>CM055640.1:37968917-38333222 GCA_029378325.1 Elaeagnus macrophylla | reverse complement strand
TGATTGTATGGGTAAACTTATTCCGCAATAAATCTAAAATGGTGCCATGGCGATGGCTTCATCCTGGACAGATTTTTGGATCGAATTGCAAGCATGGATTTTCACTGTTCTCATATCTACAGAGAAGGTAATTCTGCGGCTGACAGCTTGGCTTCCAGATCACCTAGTATTTGTTCCGCGACTTGGTGGTGGGATGTACCATCATTTGCGCGTCATTTTACTATTTCAGATTTGGTCGGCAGACCTTCTTATAGGTTTTGCTGATGCAAAGTTATGTAATCCTAAATTTTATTTATTTAATAATATTTATGGGTGGTAGGAAAATGAAGAGGGTGCTAAGGACTGCTTTCCATTCTGATGGGGCAACCTGGTGCACCTACTGATTTCGATTATCCATTGACTTATTAAAAAAAAGCATATTCTTTAGTCCGTCATGAGATACAGAGGCAGATCATGATGGGCACCGAGGACCATCCTAAACCATCAGCTCTCATTTTCCAACAAAATAGGTATCATTTAGAATCTCCATTTGCAAACTTTGGTTCTCGATTCTGCACTTATTGCAATAATATCAATCACATTGTTGATGTTTGTTGGAAGAAACATGGTTATTCGGAGTGGTACAAACTTAATCAACTGAACGAAAAAAGAATTCTAGTCACGTTGCTGCTTCTGCCTCTCAAGTTTCTCGTGTAACTACTCAAAGAGGTAATTTTGGTTCTACATTTATTTCTTTTGCTTCTAACACTTGCCTTATTGATTCAAGAGCCATTGATCATATAACTAGTAATCCATCTCTCTTTGATTCTTTAACACCCTATTGTGTTAAGTTTGTACAGGTTGCCAATGGAGAACCAATGTCCATTTTGGGAGTGGGCAATGTCTCATTATCACCCACATTTTTCACATCCTCTATTTAATTTGCACCTACTCTTAAGAATAATCTTTTTTCAATTAGTCAACTTACCAAGAATCTTGATTGCTCTATAACTTTCTATTTTACTCACTGTCTATTTTAGGACAACCAAACGAAGATGATGATTGACATTGGTAGAGAAAGAAAAGGTCTTTATTATTTGGAGAAGGGATCTGGCAATCCTCTTTGTTGCTTTCAAGTGGATAGAGGAAGTGATAAAATAAGAATTATGTTATGGTACTGTTGTTTAAGACATCCTTCATTTGTTTATTTGGAACGTTTGTTTCCTAAATATTTTTCTAATATTTTTGCTTCCAGTTTAATTTGTGAACAATGCATCTTTTCCAAAATAATTGTGCTACTTTCAAAATTAGTTCTAATAAAAGCCTTGTTTCATTTTCTTGTGTTTATACTGATGTGTGGGGTCCTTTCTCTACCCCTACTGCCTCTAGACATAAATATTTTGTTTCCTTTATTAATGATTGCACTTGAGTCACTTCGCTCTATTTGTCAAAATCTAAGGGTGATGTTTCCCATGTTATTCCTCAATTTTATATTATGATTGTCACTCGGCTCGGTCCGGTCCGGTTCGGCCCACACCCAGGTTCGGTCCGGTTAGACCGGCGGTTCGGTTTGAACCCAGTTTTTTCGCAGTTTTTGCAAATTTGATCGGTTCGGTCCATTTTAAAAGTCTAAAACTGGTTTTTTCTCCGGTTCTGTCTTTTTCAAACCGGTTTGGTCCAATTTTCAAGGTTTTTTAAACCAATTTTGTACCCGATTTTATGTTTTTTATCCGATTTGGTCCATTTCTTCTTAAAAAACCATCGGTTTCATATTCTTTATACCGGTTCTTGCATTTTTCTTTCCAGTTCTGAAATTATTACACCATTTTTCTAGTTTTTGTACCATAACATCATGACAGAGGGCACAATTTCATTACCTGTGGAGAAATTAACTCCAGTTATTGTACAATTTGTCCATTCTGAAGGTGTTTTTAATTCTAGAATTATTCTTACTGAGACTAATTATGATGTTTTGTGACGATTAGATTTTTTATCATATAGATGTCTTACAGAAAAGTAAAGCAAGTAATTTAATTTATCAGTTTAAGTGGTATTTATTGAATTAATATTCTTGTTAGATATTTCACATAATTAATTAATAAATTTGTTACTTTTTTAACTAGTATTTTTACCTTATCATTAAATATTTTACTTGGTGGACAAGTCCTCCTTTTATTAATTAAATAATTTACTGGGCAAGTCCTTCTTTTATTAATTAAACAGGATAACTTGACCAGTAAATATTACCTTACTTATGGTTTATGTTGATGATATGATTGTTATAGAAAGTAATTTTAATGAGACAGAAAGATTATGAAACTACTTGCCAGAAGAATTTGAAATGAAGGATTTAAGAAATCTGAAATATTTTTTGGATATTGAAGTTTCTAGGTCTAAGCAAGGGATTTTCCTCTCTCAACGGAAATATATACTAGATCTCTTGATTGAAACTAACAATTCTGCTTTTGCTTCTGTAGACATGCATATTAAGGTGAATTATGGTTTAATCGTCTATCCTGATCAGATTCTAACTAATAAGGAGAGATACCAAAGATTAGTTGAAAAATTAATTTACTTAACTTATACTTGACCTGATTTATCTTATGTTGTTAGTGTTGTAAGTCAGTTCATGCACAATTCGAGTGATAAGCACATGAAAGTTGTGAATCGAATCTTGGCCTATTTGAAGTGCTCTCCAGGTAAGGGTATTCTGTTCTCAAAACATGGGCACCTAGATATTACGAGTTACATCGATTTTGACTTTACGGGATCCAAGATGGATAGGAAGTCTTCTTCAAGATACCTTATTTTTGTTGTAGGAAATTTGGTGACTTGGAGGTATAAGAAACAAAATGTGGTTTCGTTGTCCAATGCAGAGACTGATTACCGCGCTCTTTACCAGGGTATTACAAAGCTTTCTTGGCTAAAAATTTTGTTGAATGAGCTTGATTTTGGCCTTAACAAGTCTATGACTTTATTTTGTGATAATACTACAGCAATTGATATTGCAAATAATATGCTGCAACATGACCGAATCAAGCACATTGAACCTTATAGAAATTATATCAAAGACAACTTAAATGCTGGTGTCATTAAAGTCCCATACATCAAGAGTGTTGATCAAGTAGTGGACATTATGACCCATGCTATTACCAGAAGTTCTTTTCATACATCACTATTCAAGTTGAGCATGTGTGATATCTATACTCTAATTTGAAAAGAAGAGTTGGAATATACATTTATGTCAAAGTATTTTTTTTTTCTTATTATCATATATATATATATATATATATATATATATATATATTGTTAGGTATAAATAAACTCATACCATGTGAAATATTATGAGAGATTTTAGTTAGCAAATGACTCCAAACCAACTGAGTAAGCGCTATGTCAGTAGATGAATATCACTACCAAATACATATCAAACAGGATAACTGACCAGTAAATATCTCTTAATTATTCAAAAATAGATAATTACAAAGATATAACTCCGACATTAAGCTAAGTCTATCACAATGAATAACTGTCATCAATATGTAGAATCTCTTCCTACACATATTCACCCTGCACACTCCACACAAAATCACTGAGATAGACTCCAATCTCCTCAATTATTACTATCTAAACTGACTTAAGCATCGGAGAACCAAAAGCCATAATCTCCTCAATTATTGCCAATTATCTGAACCTCCTTAAGCATCGAAGAGCTAAAGGCCACCACACCTCATGGTGGTCTGAGGTTCTAATGTGAGCACTCTATTCATAAGTCCATAATAAGGATAAGGGTGATCAATCATCAATGTTGACAAATTTCAACATCAATAACTATATATTTCGTTGATTTTCTATGATACATAGTAGGTTACGATTGGGACACATCAATAAATTTAACTAGTTCAATTAGTAAACAAAGTGATATTTTTTATGATCAAACGATACTTTAATATAATTTAAATTTATGCTTATTTGTATATAATAACAGAACTATTAATCACCTTGTTTAGTCAAATGAAAGAGATATTTTTTTTTCTTTCATGAGATATTGTACCTTAATTTTGATTGTGTTTCAATACTTATATATTGATAGATATAGAAGGATTGACCATCCTATCTAATTTTTATAAAATGACTATTAACCGTCTTATTAAAGGTATTTAAGACGGTCAATAGCCATCTTATAAAAGTTATTATTTTCTTAATTATAGGACGATCAATGACCGTCCTATATGTGTTTTTTTTTTTTTTTAAAAAAAATTGATATTAATTATTTTATGTTTTATTAATACATGTACAAATTTAAGAATATATATAAACACATATAAATATATATATTCACATTTAAATCTTAATTCATTACAACACGTCCATTAATATTCATTCTCAATTAATCACAACAACACACACAGACACACATTCTCAATTAATCACAACAACACACACACACACATATACTTAAAAAGTTAATTAATACTAGCAACATTCAAGTACTATGCTAAGAAGTAGTTTAGATAAAATTACCCATATGGAGTTTCACTGCTCACATATTTATAGGGAGAACAATGCTACAGTTGATAGCTTAGCTTTTAAGGCTCCTAGTTTATGTACATCGACTTGGTGATGAAATGTCCAACAATTTGCTAGCTCTTTTATTTATTCAAATGCTAACAACAAACTTAATTACAAGTTTTGTTGAGAATTTTTATTTGTATGCTTAATTTTATCAATATTTAATAATATTAGTGGTTAAGTGGTTTAATGAAGAAAGTGCTAAGGAGTTACCAACCTAGTTGGGATGTCCCGGTGCAACCACTGAAAACTGTTAGCCACAATCTTTTAAAAAAAAAAAAAAAAGTACTATGCTAAGGAGTAAATGCTTAAGCAATAGAAAGGAGCATATCACTCAAGGAGAAGGGGATCGTGAATGAAACCACCTCGAAACTAGGGGTGGCAATTTCTGACACGACACTATAGCACGATCCGAACACCACATGACACGAATTTTTTTTAGTAAGAATTGATCAATAATTTTTTTATGTTCTTAAAGGTTTTATTATTTCTTACTATTATAAATAAGTAACACAAAAAAAATTCAAGTAAATTTTTTAATGTGCCAACTAACACGAAAATACGACACGAATAACACGAACAAACACGACACGATTGACAACCCTACTCGGAACCTAGTAAGCCACCAAGGATGCCACAAAGTGCACGAAATGTAATGTGTAATGCTGTCCATTCTATAGAATACTCACATAATGACTCCGTATTGCTTGTACTCACTCTGTTCTTATGCTCTTTGTACAATTTCACTGCTTCATAACCAAACACTCCAAATGCTACAGAAAACTGAATTTTTCATTAAAGAAGAAAGGTTGAAAAATGGTTAGGTAGGTGAGGTACACACATAAAAGTAAAAAAGATACATTTTGCCAAGCATGAGCATGGCTTGGAAGAAAAGAGTAAGATCATAGTCTATGATTGGTACTTCTTTCGTAGGATGGGGCACTCTTAAATTGTACCAAATTGATGATATTGATGCTCCCATTATCATATCTTCAATAATTTACTCCATAATAGTTTTTATTTTAACAATATAAATGAAAATTTTGCTAGGATAATTATTTATACGAATTTGCAATGAAACTAACTTTAGATGGATCAATTCACAAATTTTAAAACTGTCACAAACATTTATAAACAAGATGCAGCCATAACTAGTAAATATAAAAGGAATATCCTATTAAGATCTTCAAGGTTTTGAGAGCGTCAAGATCCAACATTAGTTCTGCAAATTAAAAAACTCTAAAGTGCCAGTACTTGCTACATAGATTTGTTTTTCTACCAAACTCTACACAAACAGTATCACAAAAGAAGGAGAGTAAGCTTTGTGTACCCTACCAAGCAGGGTATCAACATTCCAAATATAGCCAATCACATCATTTTCCAAGAAAATTAAAAAGGCCAAGTAGCCCCAAAAAAAATGGACAACACTTACACTTGAGAAAGCACCGTGGGAGTATGCAAAACCTTCTAGCCTTATGGGAAATTTAACATCACATTAACCCATTATATTCTAGATCTTAAAATCCTAAAGCACAAAACAATAAAAACAGTAACATCGAGAAAAGACTTAACACTAATAGTTAGAGATTTGGGGAAACTTTTCAGCAGAGCTATTGCAAGATCAAAGAGCAAAAGAAGAAAATATGAACTTGAGTAAAAAAAGGACCATGGTTCACTGAAAGCAGCATCTATCAGTATGTAGATATTATATCAATAGAAAGGAATATAAAATACGTTGAACTTTCCGGGAAGGCAAGTTTTTTAATGATTCGAGTATCAACAACTGGAAGAAAGTTTCAGCAGTTGAGAAGGAAGGGATTTGGGGTTTTTCGTTTGACATTTGAAGTTTTGCTGGAGAAAGAAGAGACTCCCATAGAGGAAGGATTCAGATTTATAAAGGAAATGAACGAGTCCTACAAACCTATCAGGTAGAGGATTGGGGCAGGGATATCGTGGACTAGGCTGGGGAGTGCTGGTGGACGGGACTGGGACTAAGGATTGCTGGCAAACGGGACTAAGACTGGGACTAAGGGAACGACTGTGAGGACAACGACAGGCTTGATCGATCGCTAGGGCTTAATCGATATTTGGGAGGGGTGTTTATCGAATGAGGCAGCTGAAAGAGAAAACATTAAAAACCCTTATTTTTTTTTACTATAGTGACCGCCCTAAATATTAACATATAAGATGGCTGTTAGTGTATTATAAAAAAGGTTACAGAAAGTCAATAACTGTATTATATATTAATAAATAGAACGGCTGGTAACCGTTTTATAAAAACAGTTTATAAGATGTTAAGTATCCGTCGTATATAAATTTATTTATTTTATTTTATAATAATCGTTTTATAAATTTTATAAAATAGTAATAAATTTATGACCGTTCTATTTTTTTTTTTTTTACTTTTTATTAATGATAGTATTATATTATTCAAATTATTCTACTATTGGACACCTCTCCGATTAACGTTTCTTTACTTATTATTCTGGTCGAATAAAACTAACCACATGTAATTGTGGTGTTTCCATCTAAATCTTTTATATATATATATATATATATATATATATATATTTTTTTTTTTTTTTTACTACAAAAATATGAATAATATAAAACGACTTTTAATATAGAACAAAAAATAAATAAAGTAGTTTCAAGTATATGACCATCCTATAAAAAATATAAGACTGTTATTACGAAAAAAAAACATGAGCAATTTTATAAAAAAATTCTTATAAAATAGCTAGTAGCTGTTGGTATATAGAAAAAATATTAGTCGCCTTATAAGAAAACATATGTAATGGCTAGAAGGTGTCCTTGTATGCAATTTTATAAAACGGTCACTAACTATCTTATAACTATTTTTATAGAACGATTAGTAGCCATTTTATAAGTGTAATTTTTTTTATAAAGTTTTTGTTGAATTCAACAATGTATGTACCGACGTTCAACAATATACACACCGACATACCGACATTTACTAACATTCACGGCAGACGGTACCTATCAAAGAAGACTTGCAGCTGTAAATTAATTGTGATAGTTGTAATAGTAATTAGTATTTTCCTATATAAACAATGTACAAACTCATACGAATTAAGAAAATATATCGGAGAAACCATTTCTTCTTCAGTTAGATTGTTTCTTCGAATTATTTATTTCTTCATGGTATCAGAGCCAAGTCGTTGCTCTATACAAATTTGAAGCCTTGTTAGCCTAAACTGAGTTTTCTTTCTCTGAAAAACATTTTTTCTCAGAAAAAAAATCTCACCCAAATACCCATACAAATATTAATTAAAAATACCACTTTTAAAACCATATTTATCTCACCTAATTTTACCAGATTACTCTAAACACAATTCTGAGCATTCTGATTCAAAAAAGTTCTTCATAAAGTGTCTCATGCGCCTCCAGGAGAAAAGGAAAAAAAATTTACGCGCCACCACTCGCAGCCACGCACTTTCACGCGCCGTCTGGAGGTTGAAGACGCTGACGTGGCTCGGCTCACTCGGCTCTGTTCGGTCCGGTTCGGCCCACACCCAGGTTCGGTCTGGTTAGACCGGCGGTTCGGTCTTAACCCGATTTTTTCGCAGTTTTTGCAAATTTGACCAGTTCGGTCCATTTTAAAAGTCTAAAACTGGTTTTTTCTCCGGTTCTGTCTTTTTCAAACCGATTTGGTCCAGTTTTCAAGGTTTTTTAAACCAATTTTGTACCCAATTTTATGTTTTTTATCCGGTTTGGTCCATTCTTCTTAAAAAACCATCGGTTTCATATTCTTTATACCGGTTCTTGGATTTTTCTTTCCAGTTCTGAAATTATTACACCATTTTTCTAGTTTTTGTACCATAACATCATGACAGAGGGCACAATTTCATTACCTGTGGAGAAATTAACTCTAGTTATTGTACAATCTGTCCATTCTGAAGGTGTTTTTAATGCTAGAATTATTCTTACTGAGACTAATTATGATGTTTGGTCTCAAATAATAGAAATGCATATTGCAGAGAGAGACAAACTCTCATATATTCATGACAAAAATTTGCAACCCGAAAAAGCATCAGAAAATTATAACAAGTGGTATGCAGAAAATCAAAAAGTGAAGAGATGGCTACTTATGTCAATGAGTCCAGAAATCATGAAGCGTTATTTACGCATACCAACTGCTCTTGAAATTTGGGGTGCTTTGGCAAAGGCATTCTATGATGGAAGTGACGAATTATAGATATTTGTCTTAAACCAAAAAACCTTTACTTCCAGACAAAATGGAAAATCACTTTCTGAATATTATGGAGAGTTGACTGAAATTTTTCAAGAACTAGACCATCGTGATAAGGTGGTCATGAAAGATCCTGATGATTTAATATCATATCAAGAGTCTGTTGAAAGACTGAGGGTACATATTTTTCTTGCTGGATTAGATGATGAGTTTGAGCAGGTTCGTGGAGAAATTCTGCGAAAAGAAACCATCACGAATTTAGAAGGATGTTACTCCTTGATTCGACGAGAAGTAGTATGTCGAATATCATTAAAAGAAAAATCTGGAGACTCTGACACTTCCGCCATGATATCTCAAAACCGTTCTTTTTCAAATCAGCAAGAACGAATGAATGTCAAAAAGATTGTTGAAAAATCATCATTAAAATGTACCCATTGTCATCAAAAGGGTCATACCAAACAACGATGTTTTGAACTTGTGGGATATCCTGATTGGTGGGATCACAGCCGTGACTTTCGCAAGAAAAATCCAAGACAGATGTCTATTGCCACCAATGTTGAAGCAATGAAGGATCATGTTGCAAGCTCCTCAGCATCAGTAGCAACCTCAAACAATGTTGGTAAGAAAGCTTTTCCTCCTGTTTTTAATAATACATGGATAATTGATTCAGGTACAACTGATCATATGACATTCAATTCTAGACAAATCTCAAAACCATCTTCACACAAAACTGTTTGCACTGCCAATGGTAACACAACCTCAGTTATTGGGGAAAGTTCTTTATCTCTCACTAGTACTTTAAATTTAGATTCAGTGCTAGTTGTTCCTTCTTTAGAGTATAACCTTATATCTATTTCTCAAATAACCACTGCTTTATCTTGTTTTGTTACTTTTTGGCCTGACTTTTGTGTGTTCAAGGACATCCAAACAAAGCAAACGATTGGTCGTGGTGTTAGGCGAGAAAACTTGTATTATTTGGACTTGGCTTCAACAAATCATGCACTGGTAGCAAATGGATCTAAAAGAAAGGATACATCAAATATATAGTTATGGCATAGGAGATTGGGTCATGCTTCTTTTGGATATTTAAAGAAATTATTTCCAAGTTTATTTTTGAATTTAGATATTTCTTCTTTAAAGTGTGATGTTTGTGAGTTAGCAAAAAGTCATCGTTCTTCTTTTCCTATAACCTTAAATAAAAGTCCTTTTCCTTTTATGGTTATACACTCTGACGTATGGGGACCTTCTAAGGTCTCTACTTTGGGTGGCTCACGTTGGTTTGTTACATTTATTGATGATTTTAATAGAATGACTTAGGTCTGTTTAATGGTTCGTACTCAATATAATACACAGATTCAAGTTTTACGTAGTGATAATGGAGGAGAATATAAGAGTTCTGAGCTTCAAGAATATCTTCAATCAGAAGGAATTATTCATCAAACTACTTGTGTTGATACACCTCAGCAAAATGGAGTTGTAGAAAGGAAAAATCGACACTTGTTGGAGGTTGTCCGTGCCTTATTGATCGAAGCTCATATGTCATTATCTTATTGGGGAGAAGCACTTGCTTCTGCTGCATATTTGATCAATTAGATACCTTCCAGTTCAATTGACTTCCAAACACCACTACAAGCCATCACCAAAGCAATTGTTGCACCAAGTGTTCCCAATTTACCTCCCCATGTCTTTGGGTGTGTAGCATTTGTACACCTACATAAACAGCAACGTAGCAAGTTGGATCCACGAGCAATACGTTATGTTTTTATGGGATATGCTACACAACAAAAAGGGTACCGTTGTTATCATCCTCCAACAAAACAAATGATTACCACCATGGATGTTATTTTTCATGAAGATACAATGTATTTCTCTTCTAAGCCTGAATTTCATGGGGAGTACAACCATGATGAAATTCAAACCCTCACATATAAATTGTTACCTTATGAAGAAAGACAAATTATATGTGATCAAAACACAAATAATTTGTCTTCAGATGATAATAACTCCCAAAATGGAAGAGATTCAAGGAAAATGGAATTAAGCCCTCGTCAACTCCAAGATCATCAAGCAAGTTCATTACTACCACTAAGTGATTACGAGTTTCCTACTCCACAAGTTGCTGATATACCTAACCAATCGTTTGCAGAGGATGTTCCAACTATTGAACCAACCAGAAAATACTTCCACCGCGTCCTAACAGAGGTATTCTAAAACCATGTATGAACCTGAGATTTCTAGTAAAGTCAAATATCCCATGAATAACTATGTGTCTAAACATCGTTTGTCAAAATCAAACATGTCATTTGTGAATCAATTATCTGCTGTATCTATTCCTAACAGTGTGCAGGAAGCTTTAGCTGACCCAAAATGGGAAAAAGCTATGAATGAGGAACTAAGATCCTTAGAAATAAATAGAACTTGGGAACTTGTCAATCGTCCACCAACAAAGAAAATTGTTGGATGTCGATGGATTTTTTCAGTAAAGTACCAAGCAGATGGTATGATTGAATGCTATAAAGCAAGATTGGTGGCAAAAGGATACACTCAGACATATGAGATCGACTATACAGAAACATTTGCACCTGTAGCCAAAATTAACACTATTCGAGTCTTGGTATCTCTAGCTGCAAATCTAGATTGGCCATTATATCAGTTTGATGTAAAAAATGCCTTTCTACAAGGAGATTTAATTGAAAAAGTTTATATGGATCTACCACCAAGAATCAAGAAATCAAAAATACATGATGGAAAGGTGTGCAGATTAAAAAAATCATTGTATGGTTTAAAACAATCTCCAAGAGCATGGTTTGGCAGGTTCACAAAGTCTATGAAGGCATTTGGCTACAAGCAAAGAAATTCAGACCATACTTTATTTATGAAAAAAAGGCATGGTAAGATCACTGTACTTATTGTATATGTTGATGATATAATAGTAACAGGGAATGATCACGAAGAAAGGAAAGCTCTACAAAGTTATTTGTCTAGAGAATTTGAAATGAAAGACCTTGGTTCCTTAAAATATTTTCTTGGGATTGAGGTTTCTCGATCAAAAGAAGGAATCTTCTTATCTCAAAGAAAATATGCCTTAGATTTATTAAAAGAAACTGGTATGTCAGCATGTCAACCAGCTAATACTCCAGTAGAGGAAGGATTAAAGCTATGTATCAAGGTTGATTAAGTTCCAGTAAATAAAGAAAGATACCAAAGGCTTGTTGGAAGGTTGATGTATTTGGCACACACAAGACCAGATCTTGCCTATGCTTTAAGTATTGTTAGCCAATTTATGCATAATCCTGGAGAACAACATATGAATGCAGTTATTCGTATTTTGAGGTATCTAAAGTCTGCTCCTGAAAAAGGAGTATTGTTCATAAAAAATACAGAGTTCTAAAGAATAGAAGTATATACTGATGCTGACTGGGCTGGATCAATAAATGATAGGTGATCTACATCAGGCTACTTCACTTTTGTAGGTGAAAACCTTATAATATGGAGAAGTAAGAAACAACATGTCGCCCGTTCAAGCGCAGAGGCTGAATACAGAGGCATGGCACTTGGACTTTGTGAAGCTCTGTGGTTACAAGCTCTCTTGAATGATTTGGGATATCCTGTTAAAGAATCAATTAAATTATTTTGTGACAATAAAGCAGCATGTGATATTGCTCACAATCCAGTCCAACATGATTGTACAAAACATGTTGAAGTGGACAGATTCTTTATTAAGGAAAAGATAGAAGAAAATTCTTTGGAATTGCCAAAAATTAAGTCAGAAGATTAATTGGCTGATATTCTCACTAAAGCAGTCTCATATCGAGTATTCACTGAAGTTTCAGTCAAGTTGGGCATGACAGACATCTATGCACCAACTTGAGGGGGAGTGTTGAATTCAACAATGTATGCACCGACGTTCAACAATGTACGCACCAACATACCGACATTTACCAACATTCATGGCAGATGGCACCTATCAAAGAAGATTTGCAGCTGTAAATTGATTGTGGTAGTTGTAATAGTAATTAGTATTTTTCTCTATCAACAATGTACAAACTCATACGAATTAAAAAAATATATCGGAGAAACCATTTCTTCTTCAGTTAAATTATTTCTTCGAATTATTTATTTCTTCAATTTTGTATACACACAACATGTTTTATAACTCGTCTTTGTTGTTTCGTATATTACTTTAATTTTTTTTTTCTAGGGTTGTGTATTTGAATATATAAAAAGCTGAATTACAAGAATCAGAGGAGTTGTCAAAGCAACCTTCACCAAGCAAAGGTTAATAATAATACTGTATATTCTTAAAGATCTCTGCAAAATTTCTTGGTTATGTCTATTCAGTAGATTGTGTGTATAAAATGATTATGGTACATACATGGTTTCCATGAAGCTATTGTATGAAATAATTTATGAAGAAATTTATATATATATATACATGGTTATTAACCGTTCTATTTTTTGTATGACCGTCCTAAAATAATTTTTATATGTCAGCTATTGACGGTCCTATTTGTTGAATTCTTTTAGGACATACGATTATATCAAGGTCAATAGTCGTCTTATAAGACTAAAAATTGTTTTATTTTACCTGTTTTGTAGTAGTGTATATAGGGATAAGATTAGCAACCTTGATTTATTATCTAATTTTTTACACTACTATTTTTTGACGTACTTTTGAGATTTAAAAATATTAGGAGAGAGAAAATAGAAAGTTTATAATATTAAATCTCAACTATTGAAACTTAGTGGTGGAAAACTTGCCTAATAAAATTTATATGTGAGTGTTATTTTATTCATACTGAAGATAATATTATTGTGGTGGCGAAATATATATAATCGTTGAAGTTGGCTAATACGATTGCACTTATTAAGCAGTCCAGATAAAAAAAAAATTCATTAATTAAGGAAAATATTACCAACCAAAATGATTCTCATATACTATGCCTCTATGATATAATTGACTATGTATTTGAATTCTACAGCATCTTGAATTTTAATAAATTAATGATACTTCTTGTTTTTCTAAAAAAAAAAAAAATGATGTTAGAAAAAACAAAGTTGATAAAAGTAATTTAACAAGGCTATAACTAAAACTAATAAAAGATTGAACTTGAAACATATACTTGCCCAAGAAGAAGGTAAAAGTTTGCCCAAAAAAAAAAAGGTAAAAAGTAAGCAAACTTAAATCATTTCACATATACTTGCCCAAGAAGAAGGTAAAAGTTTGCCCAAGAAGAAAGGTAAAAAGTAAGGAAACTTAAATCATGTCACAATAAGTTTTATATGCTATATATTTGAGATCATAGGACTTGATGTTTTACAAACTTCAAGAAGTTTAAGACTACTTTTTATTTAGATCATATGAAATTTTAATTGGATTGAGAATTCGGTTGAGTAGACAAACTGCAAGGCAAAATACATAGACAAAAATGTGAATTTTCTTCGATATTAAATGTTCTTACAAAGAAAAAAAAATTTGTTTAGAACTTAATCCACAATGTATTATATTTCTAAAAAGTGATTTATTTTCAATTAATTAATAATTTATTTGCATAGTATAACCTCCATTTATACATAAAATTTTATTTTTCTTTATAGCACATTTTTTAATGTAATAAAAAAATGAACATATGTTTTTTTATTTAGAAAGATAAAAGTAAAACAAGTTGAATAACTTGATCATTTATATAATGGAGGGCTAATTAATTGTATTTTTTTTTTTCTTTTTTCTTTCCTATTTTCTATTTTTATCTTTCAAATTTTAGCTTTTGCTTTTGCTTTTACTTGAAATTGATAATTTGATAGTAATTACTATTTATCTATTTTTTAATACTTTATATTTTCAACTCATTCTAATTTACTAGTTTTTATCATTAAATTTTACTTATTCTTATTCTTTAATCTATACAAATAAATACTTTATTTTTAATTTATATTAATAAATATTTGGATAAAATAAAATATATAAACCATTAAAGTGAAAGAGAAAAAATGAAAATAATTGAAAGTTTTAGTTATAAATAATTCATAGACTCAAAATAAAATAATCGTATATTACATAAAAGATTAATAATATTTGCACTATTATTTTAATTTTGTATTTATTTTTAAAAATAATATATTATAAAACAAATGCATTTGTCTCATTTATAATATATAGTAACGAAATCACTTTCCATAAATATATTACACAACAAACTAGCTAACTATCTAGGAGCAGATAGCCAACATTATTCATTATCATCATACGTACACCTACATATATTCTGAACTAGATAACTATCTAGGAGCAGCTAGCCAACATTATTCATTATCATCATATGTACACATAATACATATGTCTGTACTGATAAGTTGTACATTATTATTTATAATAGTAATTTTATTTATTTATTTATTTATAATATAGTAAGTAAGAATTAATTAGAGGTGCCTTAGGGACATTTGAAGTAGCAAAAGCAAGCAAAACCAGGGAATTGAAAATGACAAGCACCATGCTTAGCACCCTCCCAGTTAATGCATTGATCGTTGCAATTCTTGGAGATTGCACAAACGCCTGTCCAGGTTTTGCTTCTCTTCTCGCACAATTTCTCTTTTTGAGCTTCCACCGTTATTCCCATTTGTTCTGTACGTATGTTCACACATAGATATATAATTAATCAAATTCTTTTATATAATAAAAAGTTTGATTTAAAATATATTTTTAGAAGTGTATAATAGAAAACAATTATTCTAAAAACTTAAACTATTAGAATAGAACCAACATTATTTTTATACATTCTATCACTCCTTCACAAAATTAACTCTATCTATATCATACACTACGATTAACTATATATATTCAACAATGAGTATTATTAAGAAACATGACTTTAATTCTTTACCGCTACTCAATCATCATATCTAGATAGTTAAAAACTAAAATATGCAAATCAAAAAGGTCAGGATAGAGTCAAAACACGTCTCTAATAAAGTCGATTTTCCAAGCACTACTGGGATTTGAATCTCTGAACTTACCATGGGAGGCAAGCAGGAGAAGAGCTAATAGGAGAGCTAATGTGGTTGTAGAAGACTTGGCCATATTTTCTTATTTGTAAATATATAAACGATACAAGTTTATGTATTATGTTGTTTTCTTTAACATACAGAGGCCAAGGACAAGCTTGGCCTTTTATAGACATATTATGGGCATAAGCTAGCCCTCTAACGGTCTATCGATCGATCTGTGCCCCCATCGAATATCCTTTGACTTTAGGGCATGTGTAATAAAGATCAATGAGCAAATATCAATTTATTTTCTTTCTTATTTAATTTAATTATTATTATATTATAAGAGATAACTACTATTGATTCATAGTTTCATACCGTCATGGTTGGCCGGCCATTACTTAAAAAATTATAAATATTGGGCATCTATCCACTTGAATTAGGATTGAAATTGAGATCGTTAAACTTGCAATTAAGCATGAAATTTATAAATGAGTCAAACTTATAGATGACATGAACAAGTCAGAACTCTATCGATTGCTTTAACATGAATTTACTTATATAAAAGTCTTATTTTTCATAGGTACTAATAATTATGGGTGTTAATTAGTACGAGTTAGGTTAGTTTAAGCTGGCTTAAATTAGACTAGTCTAGTACAAATTAGTTCAATTTTAACTCAATTCAAATTTAATTCGAGCTAGCAAATGTGAGCTTAAACCCAAACCAAACACAAACGAGCTGGCTCAAATTGGCCCAAACTAGCTCAAATTATTAATTATATATATAGTTTAGTTAATATGATTTTTTTTATTAAAAAATATTTTTAATAATTAAAGCTCAAACAACATTACATAAAACAATAAAAAAATATATATAAATATAAGAAAAAATTAAATATTAAAGCAAAAGGTTAATTACTAAATTAATTAGACAATAAGTAAATATATTAAACTCCACACATGCAATAGTTAGAAGCCGTCATGCCCTCATAAAAACTCACATTTAGAATAAAGAGTTCTCAAGTCCAAATAAAATTTCTTCTAGCTATTAAACAAAATAAATAGAGATGAATAGATTAAATAAATATACTTACTAAAAATGAAGAGTTAAAGTAAATTAAAATGTTACACAAGAACATAACTTTTTTTTATATACACAAGAATAAAACTTTGACTATTACATAATATATAATTCTCAAGATAATGAACAAGTGGAAAAGAGAATAGCATAATACAAGTTGATAAAGAAATTAAAATTTTTAATTCAAAAACTAATACTTAATCGATTCAAAAATAGAAAATACTAATTTAAATTAAATATAAATATTATTTTTTTGTTTAAAAAGTTAGGTAGATTTAAACGTAAAATGCATTAACATCAAAGAATGTAATATAATATTGTGATAAAATAAATAAATTATAACTATTTATTCATTATCAGCTTATTTTTCAAAAGAAAAGGAAAGAAAATAACTAATATATCATAAAAGAGAAGTACTAAAAGAAATAAAAGATTATTTTAATTTTAATATTCTTTTTTATTTTTTTTATTTAAAATTTAATTTAATTTTATTTTATTTCAGGCTAATGGGCTGACCCTAATCCAGCTTAAATTTTTTTGTATTATTGGAGTTGGGCCGAAATAAGCCCAAATTTAATTTCATTCGTGTTTGATTCGTGTTTTTTAAATCGAGTTCAATTCGATCAATCGAACTATAACACAAATTGCCACCCCCTAATAGATTCTTCAAATTATGAAGGGATATCATATATGATGCACCCAGCTCATATAATTTTTTTATTTTTATTTTTGGTGTTCTATGTATTATCATTGCTTCAATGTTCCCTTCTATTCCTAATATTCAAATTCAAAACACCTGAAGAACCTTAAATTATATATGAATATTAATTATCCGGATAAGCTAATTAAATAGGTAGAGTTATAACAAATCACGATGGAGATTCGTTATCATAATTTGAAGGGAAAAAAAAATTATATGTGAGTCTATAAACATGTAATATTATATGTTGATTTCAAGAAGATATTAAAATTTGACCTTGTCCACCTTGACTATGTAAAAGCTTTCATAATTTAACTACATAATTATTGCTTTCTCAATTGCGGAACAAGCAAGAAGCAAAGAATTAGGTAATTACCTCATGCTTAATATAAATTAAAGACGTACATTATTGACTCAATAAGTTTAATATTAATTACTATGCTTAAGAGTTTATGGTTTTAGTTTTTTAAGAGATATAGAGTCATAGAACCCCCAACATGCATATCTCTTAATTAGTGGTAACTCACACTCTGATCTTAGGCAGGTTCAAATCTCGAGGGGGGTTAGTGACTTAGTCTTAGTATATATATGAATCCAAAAGGATGAAAGGGTAACAAGAGTCTATTAACTAAGATTAAAGTTCACAAAAGTTCAATAATTTTTTGGTAAGGTATTAAAAATTTAATTATTATTAAAAATGATAATAAAAGTCAAAATTTTTTAAAATTGTCAAAATTTTGTCCACAAAGCTCCATTTATTGTATGTCACGTGAACAAACAATGTTTGAAATTTATGACTTATAGTGCCCTTTTCAATAATTATTGGCTTCTAATACCCACCAAAAAATTAATAACTTTTGCATGTGTACTTTAATCCTAATTAGTGAATCATTGCTACTCTTTTTCCTTATAATAATAATAATTATTATTATTATTATACAATTAGATGATATATAGTAGAGGAATTGTTGTTGCGGTGTACCAACATAACAACTTGATTTAGACCAATTAAGAGGATAATAAGAGATAAAATAATACATGTTAGTCTCCATTATATATTTTAATTGTCATGGAAAATCTTTTTATTAGCTTGGTCTAGAACAAATAAACAATTTTTCATTTATAGTATGTTTTTTAAAAGAAAAAAGGTAGGTTAAGTCCGCTGCCTTTAACGAGAGTGCAATTTAAACCCGTAATTATTAGTTTATTATTATTTATATGTCTCTTTTGTAAAGGTCATTAAACTTATACCGTGCCTTAAATAGATATAGGTTTCAAGTACTCTTTTATTAAAAGTAACAAATTTGGGTGTTACTTCATTTAAAATATGGGGTGAGTCACCAAGAGTGGTTTAAATTAATATATTATCTTATAAGATACCAATAAAACATGTCATTTGTACACATTGTTCATCTCATCACCGTGAGTATAAAGAGAAAAAAATAGTTATACAATGATTTGTATATGATTTATTTATATATTCATTCTTTAGTTAAATTATTATAGTTTTCATATATACTGACTTTATATCCCGATATGTATAAAGAATAAGCATTGTTATTACTTATCTTCTCGTTCCTTTCTCTTAATTAAAATCTTCCTCCTTTCTCACCAAGCTTTTCCTTAATGTGTCTGCCTTATTTAAGACAAGTTATTGTAGTTGTAAATTATATATTAATTTTGGACTAATATTTTAGAAATATTGCTCACCTAACTTGAATTATAATTCAACTCAACTCATTTAAATTTATGTGAATCAAGTTTAGTTCAACTTAGTTTCGAATTAGATAATTAGCTGAGTAACTCATAAGTTAGCTCATATACTTTTCTAAACAATTAGAAAATATATTTTATAATTTTATTTAAAAACAAAAATGTTAGTATAAAAATATTATTTTTGATTATATATTTTGTAAAACAAGATAAAATAGAAATAAAATCTTTTAATTGCACTATAAAGAATACATTTTGTTAAATGAAAGCACGAGTTGCCCAAGAGCAAGTGAGCTAGCTAACTCATTTAAGCTCATAACCTATGTGAGTTGTGCTTGTTTAGATCATCAACTTATTGCATCAACCTTAAACGAGTTGAGATTGACTGAACTACTCATTCACACTACTAGTTGAGACCAATGATAATTTAGAAATATAATTCAAATGTATAAAAATAATAATGTGATGATTTTAAGTTTTCTTATTCTATCTTGCCATACATGTACTCAGTATTGAAACTCCTATAATTTAGTAAAACGAAGAAGCCTAATGTAGCATGTGGTAATTTTTTTATGCTACATAGAAAAAACAGTCACCTTAATCTGTGAAAGGTTATAAAAACCATGAGTACTTTAATCTCAAAAGGTTAACCCAATGAGTAGAGATATATTTCTTATAAACTCTTTCATAGTATTATCTTTTATCAATGTAGGACAATTCATCTAACATCCTCCCTCAAAGTGTAGGTTTTTGTCTCTTGCAAAGCCCATCACTTTGTATTTACTACATTATATTTTATTTGGATCACTTATCTTTTTTTCTTTCGCAAGGCTCAAAGTATTTGGCCAATTGATCGACTGAAGCTCTAATACCATATGAAAGTTTATAATAACTGTGAGTACTTTAATCTCAAAAGGTTAATCCAATGAGTAGAGATACTCATATTTCTTATAAACTCTTTCATAATATTATTTGTTATCAATGTAGGACAATTCCTTTAAATTATTTGGTACGCTCTTTTAATTTGCTCTAGAAGATCACTTAACTTTATTTCTCCTTCCAAAGACTGAATTCTAGACCAATATACTAAATTATGAGTTATTTCATTATTTTGTTGAGATATCCATCTCACAGAGATTATTGAGAAGTGATAGTGTAAATCATCAAAATTACCAATTAACTCTTGAACTTTCTATGATAAACCTGTGTATTCTTGATTATTAAAACCATCAATAATTTACTTATTGTCTCCTTCAATGTATACTGCCAATCTCTTAAACAAAAGTACACGTTGTAATGCTGCTTGGAAAGCAAGTGCTTCTACATATTCAACTGACATTGTAGTTACAAATTTGGTCCATGAAAAAACATAGTCTTCCAAAATGGTCAAACATACCAAAACCAATTGTGGCTATGCCAGCTAACCAAATTGCATCAAAATTGATTTTTATAGCACCAAAAAGTGGGGACTTCCATTCTAAGAGTACAATAGTAAAAACCTCCTTTTCTAATAGCAGACAATTGTCATTGCTGTCTAGAATCAGGGATTTAAACTCCTCAATTCTCTTTTTAATTTATTGGATGATGTGATGACTCGATAAGTTGTAATTATCAAAAAGAATTTTGTTTCTCAACCACCAAATTTTTTCCATCATAATTACTATAGGTCATGTAGAACGTTGTAGTGACATACCTGGAGGAATGATTATTTGGGAATGATTTAAAAGAAATCTGATATAAGTATAAATGTTTAGTTTTTCAACAAAAGAATAGTCAAAATTTCGTTTATGACTTCCACTAAGATTTTAGAATGTCACATTAGATAAAAAGATGTTTATCATCCTCAACCTTCAAATCTAGCATGTGTTATAATAGTATTATTTGTACGGTTTTGTTTTTACATTGTGAAAATACCAAGAATAATGTTAGAGAGCATAATTTTATAATCATGTTTTGTACCATTAAGCTAAATCATTAAAATTAAAAGAGAGGAAAAAAAATAATTAATCAAAATTTTATAACAAAATAACATGTAATACGATGCTAAAGTCGTATTACATAGCAAGTATAGGGTAAGTACATAAAAATGCAAGTGCACTTATTTTGTTCCACCCTCGTACTCATGTTTTGCGCGTGTCACTCTGCCATCAGATTTAAAAGTTGAAATAATATATAATTATTAGCACAAATTGAGTACAAATTAAAAAAAAAAAAAATTTTAAATTGTTGTTAAAAATTGTGACTTAATGATATAAAACTCACTCTTGTATATAAAATATTTGAATTTGTTATTATAAGTGTTTGAAATAATGTAATTATTTTAAAATAAATAAAATTGTTGAAAAGTTTTAGAAGTCCAAGCAAATCTATAATTCTTAATAAACAATAAAAAATACAATGGAATAAAATTTTGGGAGAATAACAAAACTAACACCCCTCAAAACTTCTAATAACAAAACTAGCATTTTTTTTGTTCAAATTTATATTTTTACAATTAAAAAAATGACTAATATGTCATTTTTCTTTGGACATTCATCCAATTAGAATTGAACGACGATAATTTAGACTTGTTTAATATTGAACGTTCAATATTTTACGTTCAAATTGAATATTAAACGTTCAATATTGAACGTTCAATATTATTGAGATGTTAGTTTTGTTACTATAAATTATAGGAGTACTATTTTTGATAATTTTCCTAAAATTTTCTTCTAATTTATAAAAGTCAAACACGTACCAAGTAGATACTCTTTTTTCTTCGCAAATAAACCTCTTCGAATCCTTGGGAATCTCTTGTGGTCCAGTGGTAAGACTCCCCCTCCCCCCACTAGGAACCCAAGTTCGAATCCCACCACGGGTGTGTGAGTTGTTTTCTCTTTATTAATAAAAAAAAAGGGCCTTTAGAGCCCTTTTTAAAAAAAAAAAAAAAAAAAAAAACCTCTTCGAATCCCAAAAAAAAGCAATAATAATGGATTAAGGGCTCCAGTAGTTCGTTTACTACGAAGCAAGATCGTTGAATAAATGTTTATTTTATTAATTGTCTATAATCAAATATTACATGTATGTAATTGTCACGTGGCTTTTAACTAAGGCTCACCCAAGACTTCTCCGACCAGCACCGGTTGACCACGTACTGACTAACAAGCCACTAGCTGACCTGTCACCAACCAAGCAACGACAAACCAACCACGACCAAGCGTATGAACCCCGAGTGTGCAGTGCACCTCCTCCATGTCTATCGATCCTTCTTTAGCAGGCAGTCATCATGGTGCACCTCACATGTCCTTCCCAAGCAGGTAACCCCTCCAGAGTGCGCGCATGTCCTCCTTGAATAGGATCTAAGTCCCTTACAATGACACGAGTCGAGTACAAAAAATGTGAATTAGACCTGCTTATTGGTCTTTAGATATGGATATGGACCTCCAACAGAGGTCCCAAAAAAAAAAAAAGGTCCACTGTCCACTAGATTGTTGTTTAAGAGTCCAGGTGTGCCCGCACTGATCCAAGATGTACACACCCATGAATTCATCAAGATGTTATCTCTAGACTTCTGGGACTTCACAAACAAGTCCTTTTTAGATACTTCACTCAATAAACGACTTGGGTGCAAAGCATGCATGCTTCCACCATCAAGAGGACTAGAAAATCATGCTACTTGAGTTATCTCTACAAACACGTACGAGAGGAGCCTACCATGCTCCACTACATAATTGCGAAACATAAGTGAAGTGTTCAAGCAATATGAACTCTCCCAGGACGTATTTATCCTAAGTGATCCATATATAGAAAGAGTAAGCTACAAAGAGTTGTAAAGAACAGAGTTCCTTATTTACCTTGGCCCAGGTGATGCTTGCTATCCTTCCAGAACCACATCCTATGGTGGTGCATGACTGCGTGGCACCAGGGTCAAATTGAAGGAAAACTGACATTTTGAAATTAAAGGTTGTTCTTAAAAGCTATAGAGTTTAACTTTTCAGTTGAAAAGTTGATATCTAACCAATTACAAGTATGGTCAATTAGAGGTATAAATTAAAATGAGATGTTAATGAAATTAACGGTACACTCATTTGTTTTCTAACGCGTCTCATTTCATCTTATCTCATCTCGCGTTATTTAATTTTTGGCCCCCACTTTACATCTCTTGAACCAAGCCTCGAGTACATTGATGAAGAGCATAAATTCTCGAGGGGCAGGAACCCTAGGATATTATGCTTTTGGTGCTCTTTGCCATTGTGATTTTAAGTGAAAATGCATTAATTACAAATATATATTATCATCCTTAAAAAGGTGAGATAGAACAACATATTATAATAAACAAGATATAAATAATTTAATAGCATAAATATAAATTGAATACAAACTTAAAAATTCAAAATACAAAGGTTTAGAGATAGTCAAGGCCATTGTTTTATACAGTATCTTTAAAGTAAATTTGCCTTCTCGCATAAGTGTTTGAGAATTTATTGACATTTATCTCCTAGTTTATATTGGTTGAAACCAACAGAAAGCTAGCACACAAAGCTGATTCCAACTAATTGAAATTATCAATTCTCTACCACACAGTAGCAAGATTCTATGAAAATTTTTGGAAAGAAAAAAAAGAATACAAACTTTTGGGAGTAGTTGTAGGCTGCAAAAATCCATATTGACTACTTTCTGATTTTCATAAATTTGATTTCTATGTGTTAAACTGAGAAGATAGATCAATCAATTTATAACCACTCATATGAAATAGTATAATTCTAATCCTATTCGAATAATGTATATTTTTTTATCAAAATTTGGTTTAAAAAAAAAATACATATCCTCTTGAGACTAATTCAACAAATGAAAAAACTTAAACTAAATTAATCCAGTTTATTCCATCCTTATCCCAAGGCCTACATACTGCTTCCCTTCATACTTTTTGTCCCCCTTTTTCTAATAAGATATATTTAAATATATCATGCAAAGTGAGTCTATGTAATAAGAAGTTGAAGAAACAAAATCTAAACAAAAACAAGATTGCAAGATCAACACAGAGTTTAAAGTAGTTCAACCGTTGAATGGGCCTATTCCACTGACACAACACCTCTTTATTCCTTCCTGCTCCACTAAGAATCACAACACTACAAAGCTTACAAACAAGATCTCCTCTTTGACTTAATCAAGAGAGTCAACAATTACAATTATCACACAACTACACCAGTATACTACACATAGAGTCGTGTGTTTTTTCTCTCCACAATTTTCCTCTCAGTTCACTGTCTAAAATGATAGAAATGTAAACGATGATATTACACGCAAGTTATGTAGTTCTATTTATAGAGTCTAATGTGTACTATACTTCACAGTCCACTGAGTATAGTGATTACCTACTCATCCTATTGGCTGATCAGTTCCTCTAGGCTTATTGGTGCCACATCACAAACCTCCACCTTGGTGCCAAGAAGCCTTACTATGTTGTGCTTGCTGTTGTCCACCGGTTCTCACCCAGTGTCTCCTATCACATTCACCAACCTCTTACAATGACAGAGTTTGCTTAATGTGACAGCTTTGGTAACCATGTCTGCTGGGTTATCATCTGTATGAAATTTCTTTAAAGCCACCATTCCATCTTCTGTAATACCTCTTATGAAATGATATTTCACATCAACATGCTTAGTTCTCTCATGATGTTGAGGATTTTTTTGACAAGTGTATGGCACTTTGGTTGTCATAGAATATGACAACCTTATCCTGTTCATATCCCAACTCCTAAGTCACTCCTTTCAACCACAGAGCTTCTTTTACTGCTTCTGTTACAGCTACATGCTCAGCTTTTGTTGATGATAATGCTACTATCTTCTATAGAGCTGCTTTCCAGCTTATCAGTCCCTCACCAAGCATGAAGAGATAACCAGTCAGTGACCTTCTTCTGTCTAAGTCTCATGCAAAGTCTGAGTCCACAAAACCAACAACTCTTAGTACCTCATTTTTACCTTCAAACATCAAACCAATAGAGCTCGTGCCTTTCAAGTATTTGAACACCCATTTGATTGCTTCCTAATGATTTTTTCTTGGTCTGCTCATAAATTTGCTTACTAAGCTAACACTGTGAGCAAAGTCAGGCCTAGTGCACACCATGAAGTACATTAAACACCTCACTGCATTTGCATAAGGCATTTTCTTCATATACTCCACCTCTTTTACTGACTCTGGTGCACATTTACTTGACAGTTTGAAATGCTGAGCTAAAGGGGTTGTAATTGATTTTGCAAAGCTCATCCCAAACCTTTCCAACAACTTTTCCACGTACAGTGTCTGAGATAGAAAGACCTTTCTACCAGCTTTATCTCTGGTAATCTTCATCCCAAGTATTCTCTTGGCTTGCCCAAGCTCTTTCATCTCAAATTCTTTGCTCAGCAATGACTTTACCCTGGATATCTCCACCTTACTCTTGCTTGCTAGAAGCATGTCATCTACATAAAGTAGTAGATAGACTGCTTGCTCTGAATCAACTCCCTTCATGTATACACAATGATTATATTGACTCCTTAGGAACCCAACTTTGATGATATATTCATCAAATCGTCTATACCAACAACGTGGTGATTGCTTAAGTCCATAAAGTGACTTTTTTAATAGCACCTTATGTCCTCCTTTCCTGGTACCACAAATCCCAATGGCTGATCCATGTAAATTTGTTCTTGTAGCTTACCATGTAAAAAGGCTGTTTTGACATCTAATTGTTCTAGCTCCATGTCTGTCTGTGCTACAATTGATAATAACATCCTAATGGATATAAGTTTGACTATTGGGGAGAATATCTCTGAGTAGTCAACTCCTTCCTTTTGTGTGAACCCTCTAGCCACTAATCTGGCCTTGTACCTTAGAGCTTCAACATCAGGTATACCATCCTTCTTCTTGAATATCTACTTACAAGCAACAGTTTTTGA
Organism: Elaeagnus macrophylla; assembly: GCA_029378325.1. Lineage (NCBI taxonomy): Eukaryota > Viridiplantae > Streptophyta > Magnoliopsida > Rosales > Elaeagnaceae > Elaeagnus > Elaeagnus macrophylla. Next base: position 38,307,060 of record CM055640.1, on the reverse strand, counting down.
ACCCTTAGGCCTTGGTACCAAAATCCATGTCTCATTTTTTGCAAGAGAGAACATCTCCTCTTCCATAGATTCAATCCACTATTTTGAGTCACTTTTGCCCAAAGCTTCCTCATAACTTCTAGGGTCCATTTATGTTACACTACCAGTTATTGTAAATGCAAAGACTATTAAATCATCAATAACATCAGTAATTGTGTTTGGTTGTTCTTGAAACCTTGTTGGACTCCTAATTTCCCTTCTTTCTCTATCTCTTGCTAGTTGATAGTTGCTCAGCTCATTTTCAGTTTCTGCCTGTGGTGTTTGCCTGTTTGTTACATCACCAGTATCAAAGTCTTCTATAATCTCCAACTCTATCTGTGAGTTGTTTTGATGATCTGTGGGCTCAGGGCTTGTAGATTCACTTTTCTGTTTCATGTACATTTCATCTTCCTTGAAAACAATGTCTCTACTTATCACACACCTCTTACTGACAGGTTCCCAAAGTTTGTATCCTTTCACCCCATCTGGGTACCCTAGGCACTTTACTGCTCTAGGTTCAAGCTTCCCCATCCTTTTGTGCATGTAACTCACACATCCAAATACCCTTAGTTGGTCATAAGAGGCAGGTTTCTCAGTCCATTTCTCTTCTGGTGATATAAAACCCAATTCTGTTGAAGTAGTGTTTCTGCATAGAATCTTTTTGTCAAACCAACACTTATGAGCATACACCTAACACGTTCCAAAAGGGTCTGATTCATTCTCTCAGCAAGGCCATTTTGTTGTGGAGTGTAGATAACTGCTTTGTGTCTTATTATACCACGATCCCTGCAATATTGATTAAACTCTTCATTACAATATTCAAGACCATTGTTTGTCCTCAAATATTTTACTCTCTTTCCTGTCTGTAATTCAATTTGGGTCTTCCAATTTTTGAATTTTTCTAGTGTTTGATCCTTAGTGCTTAGAGGATATACCTAGGTCTTCCTTGTATAATCATCAATGAATGTCACAAAATACTTAAAGCCACTAAGTGATGGATTATGTGCAGGCCCCCAAAGGTCTGAATGTACATAGATAAGTTTGTCACTAGTGCTCTTATCACTCCTAGTGAATTTCACCCCTTTTGCTTTACCTAATACACACTGCTCACAAAATGGCAATTTATCTTCCTTCAAGGTTCCAAGTAAGCCTTGTTTATTCTATTCGTGCAACCCCCTTTCACTGATATGTGCCAATCTTTTATGCCAAAGTTGAACACTTTCTTTACTTTCTTCTTCATTATGTGCAACATAAGTGGTATCCATCCTACCTTTTAACAAGTATATGCCATTTTTCAACTCACCTCTGAAATACACCATAGAGCCTCGAGTGATCTTTAGTTCAGCACCTTGTCCTTTAAACTTAAATCCATCTTTTACTAATTGCCCAAGTGAGATTAAATTCCTCTTTAGAGAAGGTACATGTCTGACCCCAAATAAAGTCCTTTATGTCCCATCTATCATCTTTATTATCACAGTCCCAATTCCTACAATCTTTCAAGCTTGATTGTTTCCCATGTATACCTGTCCATTATCCACTGGTTTGTAGATGGAAAATATATCGTTACATGGTGTCATATGGTATGAACACCCAATATCCTTGATAATAGTCATCTATAACAGTGAGTGCATCTACACTTTAATATCCATCATGGGCTACTGAGGCTTTTGCATTGGACTGATCTCTATCTCTTTCTCTATATCTCTTTCTTCTCTCTGGACAATCCCCTTTAAATTGACCTTCTTTGTGACATATAAAGCATCTAAGATGTTTCTTGCCTCTTGATTTTGATCTTGAATGTGGCCTGTTGTTCTTGGAGTCTCTTATTTCACTTCTTCCCCTTGCTACCAAGGCATCACCATTACCATTGCCATTGTTGAGCATAGTTTTGTTGCTTGATTTCATATCAAGTTCTTTCGACCTTAAGGCTGACATAACCACCCCCAATGCCAAATCCTCCCAACCATACTCAATGGCGGCCTTAATAGGATCAAAACTCTTTGGCAATGCATTTAACAGAATGATAACTTGATTCTCATCACTGACTTCCTCTCCTATGTTTTCCAATTCTATAGTAACCTTCTTAAAGTCATCAAGATTTGCCTCTAAGGTCTTTGAAGTGTCCATCTTGTACCTAAACAGTTTCTTCTTCAAGTAAATCTTATTAGAGAGTGTTTTTCTGAGGTAAAGTTCCTCCAGTTTCTTCCATAGTCCATTGGTTGTTGTCTCTTCATTTACTTGTCTTAAAACTGAGTCAGATAAGGTCAATATTATGCTGGTGAAGGCAATAATATCAAGGATTTCTAGTTTCTCATATGCTGTTACAGTTGCTTTGTATTGTGGATCATCACTTATGGCAATGGAAACTTTCTGCTGCATTAGATCTGCTCTCATTTTCTTTCTCCAAAATACCAAAATATCTGTTTCCATCAAACTTCTCATATCCAACCTCATCTTTGACATCCTAGAAGACCTTTCATGAATGTCGACAATCCCTAAGAAATTCTTCAAGATTTCAGTTTCTGCACTTGCTCCTAATTAGCTTTGATACCAATTTTGTCTTGCAAAGTGAGTCTATGTAATAAGAAGTTGAAGAAACATAATCTAAACAAAAACAAGATTGCAAGATCAACACAGAATTTAAAGTGGTTCAGCCGTTGAATGGGCCTACTCCACTGACCAAGCACAACACCTCTTTATTCCTTCCTACTCCATTAAGAATCACAACACTACAAAGTTTACAAACAAGATCTCCTCTCTGACTTAATCCAGAGAGTCAACGATTACAATTATCACACAATTACACCAGTACACTAAACATAGAGTCTTGTGTTTTTTCTCTCCACAATTTCCCTCTCAGTTCACTGTCTAAATTGATAGAAATGTAAAAGATAATATTACACGCAAGTTAATTATATAGTTCTATTTATAGAGTCTGATGTGTACTATACTTCACAGTCCACTGAGTATAGTGATCACCTCCTCATCCTATTGGCTGATCAGTTCCTCTAAGCTTATTGGTGCCACATCACAAAATAAGAAGCCAGTTTACATCCATTTGGTTTATTTAGTTTTTCATCTTATTGGGTGACATTTTAAAAGTCAAATTTTCATTCACTCAAATCTAATTTTGAGGATAACCTTATACTAACACAAAATGGGTTCTACCACAATTAAGTCTCAAAATTGGTTAACTATATGCTAGTTTTCTAACAGTTTTTCACATGAATGAAAATTGACAAAGTAGTCAAAGAGAATAACATTAAACATTTTGATGATCTAAAACTTGTATATGATAAGTAGGTGTTACCCCTTGAACCTTCCCTTGTAAAAATATATATAATTTATTTGCTGACCAATAGACACAATTTTCTAGAATTGTTCTGTTGTTTGTATAAATAATAATATACCTCACACAAAAGTCTTTCCTAATATATTTCAGTTTTCACTGTTATGTTCATTTTGGTCATGAACATATACCTAGTTCTGCAAAAGTTTCTAAGGAATCAAGGGCACTACAAATTTTTGAAGCAACGCCACTTTTCTCTTACGTAGAAGATCTTTTATTTATAAGAGTAACCCTCATTACTCTGCTCGGATTCTCCACGCATAAAAATGATTAAAAGCATATATAGCTTAACATTTTTCATGAAAGAATCATTATTTCATCATAGATATGGACATGAGAGTAAAAAAAAAACCCACAATGATCTAGTTAAGTCCGATACAACTATATTGTCCATTTGAACCTAGATCTTGGGATCTCCAACCAACTAGGTTAGGTTTTTGTTATATCAACTTAGTCCTTTAAGAGCTTTACTTCTATTCCACTCGATGATTTATCAACCAACTTTCTATTTAATCATTTGGTTAGCAGATCTACAACATTATCATTTACTTTATATAATCAAAAGAGATAATTTCGTTTGAGAGTAGTTGTATAATGGTGTTGTGTCTTCAACTTTTGTGTTTAGACTTACCCTTATATTTAGCACTATGTGTTCTTTTAATTGCATAACTTACTTTCGCAATGGATGGCACATGCATAAACTTTAGCCACTTATCAATTCTTATAATATTCTCCAAGAATTGGTGTAGCAATTCTGCTTACATACATTTCTTTCTTGCTCTTGTGCTGAATAATACTCATTTTTTTTTTTATGAAGATTTATTCTTCAAATTTCTATTTAGAAAGCCTGTTGTCATATCTATTTGATATACTTCAAATTTTTGCAAAGCTATGCTTGCAAGTATCCTTTAAATGGTCTTTATTCTCGTTACATGATATGTCAAAGTAATCAAGACCTTTCGTTGTTTGTAACACTTTATCACAAACATGGTGGTACTTCTAATGAGTGACACTTATTAACAAAAATGTAATTTTAATTATGGTTAGTTTAGGTCATATTAAATCAAATGGTATATACTTTCATCCATCATCTGATTTGAACCTAATAGATTGAATTTTTTTCATTCCAATCCTATTATCTATTTGAAACCATTTAAAAGTTCATAAAATAATTGGTCCGATTGATTATAGTGGTTGAATTTTCCTACTCGACATTGCCCTAAAGTATAATTTTGAATAATAATAAAAGTTTTCTAGCAAGTGACAATTCATGCATGCCAAACCACATGAATTGAAATATAACATTTAAAAAAAGATTTGAGTCATAATTTTTTTAGGCTATGTTTGGTGCACCGTACTGGATAGGTTAAGTAAAGTTGTATTGGACTGAACTGTATTGAATTGTATTATAATTAGTCAGTACAGTGTTTTGTGAAAAGCTGTATAATATAATCGGATTAAATTGATTATATATATATTATTAAAATAATTTATATTTAAAATAATTTTTTATTATAAAATTTATTTAAATTAATTTTTAATTAATTTTTTATATTTTTATTATATTTTTTAAAATAAAAAAATATCATTTTTAATTTAAGATAAAAAAAAAAATAAAAAAAATTAAGACATATTATTTTATAATTAAAAATTCAGACAAACTAAGTTAATGATCCAGTACGGTTTAGATCCATCCTCTCTGGCCGTACAAAATTTCTACATAATCGTACTATTTTTATTTTGTACGATACGGTCTAATTTCACAACCAAATACATGACTGTATATAAATTATACTATCAAAGTATATAATACGGCATAACCAGCATGACCTTAGAGTTTTATTATTTGTGTCAATTATCTTATAACGACATTTAATTTTTATGGACACTTAACTAGCGTAGATTCCAATCTTGGAAGTAAAAGTGATTGTGTGTATGCGTAAAATTTTATTTAAAAAGGTTATCATTTGTTATCACTATGACCTATTAACACAACAAAACATCATAAGTAACGTCACATTCATTTTTTAATGACATTTTTATCTTACATTTATAGCATAACATTCCTGGCATTCTACAGTGTAGGTATTAAATTGTCAACCTTTTCAATGTGATTGTGAAAACAACATAAACGGATGTTGGCATGTTGCCACTCTAAAATAGTCTAAGGAGTAAAACATAAAGACCCGGCTCTTACTCCCCCTTTAACGATTATCGTTTTTCAATTTTTTTTTTTTTTGTATAAAAATGTGATATTTCATTAATACTCAAATTTAAAAAATATAACAAGAACATATCTACGGAGATGAAATTTACTAATACATATTCAAATAATAAAACTCAAATTACAGGCAACATAAAAAGAATGAGCTTCTTTACAAGTCCTTACTTGTACGTTTACACCTCTACCATCCAAAATAATTGCTTAAAATTTTGTATCAATAAAATTCTATACGAAATAAAGTCTTTGTAGCTATGCAGAGTAGTCTTTCTTGCTTGTCAAATCTTTACAAATATGAGAGTTGTAGAAACATGCAAATACTTTATTAAAGAAAAACTTCATACCAAATAAAAGTAGATATAAAAACCCATTAAATTTAATCTTCATAGAGTCAAATGAAAATTATTTATAAAGAAAAGGAAAATACAGAAAAAATAAATTACTTACCAAAAACTCCATAAGGAGAGCAACCTCACAGGTGAGCAGAGGACGTTGGAAGAGCAGAAGCAGAAGAAAAAAGAAATGACACAAGAAGAGAGAAGAAGAGGGAGGGAGAGAGAGAGGCTGTGATAGAGGGTATAATTAATTATATGGCTAGACTTAAGTTATTCTGTGCGACAATTCGAATATCGTTTTTCTCTTGTTATTTTTTCCTTATAAATTGTTCACTAACAATTCAGATTGCACTTTGTAGATAGCAAACTTGGAAATTGTCACCATATCTAATTTACAGATTACCAAAAAAAAAAAAAAAAAAACTAAGACAAGTATCTGAAAGTCAAATTAAATGGTAAAGGAAATTCAAGTCGGACCTCAAAATAAAACAAAATAGAAATAATACTGTTCAGTTCGTGAACATATATATATATATCCGCCCACCATATATCACATCTTTCATCAACCAAAGTTTTCTTTTCCATGCTAAAAAAATGCAGTGACCTTTGCCCTGCCAATCCTAAGTATCATAATTCTATTAGATAGGTTCGGCTTCGATAAAATGGATTCGGTGCAACAATTATTAGCACATTTCGTCCCCTGTTCTGTGGTTGCTTCAAGAAACAATAAGTTAGCTATTTACCCTTAGATGCCTGAACTGATGATGCATAGGTATGTGACCCGCCTTAGGAAAGCAACTAGTGTCATTAGTTTTTTTGAATTGCTGTAACCCGGAATTTTCCTAGCCAATGATGTTTAATGAGTTGAAGTATAGTTCTCCGAATGTAAATGTCTGTATCTTCAATCAGAGCCAAGAATGAAATTGTTTTTAGATAGACTTTGAAGAGGCGAGTCCTTTAAACTACGAAAGCAACCTACGATTTTAAGGGGAGTTTTCTCTTTCATTGTCTGAAGAAGGAGAAGGACCAGAAGCCTCTGCTAGAGCTTCAAGCATGTTCATAACCTCAACTGTATCATCCAAATAGTACTTAGCCTTGCTTGGTTTCTGTCCCACGGTGCACGCAAAGATGGAAGTATTAGTGGAGAGGGCACCGTTATTCATTGCATTTCCAATTATCTCAAACATGTCCTCGTCTGATCTATCATCACCAATGCATAGTACAAAATCAGCCTGCCTTCCACTATCAGTCATTGATGTGAAGATCTTTTCTGCAACCATTCCTTTACTGACTCCCTATATATCAATAACAAAGAAAATTAATTGATCATCTTTTTGATGTTGTTGAGATGCATCAACCAAATATTACAAGGTAGAGAATGAGAAAAAAAATACGATCCATGTATGAAGTTATAACTAAATGTCAATAGCGAACGCGCATTAAAAACTCTAAAAGTATATAAACCTTTCAAAAAAAAAAATGTAACTAAGAGGCATAATACCATTGAGTTATGAATTATGACATGAAAGAGTTCATAGAAGATTGCATAAGGAATAACATGCATCTTCTTTGACCTAAGCCACACTGTTCTTGTTAAACCATAAGACAGTACAAAAGATTAGTAGTTATGTGGTTGACAGATTGTCCACTTCATGCAAGTGAACATCAGTTACCTTGACTACATTAGTGTTAAAACCTTGAATTAAGTATCATATATATGTAGCTAGAACAATGCACATAATATAGTAAATTTTGAACCTTATTTAAGTTCCATTATATATTTTAATTGCACAGTCTCAACTAATTAGTTAATAGAACTCTTTGCAGTGGATTTGGGCTACAATGAACTTCTAACCCATTAATAATATGGGCAAACAAAATATGAATATACATGTGTGAGTGCACGTAGAGATATGTTCTAATGCCAGACGCCTGGCAGGAAAAGAGCCATCTCAATACATATGTGCGCGCATGTATCTATATTACGCAAAATAATGGAAGTGCGCTTCCACCTTATGCCCATCAAACAAAATGATCTTCAAAACATTGACAGGGACTCCCATTGTTCTGTGAATTATAAAACGACAGGTGCAGCCTAACTCTGGCTATAACTCTACAATGAACACTAGCCAAAACATTTTAAGTTCGTGATTTAAAAGGTGAAAGGACTCTAAGAAAGGGAACTCTTAACGATTATGGCAATGACATGCTTAACTTTCATAATGAATGGGAATAAATATTGCCTTGAGAATTTAAAAACAAAAGTGTAATATGGCTACTAACCTGTGGCTTTACTTCAACAATGAACTGCCCACTTTTCACAGCTACTGGTTCATTTGCTAAAACACTCTCTAAATGGTCCAGCATCTCCTTGGCCTGGCAAGACCCAAAACCAGGGTCTGCATCTTGATGATGCCAGACTAAGGCACTTTCCTTCATTTCAATGTAAGAACCATCTGTTGATTCTGTGTACAACTTCATAACTGGCTCAGCCATCTGTATCCATCCAAAATCACTACCTTGTCCACAAATCTCCCAGTCCTTGTCAGCTGACCACCTAACAAATCAACAAGTTTAGATACAAGACTACAAATACACATGACAAACAAGCATAATGAGCAAAAGAGAAATATTAATAAGCATACCTCATAAAATAACCATGCTCAGCAGCAATCCCTAGTTTCTTGCAAGGAGAAAACCATTTGCTCAAACTATCCCTTCCTCTTCCACTGACAATGAAAAGGGTGTTTTTAACGTCATCACAAAGCATGCTTAACATGGACATAACTTGTTCACTTGGTATCTTATTAATGGACGTTTGAGGCATTACAGTGCCATCATAATCCAAAAGTATGGCCCTACTTTTAGATCTTGAATAAGCAGAAACAATTGCATCAAGGGACAATTTTCTGAAGTTAGGATCAAGGGCTACAACCCTGAAACCAAAGCTTAAACCAATACCCCAGCAACGTCTTCTAAAATGGTCTTTGCATGTCCTTTCCATGTCTTGGAAAAAGCTGCGCGACCAGTATGCCACATCATGTGTGCAAACATATCTATAATGCTTCTCATGCCTCAACTGTTTCTCAGAATCAGGCAAAGAAATTGCCTCATTCATTGCCTCAGCAGTTGCTTCAACATTCCATGGGTTAATCCGAATGGCACCGCTCAACGAAGGGGAACATCCAATGAACTCTGAAACTACTAGCATGCTCTTATTGGGTCCATTCGATTCAGAATTAGGATCTGACTCTGATATTCCTTGCCTGCAGACAATGTACTCATATGGAGTAAGATTCATTCCATCCCTCACTGCAGTAACTACGACACACTCAGCAATGGTGTAATATGCAGCTCTTTCATTGAGAGAGACTGGTCTATCAATGAAAACTATTGGTTGATAACCAGAATAACCAAAATTATTATTGATTCTGTTGCAGCTTTCTTGAATTTCGGCCTGTATTTCCTCAAGGTCCTTGCCTTTTCCTCTAGCAGGGTTTGCAATCTGCACTAAGACTGCCTTCCCCTGCCACTTTGGATGCTGCTTAAGCATCTGTTCCATTGCCAAGAGCTTCAAATTCACACCTTTAAATATGTCCATATCATCAACACCAAGCAGCACAGTCTTTCCTTTAAATTGTTGCTTGAGTTCTGCTACCCTCCACTCTTTATCTGCATGACTCAATACTGACTCAATTTGACCCATGTGAATCCCAACTGGCATTATTTTTATTCCAACTGTTCTACCATAGTATTCCAATCCAATATAGCCCCTTTTTGATTGATACTCCAGACCTAGCATCCGACTACAACAAGACAGGAAATGCCGAGCATAGTCGAAAGTGTGGAAACCAATAAGGTCTGCATTCAAAAGAGCCTTAAGGATCTCTTCCCTCACAGGTAGAGTCCTATAAATCTCGGAGGAAGGAAATGGGCTGTGAAGAAAAAACCCCATCCTAAGTCTATTGAATCTTCTCCTCAAAAAGGTTGGTAGAACCATTAAATGGTAATCATGGACCCAAACATAGTCATCCTCAGGATTTATAACCTCAATCACTCTCTGTGAAAAAATCTTATTTGCTGCAACATAAGCCTCCCATAAAGATCTATCAAACCGCCCTCCATGACTTGCAGAAAATGGAAGCATGTAGTGGAAGAGAGGCCACAAATGCTGCTTGCAGAACCCATGATAGAATTTTGCCAAAATGTCAGGGGGCAAAAAAGCTGGAACACACTTAAACCTGTCCAACAAAAGCTGTGATACATCATCTTGTTCATTAGAATCAATCTCAACCTTCAAAGACCCAACATACAAAACCTCCATATCATCAGGAAGACCATCCTTTAACTGTAATAGCAAAGAGTCCTCATCCCAACTAAAACTCCATCCTTTATTGTCAGGTCTACGTTTAGCCTTTACTGGGAGTTGATTAGCAACAATGATCAAACGGTCTTGGACAATTGATGAAGCAACATCTGAGCTCACACTATTGGCCTGATCATCATCAAGCTCTGATATAACACCAGCAACGGTCATTACTCGAGGAAGTCGCTTCTTTTCACGAGGCATCACAGGAAAGTTCCCGGATGCTAGATCTAAAAGATTTGTATACGATCTGGACATCATTTTCGCTAGCTTTTAAGGGGTACGAACACGAACACGAAAATCTTTCACAATATCTCAGAACTATAAACCAAACCCAATATTGCTTTCTCCTTAAAACCAATAGAATTAAGCAGGATCTCTAATGGGTATCACATCAATGGCTTCAATCCAAATCATAAACTAATTCCTAACGAACCTGAGCTGATCCTGTAATAATAGTAATAATAAAACAATACCCATTGATAAATGAGAATCAAACACAAGAAACGACCCATCAACATCATATCTATACACCAAAAACTGCATATAACATAATAATCTACAAATTAAAATTTCATTTACACATACGGAATTTGAAGTAAATGATGATGTAATGGAGGAAAACTGAAGACAAACAATAAATAAATAAGAAGAAGAAGAAGAACCAAACGCGTACCTACAACAGCGTTGAATCGAATACTAAATCGCGTTAAGAGCAGCTAAAGAAATCTAGGGTTTACTTCCACTCCTTTCTCTCTATGCGACCAAAAGACACTTTAAATCTCTCTCACCTTTTATCTCTCTCTTCAAATATGGCATGCTCATTGGGTCATTCCATTTCCATATCTAACGGAAGAACAAAATATTTTCAAACAAAAATAAAGAAAATAAAAGTTTAGAAAAATAAGAGGATAAGATCGGCCAGTACGGTAACGAGTAATGCCAACTGGCTCTAGGCGAGCGTACGTTCAATCACTGTTACTTTCTCGTCTAAGTCATGTTTAGTCAGAAAATCGAAATTCGAAACATAATTCTGATAATAAATATTAAATTCAATAAAGTAGTTTTATTATTAGGTAGCGAAATTAAAATAATAATAAAATTAAAAATAAAATAAAAATATTTTTTTAAAAATAATAATTAATAAATTTTATGTAAATATTTTATAGAATTATAAAAATTTCTTAGATTATATTATTTTTGCTTTAATATTTAAATTATAAGTAACATTATTTTCTATAAAATATATAATTTTAATAATTTTTTAATTAAAATATTATTTTAATTAATATTTTAATTAAAAATTATTAAAATAATTTATTTTATTTTTAATTAATTTTTATTTAAATTAAAAAAAATAAATAATATTACTTAAAATTTAAAAAATTAAATAATATAATTTAAAAAAATCTGCATGACATGTTGTATATTATTTCTTTCAATCGTAAACCAAATATCACCAAATGAAGTCAAGTCATCTGTCTAATAGAGACACGTGTCAACTGGATAAACCTCTTTGAAAAAGCAGGGAGTACTCGTTTAAACCTTTGTACAGTCGTACATTCATTGACCCTCCTTCACGTCATCTGAAATCCCCTCAAATTCACGTCATAACATTTTTAGTTTTTTTTTTTTAATAAGAATCATAACATTTTTGATTGGTAAGAAGGTATTCAAAATTTAATTTTAGATGGAATGAAAATAATCAATTGCAGGTCTTTACTAAAAGGAAAGTCGAATTTTGGAAAGAAAATCGTGTTATCATTTTCATTTCCTTATGAATTACACAAAATATGGTAAAAATTAAATAAAAAGTTCACAAATTTGTAAGTTATTTTTTTTTTATATTTTCATTTGATATTATCAAATTTAAAAAATCTATAAAATATAATTATAAAATTGTTTATAATTTTAATATTTTTTTACCATTTAATATATATATGATTAACTTATTTATATAGTTTTATTTTTTATTTCACAAAAAAAAAATATATATATATATATATATAATTTTTTTTAAAATATAAAACGACATATATAAAAATGTCAAGTGAAACTAAATATATAAAAATGTATTATGTTTTATAATTAAATTAAAATTTTATTTTATATTAATTATTATTATTTTTAAAGTACCATTTAAATAAATTAATAGTTTGATTCAAATTCCTATTAATAACTTTAGTAAAGACAAACAAATAAAATGAGTTTTATACTACTCTTTTATCTTTAATTCGATTAATGTTAATTCTGTTTCAACTTTCATTGTGATTTAGTAAATAGACATAATGCTCCTTTTCCCAACCCACCACTAAAATACCTTATAATACTTACACATTTCTTTTTACTTATTTAATTTTCTAATAATATTTCTTTATTTTAAATATAATAAATATTAATTTTTTACTTTATCTAATTTAGACACAACAAAATTTTATTTTTAATTTTTTTCTCATTTTTACAAATTATTTTATAATACAACGATATATATTTATTATGAACATCGTAAAAACATAACTTCAAATGAACCGATAGAGGACATTTTGGTATTCTGTGTTTATTTTAGTATGGTTTTAATAATGTTATGGTATTTTTGGTGTACCTTAAATTATCCAGATATGGTTTGTCTTAATTTTGTTGATGAGATTTTTAATTACTTTCTTGTTACATTTTCTGATTTTGGGATGTATACATCGTTTTATTTCAGTCAGTCAGGCAGTATAATGAGTCGAAATTATAACGAGCTAATGTTGAGAGCTCGCAAGTATTCACTGTGTTTTCTTGCTTCTAGCTAGTCCTGACTATGTTATTAGAATGGTGATGTATTTCTTAGAATCGATGTATCTTAAGATTGTATTTTGAATCCTTATTTAATGAAATTTACCTTTTATCAAAAAAAAAAAAAAAATGAACCGATGGCCCACCGAGCGTAGGAAGTGGCCTAGTGCCACAACCCTAAAAATTACTTCTATTTTTATTGTTGTTTTAATTAAAAATATAATAAAAGTAATTTTTTTATTTTATTTTATGCACATTACACAACTATCTGAATGTCGGACACTATTAATTAATTTTATGTTGTTATGCTAGTTATATCATTATTATTCTTATTTTTTAATAAAATTTTAGTTGATAAATATTCATATGTTTTTTCAAACAATGATCCTAACAATAACTTTTTATTGTTATAATCAACAATAAAATAAAATATGTGCAAATTGTTACTTTATAAAATGTATTCTTCAATCCTTCGATAAATTTATTACGTCCCAAAAAATATAAAATAAATTTATTAAATTACAAGAAAGAATTATTTCATATTTAAGAATAGACACACTTTTAAAAAATATTTATTTTTTCTTATATATTTATAAACTCAAATTATTAAAATTTAGAAAAATGTACTTAAATTTAAAAAGAAATATAATTAGTTGAAATGGTAAACATCGACTTTTTTCGAAATAAGAGCTCAAATTTTTACATATTTTAGGAAATTTTAAAATTTATGTTAAATTTTTAATTATTTAACTATATAAATGTGATAAAAAATACTCTTTTATGGGTCTCTAAAATTAAGTTCATCAATCATCCTATATTTTTTTATTTTTACAACTAAATAATTAAGATTTTTTGTCGTATTTGATCAAACATATGAAACATTATTATTTTTATATTTCTTATTAAATAAAATAATAATTAAAATAATATAAATAAAAATTAATACATCATAAAAAGGCCTGTTACGATTTTGCCTAGGATTTCAAAAATGTTTGGATTGGCTTTAGATCAAATCCTGTGAATATATAAGTGTGTAAATATTATTTAAATTTTTTTTAAATCAAACATGTTAATATTAGTATTAAGAGTTTTTTTTTTTTTTTTTTTAAAGGGCTCTAAAGTCTCATTCTTTTTATTAATAAGAGAAAACACACTCACACGCACTCGGGTGGGATTCGAAATTGAGTTCGTGATAGGAGAATTGGAAGTCTTACCACCTGAATCACAAGTGATACCCAACAAGGCCTTCATTGGTTGTTCGAAGTTCGGTGAGTTTAAAAAATCTTGTAGTGTTATAAGTAATATAGACATTTAGACACTTAAAAGACTCACTCATTTCATACAAATAGCAAAAAGTAATAACAAAATAACAAGTAATTTGTCGATAAGCAAATAAATTAAATATCAGACAATAAAGTAAAAGCAGTAAATACTTTCCAATGTTAATATAGACTATACATGTTGTTACATATACTGTGGATACTCAGTTTGTACTAACTCAAACAGCAGATCAAGCAAACAAAACAATATAACGTGGTAAACCCACTAGGCTTCAATCCTAAGTGATAATATTAACGGGTTGCTTAAGACAACCATTCAGCAGCCAGAGTTACTAAATGAAAATAAACAGTTAATACAGACTCGATAAAGTAAAGTGCCAAATACCTCTCTATCAATTATAGACCACCTCTTTTAACTAACTAGGTTACTATTACTAATTATCTCTACAGTTACTTCGATCCTCACTGGATTCGGCTCACCTTTAAAACACACAATCACGCATTGTAATGTAAATATCTGCAATCAGTATGCGTGTACAAATAATATGTAACTTACCCAAAATATGATTTTTAGGTAAACACGCCTCGTATCAATAATATGAAAACACACTCGATGTATATTGATACGAAAATTGTACCTCGTAATAACAATACAAAAATACACTTGATGTATTATTATTATTGCAACTCTATTTTATAAATAAATTTACAAACTCTAACACCACCTCATATTTCAACACAGAAAAATACTCGATGTGTTGAAATTACGAAATTACCTTTTGAAAATATTTAAACTCTCAATGAATAAATCACCTCCGAATCATTAATACGGAGATACACTCAACATATTAGTAATACGGGAAATAAAATATTTTTAAATACATCAATATATATTTTTTACACTTTTTAAAATGTACGCAACTCCAATATGAAGTATGAGAAATATAGTAAAAAATGTAAGAGAGATAAGATATGTGTATTGAAGGTGCATTTAAAAAGGATAGAGTCAGGGGCGTTTATAGCTGATTTTTTCAACTTTTCAGACCCTCGTTGACCCCTCAAAGACACTTTATTGCACACCTCCGCAAGGCCTCACTAACCACCTCATCGAATCCTTCGCAAACTGTCAGCCAAGTCCAATGACCCATAGATCCACCTTGTGCACACTCGCAGTCCTTCGCCTACTACCTCGACAAGCTACCGACGAGACCTTCATGAGGTCCCAACGAACCACTAAAAATAAGTTTTTTCAAGGCATAATTTCACCAAATAAAAAGCCATAAATACCCACAAACTCAAGAAAATAAATGCAAGTAAAAACATATTTTATCATGCAATCTATGTGCTCCCAACCACCCCGAGGTGTATGTATCATACAAACATACAATAATATTAAGATCTACTTGAGTGTGTGTAATACTGATCACAAGCAAGGCACCATAATTGAGGTAGACAAAAACACCAAGCAAAAGAAACAAATTTTGTGTTTTATTCACGAGAATGCCAACAAAGACATAAAGGGACTTATATGACTTACAATATCCTCATTTGCCTTTCCGTGGAAAACTGCACAACTTATACAATGCAAGCATCAAACACAATATATTCATGCAAGATGATCTAAAAAAGTTCATTCCTACAAATAAACTCTGACGCAGACAAGACACTCTCAACACACATACACTCCAAATGCGTCTGTCTTATATTGCTCCATCCATCTTCATAAATCAACACATTTTTCTTAATGCTAACTCCAACTCCAAGTGAGCTACAAGGTCCAAAACTACATCTGTATCCTACACACACGAAACAAACACAAACCCATGAACGTATCATGCAGAGCTATGTGTAGTCTAACCAAATATTATAGTGTTACCCCTACATACATCGATAGGTTAAACCCATGTGGTCAAATAAAACTTCTCTTGACTTCATGCAACACTTCTCCCGAATGCATACAAGTTAGACAAAAAGATGTGATGTAAACCTACACTCACATCCCACCCAAAGTAGAAAACAGATGTAAGCACGTTGTACAACATACAAACTTTTCCCCTTTTTGACACAGAATGTCAAAGAAACAGTCCTATGTAAGGGAGAGAAGGCATATATTATGTAATAATCATATACACTCATGCAACACATGCAAAGACGAAACAAAGTATAAGTAAAATAAACATAAGTAAGCACATAGCAAAGAAAGTCATATTTTATTAAATTTTGAAAATGGCACAAAGAAAATGTCCCTTGGAATTATGCACAAAAGAGAAACGAGTACAAGGAAAGATGTAAACAGAAATGACTTGCAAAAGCATGCGTCTAAGAGAGGAACTATTAATAGAAACAGACCTCTAGTAAAAGGAATTCTATCAAGTCTGGCAACCATGGCAGACTGATTTTGAGCTTTCAGATGCTCGAGATAAGCAGAAAAGTTAGGAGCTGTAAGATTTTTATATTCAAAAGGAAGAACGAAAAAAGTGAGATTTTCCATGTTTAGGAGAGGTAAGAGGTCTAAGACATTATCACTACAGAAGGTTACCTCACGTCTCCTTAAAGAAAAAGAAATAAAGAAGCAATAGTGCGATGAGCACGTATAGCATAATAAAATTATGTGACAAAAGTAGGGTCATACGAGAAAGCAAGAGAACAAAGAGAGAGCCAAGAAAAGTAATCAAACCTTTCATGGATAGCAAGTAATTCTTCAATCAAAATTGAGCCCTCACAAATACAAGATGAAGACTTCTTTGGTTAAGAAGAATCACTAGGAGTAGAAGAGAGACTAACTTCATCTTGAAAGGTGTGAGACCGTTTGTTTTATCTGGGCATTTTGATGGAGAAAATAGGGGAAGTAAAAAGTAATTTAGAAGGTAGTAGATAAAAGTATTTGAAGGTAAGAAATGTTTAAATATTTTTGTGATTTGAAACAAATGAGGAAAGAGATTTATATAGAAAATCTGTACACTTCACTGACCCTTCGCGAAGGGAGTCGACAAGGTACCCGCGAGTGTGTTAAAACATAAACTCGATGACACCTCAGTGAACCCCCAACAAACGGTCAATAAGACCTCAGTGAAGGTGCTCAACGAGCAATCCTAAAGAGGTAAGGAGAGAGAAAAATCCTTAAAAAATTTAGAAAAAACACAAAAAAAATATTTTAATAACATGATTAAAAAATAGTACAAAGAAAATAAAGACATTTAGAGAAAAAAATAACACAAAAATAAACACATATAGAGAATGCAATAAGAAAGGGAGAGAAAAGAATGAGAAAACTCACAACAAACTAACTCAAACCCAAAAATAGTGTGATCAAATTGCATCCCTTCATTTGAAAAATAAGTGATAAGGGACAACAGGAGCAGAATGTAATCTCTGATCCATATGAGCATATAGAGTATGAACCACTTGAGAGTTCTTGGTTTTAGAAATTCTTGAATGACCTGTCGAGTGGTTATACATGCAACTATAAGGGCTTTTAGAAAGGTTTACCCTTTATTCACTATGTCACTAGTGCATAATGCACCCATAAACAAAGTGCTCAAACGAACCACAGTAGATACATCTTGAGAAGTCAGAATAAGAGGAGCAAGGGAAAGATCTCCTAGTACTACTCTGGGCATAGCTTAGACACTGGTTGGCAAGGTGGTCTACAGTACTACAAGTATGACAAACAAGAGTAACAGAACATAAGAAACTGGATCTTTGTCTCCAAGGAGTAACACGAGGAGGAGAGGGAATGGTAGAAGTGCCAACATTGAGTATCATACGAGGGTGAGAACTCAACTTCTCACAATGTGATCTGATATGTCCATGCTCACCACAGTGGTGACAAGAGGAGATGAAGCGTGTAGATAATGGCAATAGTTCGTCACTAGCACGACGAGAAAAAGAAGCAGGAGGTGAATGTTCACCCTGTTAGAAGTGACTAGTTGGAACGACACTTGCGACTTACCTTTCGCAAAACCTTTACTTTTACCTTTGGTAGCAACAGTCTTGTGATGAGAATTTTCTATAATAGGTTTGATGAAGAGAGGAGCAGTAGTAGAAGTAGGACCAATAGTAGAAGCAGCAGTAGTAAAGAGGTTATAGACTTAACAAAGCGAGAAGTAGAAGCAATAGTAAGAGGAAAAGAAGCTGCACAACCATCATTAGTAAAACTAAGCCCGCGTCTGTCACCAGGCACTTTAATGCCAACAATAATTTCATCAAGCTTTTGAGTACCCATTAGAAATTTTTTAATAGTGGTCCTAAAGTGTTTCAACTCCTTCTCAAGGTTAAGCTACTTTGCACTCAAAGTAGTAAGTAGGTCGTCCTTTTCCTTAATAAATACCTCAAGAAATCCAGTAAGACTACCCAAATTTTTAACTTTATCCTAAAGAGCTAATAACTCCTCATCCTTTTCAAATAAGACATGAGCACGGTATGTCTTTTCACTTTCTAGA
Source organism: Elaeagnus macrophylla (assembly GCA_029378325.1). Taxonomy (NCBI): domain Eukaryota; kingdom Viridiplantae; phylum Streptophyta; class Magnoliopsida; order Rosales; family Elaeagnaceae; genus Elaeagnus; species Elaeagnus macrophylla. The sequence continues at coordinate 38,288,271 of CM055640.1, read as the reverse complement.
ATCTCAATCTTCTTTCCTAGAAGTGAGATTTTCTTATTCTCTTCTAAAAGATCCGAAATAACTATATGCTGATCTTCAATACTTTGAAGTTTTCTTTTGAATAACCTCACATTTTCTCTAGAGTTCATCTTGTCCTAGATGTGAGTAGACTACTTCTTATCAAAATCAGTTTTAAGAGCACTCATCTCTTTTTCTTTATCCTCAAGTCTTTCCAAAGCCTTCTTCCAAGCTTTCTCGGTCTTAATATGCTCCCTGAGCAATTCATTATAAGTGTCTACGAGTTCATCGTGCTCATTGAGAAATCTAGAAGATGGAGAGGTCATAATGGGATGATCATCTTTAGTCTCCATAAAGGCTATAAAGTTACTTTCATCCTCTTTAGAACTACGGCTATTATCTGAAATAGTAACATTTGCCACCATGGCCTTCTTTCTAGATTCTTGTCCCTTTAATTAATATTGAGCAACAATGTGTCCGAGTTTTTTGCACTTATAACACCTAACTTGTCTGATCTGACCTCTCGACTGAGGTCTCTCTTCTTCTTCATCAAAGTCTTCAACTCTGCTATGGAATCTCTTTTACTGGAGCTTTTCCTTTTTACCTTAGTAGGAGCGTTCCTCTTGCTGCTGAAGAATTTCTTAAACTACTTTGCTAACAAAACAAATCCTCTTCATCCAAACTAGATGAATCATCACTCTTAACAAAAGAGGTTTCTTTCCCTTTCTAAGTCTTGGTAATTTTCAGCACCAAACTCTTTCCTTTATTCGAAGTAGTTGTTCTTTTTTAGAGAAGGTGGTGTATTTCAAAAGTATGGAGATCACGAACGATCGCATTGACTTATGGGTTCTCCCTTAAATGTTGTCTCTATAGTAATAACTTTTTCTCTAAACTAAGGAGAAGGCTACACAAAATCTTTTCAGCTTGAAGTTCTTCATCAATTGGAAGGCCAAGGTTGTAAGAAGTGTTAATGATGTCAGAGAAACGGCTATAGAAGTTTTCAAAGATTCATATTCTTCCATTTGAAGAAGTTCATAGTCCTTTTTAAGTCTCATCAACTTGGACTTTTTTATCGTAGAGGTACCCTCATGTGCAATTTATAGAATATCTCAAGCTTCCTTTGAAGTAGTGTAAGTAGAAATTTGTTGGTGCTCTTTAAGAGTAACGGCAAGAGTGAATGCGTACAATCCTTTACTATTCAGTCATAATCACGACTTTCCTTTTTAGTTCGTTCAATCATATATTTGGGAACAACTATTCCATTTTCAAGAGTTTTCGTAAGAGGCATCCAACTATTTTCTACTTGATACCAAACACAGTCTCCTAAGTACCAAAAGAAAGCTCGCATTTAAGAATTTCAATATGCATAGTTATACCCATTAAGAAGCGGAAGTCTACGCACGCTCCTTCCTTCTCTAGAATCCATCCTGGTGAAAAGTAAGTGTGTGTGAAAAGTACGAAAAATAGATAAAGAAAGCAGAGGTGAAGCTCGAAAGGGTGTACCAATTCTAATACCAATTGAAAGAGTCTCAACTTGGTAAACAACCAATTGTAGGTGATACGGACACTTAAAGACTCACCCTTCTTGTACAAACAGCAAAAGGTAGTAAATAAATAACAAATGATTTATAGATAAGCAAATAAAGTAAATATCAAACAATAAAGTAAGAACTGTAAATACTTTTTAGTCTTAGTATAGACTATATATGTTGTCACATATACTGTGGATACTTAGTTTGTACTAACTCATGCCTAGATCAAGCAAACACAATGATATAATAATGTAAACCCACTTAGGCTCCAATCCTAAGTGGTAACATACATGGGCTACTTAAGGCAACCACTCAGCAGCCAAATTTACTAAATTAAAATAAACAGTTAATACATACTCAATAAGCTAAGATGCCAAATACTTCTATCAGTTAGGGACCGCTTGTTTTAATGGCATATGTTGATACGAAAACTCCATCTAGTAATAATAGTACAGAAATATAGTCAGCATATTGTTATTATGGTAACTTCATTTTATAAATGAGTTTACAAGCTTTACTACCACCTCATAGTTCAACACAGAAAAATACTCGATGTGTAAACTACAGAATTACCTTTTTAAAATATTTAAACTCTAAGTGAACGAATTACTTCTGAATCACCAATATAAAAACACACTTAACGTATTAGTAATATGGGAAATAAAATATTTTTAAAAACACTAAAAGATATTTTTCACACATTTTAAATAATATGCAACGCCAAATATGAAGTGTGTGAAATATATATAAAAGAGGTAAGAGAGAGGATAAGAGATGTGTATTGAAGATGAATTTAAAAAGGAAAGAGTGGGGGGATATTTATAGCTGATTTTTTTTCAAACCCTTGCTGACCCCTTGTCGACGTCTCATCAAGCACCACATAAGGCCTCACTGACCACCTCCGTAAACCCCTCGCGAACTGTCAGCATCCAAAGATCCACCCTATGCACACTTGTGGACCCTTCGTCAACCATCTGGTGAGCCATTGGTGAGACCTTCGCGAGACCTTGGCAAACCACTAAAAATAAGTTTTTATCAAGGCAAAACTTCAACGAATAAAAAGTCATAAACACCCACCAACTTAGGAAAATAAATGTAGGTAAAAACACATTTTAACATCCAATCTATATGCTTTTAACCATCTCATGGTGTGTATATCATACGAACATACAATAGTGTTAAGATTAAGTGAATGTTTGAGATACTAATCACAAGCAAAATATCGAATATAGAAGTAGACAAAAATACTAAGTAAAATAAATAGACTCTGTGTTTTGCTCATAAAAACGTCAATAAAGATACAAAGAAAATTACAAGACTACAAGTATTATTTTAATTCGACTCTATTTCATTAGATAGTGTCATTTTTACTAGATTTTTACACTATGAACCGAATATAACTTTATTGTTATGATTAATATATAATTTTATTAGTAATATGTACCACTATTAACATAAAATTATAATTAATTAAAATATGAGTCATATAAATATATCAACTTTAAGAATACGAGAAATTCTACATTAATTTGGACCAAGTTGAGCTGGTATCCCGTCCAACAAAAAATGCACAACTTTTAAATAATGAGAAATTCTACGTTAGTCAAAGAGTAAGAGCTGGTACTATGTAATAAAAAAATAACACAACTTCTAAAAAATTTAAATTATTAGTTATTCTTCATTAAATGGGAGAGAGAAAATCTAACTAACTTTCCCATTAAAGTAATTTTTTCATCTATATGTTTTTTTCGCTTTCTAGTTTCCAACATTTGAGACATTAAAAACTTTGAGACATTTCTAGTTTCTCATTAAGGACATTTGAGAAAATCTTCACATTTTACATGATGAAGTGCTCTAATAGTATTTTTCTTTTATAAATGGATCACTTTAGAAACTCTATTTTTAAGTGGTCCACTGCTAGTCACTTTTCTTTTTAAAATGAGCAAATTAAGAAAAAATGTCAGATGATGTCTCATATGCCATACTTGCAAAGGGCTAATTAGTAAATTTAATTGTAAAAAAAAAAGAAAATTTTGGAATATATTTATAGTCGTCTTTTGAGTAATTTTGGACAAATCTTTATATTATGAAGACGGTTTGCCTTTTATATGTAGATACACAAGTATATTTAAGAGTTTTAAATGAAGAATATTTTTGTTAAGAATTAAAATTTTTATGCACATTCTATAAACGATTTATTCCCTAAATCCATCAGTTGTTATTTTTTTTTTATTATTGTAAGTGCTTTAATTTATTTTACAATTACTTATAAAATTAATAAAAATAATTAAATGATCTTTAAAAAAAAATAGTTATATATTCAAAACGGATTTATGTAGAAAAAAATGATCGGAAGAAAGGTTGTAGTGTTAAAAAGAATTATTTCATAATAGAGTGGAAAAAAAAGAATTAGAGGGTAATGGAAGAGTTGGTTGACTTCCAACCTATACATCTTGTCATATGGTTTTTTTCCTCTATATATTAAATAATATAAATTAAAGTAAATTTGCTAATTTTAAAAAAGAAAGTGACTTGTAATGGACCATCTACAAATAAAGTAATTAAAATGGTCTATTTACAAAAATAAAAATAAAAATAATCACTATTTGATCCCATTCTATATTATGATATCTTAAATAATTAAAACATGTAAATTGCTTGTTTTTTCTTTCTGTGACAAACAAGAGTAGAGCAGCTGATAGAGAGATGAATGTGAAATAATCTAATTTGTAAGCTATTTATGCCTAAATTCTACATTTTAATTCCTAACTTGTCCAACCTTTTTTGGAATTAGTAACTAATATTAACTTCATTGTAAATTTGCACAATATTAATAAAAGAAACTCAAAGCAATTTAACTTTTATACTATATAACAATATGAGTTACAGAAGAAAACAAGAGTTTAATGAAATATTTTTTTTTTCTCACAATTAATAAAACATGAATATGTAATAATTTTAAGGAACATGTATAAATCCATCAATAATGATTTTAGTATAAAAACTATAATTAAGTTAGATAAGTTCTTATGATGCTTTAGTCCTGTATTGAAACTTAAATTGTTGATAAAGAATTATTGTATAGTTTTGGTTTTGATGATCTATTAATTTTATTTTGTAATAATATTTTAAATAAGTTTTATAATAAATTAATTTTGGTTCATTTGAAATAATATTTATTGCAGCTATGAAATGAGAATAATTAAATTTACTCAAGATACAAATAATATGCTTAAAGGTGCCAAATGAATGATTTATTTTGTAATTTTTAATTTCAATTACTACACCAATTATTATTATTATTATATAGTCTATAGATAATGGATATGAAAATAATAAAGATCAAAACAACACAAATTTTGATAATTATATAGATACATATATATATACATACATGTATAAATATATACATATATACGTACATATATATACACACACACACACACACACACACATATATATATATATACACACACACACACACACACACATATATATATATATATATATACATACATACATACATACATATATATAGATATAAACATGTATATATATACACACACATACATACATATATATATATATATGTATGTATGTGTATATACATATGTATGTATATACACATATATATGTATGTATATGTGTGTGTGTGTGTATATATATATATATAGGGACGGACTTGTAGTGTGAGCTGTACTTTGAACAGCTTTTTTGAAAAAAAATTTAATAGATATTAATACTATAAAATGTAATCTAATATGATATATTAATTAAAATTTTAATTATAAACTATTATTTTTCATTGTTCTGCCGCTAGAAATCATAAATTGTTACTTTCCATTGCTCTGTTGCCTGTTCTTTGTTAATTGTTACTTTAATTTCTGGCTCTACAACACTGCGCATCTGCTATATTCTTTTTTTTTTCTTTTTTTAAAAGCAAAATTATTATAGTTATATCTTCTTCTTTAAAAATACTAAATACTTAAAATATTTATATTTCAATTTATACTCATATAAATAATTATGTATTATATATTCCTAAAAATTATAGTTTTTAAACTTTTGATTAATAAATATTATATAATTATTAATTTAAGTGCTTATTTAAGTATAAATTTATATGTATTTAGCACTGATTTTTTTTTTCATAATAATTCACCATTATTTCATTAAATATGCCGATTTTTTATTCTTTAAATTATTAATTAGAGTTCTTTATTTCAAAATATATATTACTTCATTGTTATATTAGAGCATGAAATTTATTTTAAATTTCTATATTTATCAATTACTATTAATAGGTGAAAAAATGATTAGGCATATAACTATTTATTGATTCTTTAATTCTTTAGTTATTTTAATTTTTTGTTTGTTTATTGTTAGGTGTTTGTAATTTTTAATTTATATACTTTAATTTGCATTAAATACTTTTATCGTAGGTTATAATAGATAAATCTCATCAAAGTTTTAAATCATTTAAAACTCTTCATTCGTTCTTTAAGAAAATAGATGATCAACAATCAACCGAAAATACTTCTATTGAGGCTACCTAACCAAAAAACTAAGCGATCTCAAGAACAACTTGTTGATGATAATGCACATATTTCAAACTTCCAAAGAATTGATTTTCGAAAAATTGGTGTTCAATCTTTGGAATGTGATCCAAGTTTACGTAATCTAATATAGTTATATGATGTTAATATACAAGATGATATTCGAAGAGAATATATCAACATGGGACCATATCAACCCAAGTTGAATGAATTTTTACCTTTCTCGATTTCTTTGGATGAAATACTCTTTCAAACAAAGACAAAGCCTTTTGTTTTCCGTGCTTTCTTTTTTATATTAATCCACCCAACAATCCAACATTCACAGTTAATGGATTTGGAAATTGGAAAAGGGTAAATGATGGAAAGTGTTCTTTTGTGAATCATGAAGGGGAATCACATCAAATGGCTATGGAAAATGGGTTAATTTAAAAAATCCATCAAAAAAATTGATAAAGTGATAAATGCACAATCTTCACAACAAATTTTGGATAATCGGTTATGACTCAAGACTTTCAATAGAGACTATTAAGTGGCTTGCAAAGAAAGCATGTGCATTTAGAGGAAATGATGAATCTAGCTCTTCAACTAATCGTGGTAATTTCATTGAGATGATAAAATTGATGGGATTAATGAATGAAAATGTAGCGAAAGTTGTCTTAGATAATGCTCCTGAAAATGCTAAATATATTTCTCCAAAAATTCAGAAGAAAATCTTAAATATTATTGCTAATAATGTGAGAAAAAAAATACATAAGGAGGTTGGAGAAGCAAAATTTTTTATTCTTGTAGATGAGGACAATTGATGAATCTAACAAGGAACAAATGCCAATCATTTTAAGATTTGTTGATCGTTGTGGGTTTATTAGAGAGTGTTTTTTGATATTGTTCAAGTTGACGACACAACAACTAAAAATCTTAAAATCGAGATATGCAAAGTTCTTACTAAATATAATCTTCAAATAGGGAACCTAAGAGGTTAAGGATATGATGGTGCAAGCAATATGCGTGGAGCATAGAATGGATTGCAAGCATTATTTAAAATGGATTGTCCATCTGCATATTATATTCATTGTTTTACTCATAAATTGCAGTTAGCTTTGGTTGCAACATCCAAAGATGTCCATGATGTGTGGTTATTTTTTTCAAAGTTGAACTCAAAAATAAATCTTGTTAGTTGTTCAACTAAGTATTGCTCTGAATTAAAATCTGTTCGAGAATCTGAAATAGCAAATATGTTAGCTTATGGAGAACTTGAGACTGGTACAGGATCCAATTAAATTTGCACTTTACAGCGACCTGAAGTGACAAGATAGAGCTCACATTTTGCTTCAGTTAATAGGTTGATGGATATATTTGGTGCAACTTGTACTATTCTTGAGAATATGATTCAAAATGGACCTAATAATAATATAAGAGGAGAAACAAAAGGATGTCTAAAAGCAATGAAAAGCTTTGAATTTGTATTTATTTTGATTTTGATGGATAAAATCCTGAGAATCACTGATATTTTATGTCAATCATTGCAATATGAAGCTCAAGATATTCCAAACACACTTGAATTAATGTCTTATTCAAAAGGTCTTCTTGAGAATCTAAGCCAAGAGGGTTAGGATGATTTTTTACAATGTGTTTTGTCATTTTGTGAAAAACATAATATTGTCACCCCGAATATGAATGCTCGGTATATGAAAGGTACAGGACGTTCATGTCAACAAGATAATCACATTACGTTTGATCATGATTATCGTGTTGACATATTTAAGATAATAATTGATTTTCAGCTAATGAAAATAGGCAGTAGATTTTTAGATAAAGCAATAAAACTTTTTATTCTTAGTTCAGCTCTAAATCTAGCAAAAAACTTTAAATTCTTCAATGCTGATGATATCTATATTCTTGTTAAAGATTTCTATCAAAAAGAGCTTGAAAATTTAAAACGTCAGTTGAAATTATATGAGATAGCTGTTGTACAACACTTAGATTTTCGAAACATACATTCTCTATCTAAATTATATGAAGAGCTAGTTAGAACAGGAAAGTCACAGATATACTATCTAATTGATAGATTAATTCGTTTGGGGTTGACCCTTCTAGTATCTACTGCAATTATTGAATGTGCATTTTTAGCTATGAAACTCATTAAAACATCACTTCAAAATAAAATGGAGGAGGAATTTCTTCAAGATTGTATGATTGTCTATATTGAAAGAGAGTTTGCAAACGAAATTGAATCTGATTTGATAATTGATGAATTTTATGCTATAAAGCATCGTCGGGCACAATTTAAATAATTTTTTTTGTTTATTTTTTAAGTTTACATTAATTCTTCAATGTTAACTTTAAATTTTGATATTATGAATAAAAAAATTTAAATTTTTTTTAATATATATTAGCTCTCCTAGAAAAACATTTCTGAGTACGTCCCTACATATACATATGTGTATATGTATATGTATATATGTATGTAGATATATATACATATATGTATATATGTGTATATATATGTGTGTGTGTATGTATATATATATATGTATACATACGTATACATGTATATGTATGTACATATATACGTAGATATACTTACATATATATATACATACATATATATATATATATATATATATATAGGGGCGGAGTCATTCAGGGGTTGGGGGGGCTGAAGCTCCGACCGAATTTTCTAGAAATTTTTTTGTCTTCCCCTCTGTTGCTGCTCTCCTGCTCCAGCTCTAACTTCTAACATCTGCCCTCAGCGAAGGTTATGAAAGTCCTGCATGCTCCTACCGGCTGCCGTTCTTTTTATACATGCAGTTGCACGAGTTTATTTTGCTTTAAAAAAGAAAAACCTACCCAACAAAGCGTCTACACTGAATACCCAAATGAAGAATTGGGTTTTGGGGGGGTCAGATTCAAGCTGACACTGAGAACAGAAGAAGTAAAGTTAGATTGGGTTTTTCGGACAGTTGACCCACGTGTTTAGGTTTATTTACGATTTTTGCTTTTCAGAATTTTTGTGTTTTTCCTTTCATTAATTAGGGGTTTTAAAGATCCATGTGAATGATGAGATGATTGGTGCAGGAGGCGGGTTGTCACTTGTAATTCTGTGAATGATTTTTCCAACCTATAACTTGTAAGGTTGATTTGTCGTCCCTGAATAGCTCCGCCCTTGTGCACGACACATTTCATTGTTTTGGTTATTTTGATATGCTCTTCATCATTGATAAGTTCAGATGAAGAAAAGAAGACAAATGAAGTATTGCTTAGCCAATTGGTTGATTCAACTTCAACCTTCAGGGGAGACAAATAGGGATATGGTGAGAAGCCAAATACTTTTTTTTAATTTTCTTTGTTCTATATATTTATTTTGAACTGCATTTACTTCCTTGTTTGATTAATATTTCTGTTATGTTACAGTTTGGTGCATCTGGTCATATATAGTTTTCTATGTAAAGAAATCTTTTTATATTAAATGGCTTGAGTGTTGTTTCAGTAGCAGCAAGCACAACACTTGCTTCTCTTATTTGTATATGATAAAATCCATCAACATTAATATAGTGTTTGGTTAGACCATCAACCGGCTTCAGGCATATATGTTGTGGTTAAACTGCAAGATAGATTTGATAAAATTGAAGAATGCATTCGAAGAACTTAGCCTATGCTTAACAGAGAAAAAGAATGTTGATGGATTTGGAATAACCGAGAAGCTGTATAAAGAATGTATGATGTCTAAATTAGAAATGGTTGAGACTTTAGATAAATTTGGAATAACCGAGAAGCTGTATAATTTGCTGTTATAATTTAGAGTAGTAAGTGTTGGTGTTATAATTTGCTTTATCAGCTTTTTATTTGGTATTGGTGATATATGGTGGCATTTATATAGTTAATCATTATCATTATCATGCATGGACTTTCATAACTTGCTTTTTCTTTCATGTTTGTCCTCTTTTTCACTTTTGTTGCAACATTTTTCCTTAATTCAAGTGCTCTTGCCGGCTGCCATCCTGCGTCTTGCGTGCTGCTCCAGCTCCACTGCTTCAGCCCTCCATAATAAATTCCTCACTCCACCCCTGTATATATATATATGTGTGTGTGTATATGTACATATATATATATACATACATACACACACACACACATATATATATATATATATATATATGTATGTATGTACATATATGTATATATGTATATACATGTATGTATGTATATACATACATATGTGTATATACATGTATGTATGTATATATATACATGTATGTATGTATATAGAGTGCACACATATTGTGCTCATGTAAATGATTCACACTAAAAGAGCCTTGCCCAATTAAAGAAAGAATGGACAGATTGTTTGCAAGAACTTGTTGTCAAGCTCTTGTAGTGTTTAAAGTAAAAAATGACATATGAGATTGTTAGTTTCATCTCTATGCAAAACCACCAACTTGTAAAACCATAGCAAAGATATTTGCTGAAATTCGAGAAGAATGTAGCAAATACTAGTAATGATATCTTTAAATCTATGTGCAGTGCTAGAATAAGAGCTATAAAGGCATACGATCTTTTATCTAAAGAGACAGGTGGAGTTAAAAATATTGAATTTACTAAAAAGAATTGTCATATTTTTCTACAGTCTCAAGTGTTAAAGTCAATTGAAGCTGGAAATGCTCGAGGTGTGATAAATCATTTTAGAAAGAAGTAGATGGAGAATCCCATGTTTTTCTACATATTGCAAGTGGATGCTCAAAATAGAATGACTAATCTTTCTTTGAAGAGATGGTTCTTTAAAACTTGATCATGATTGTCTTGGAGATGTTGTGCTTGATACCACTTATCAGACAAATAAATACAACATGATATGTGCCCCTTTTGTTGGGGTCAAATCATAGGAATAATATGTTGTTTGGTTTTGCATTCTTATTGGATGAGACTATAAGCTCTTTTATATGTTTGTTTGAAGCATTTTTAGAGTCGATGGAAAACAAAGCACCAAAAATTATTTTTATCGATCCAGATCAAGCAATGTCTAATGCCATTAAAAAGGTCTTTTCTATGACAAAGCATTGCTTATGCACTTGGAACATCTCAAAATATGCTAGTCAAAATACAAGCAACTTGTTTACAAAACATGGGATTAAGGAAATATTTTTTGATTTGCTATATCAATGTGAGTCGGAATTGGAATTTAAGAATAATTGGAGCAAGATGAATGAATAATGGAAGATTGCTAAAAATAAGTGGTTAAAAAGATTGCATGACCTTCGTGGTAAATGGTGTCTTACTTCTAGTAATGATACTTTTTCAGCAAGTATTACATCATCTCAAAGAAGTGACGGTACAAATAGTGTCTTCTAACATATAGCGAATAAATTGATGAATCTCATTGAATTTATTCATCAATATGAAGATACTGCAATTAAATGGAAAAACATTGAAAAATTGAATGATTTCACTAATACTAATGGTAGAGTGAAGATTTTTTGTGTAATAGTTGTATTTTGAAGCAAGCTAAAAGAGTTTTTACTCATGAAATCTTTAGAAAATTTCAAGATGAGTTTTGCCAAGCTCAAGGTGAAGAAGTTATTAGTACTAATTCAAATCCATTGTTACTACAACTTAAGAGCCCAAGGTGGTGAGACCTTGCATATTTTCAACTTAATACTTTAGATCAAACAATTACTTGTAGTTGTCACTTGTTTGAATCTATGGGTATTATTTGTTTTAAATTACAATGTCATCCAACAATTTCCTGAAAGATACATTATCAATAGGTGGACAAAGAAGGCAAAAGAGGGATTTGAGGTGGGGAACAATTATAAGCCGTGTCAAAATAATGGTGAATTATCAAAAGTAATTTGCCTAAATAAGCTAATGCATAAAGCTTTATAGTATTGTGAATTTGGGTGCAAATGATGAACAAAGTACTATAGTTGCAAATCAAGGACTAGATCAAATTTTGCAAGAATTAAAAAAGCTAAAGGCCAAGAGTTTGATGAATCACTATGAGTAGCTTATAATTGATGTAGAAAGTGATAAAAGATTTATCTAACACATTAAGCAAGAAGTTAGTGTTGAATCTTCCAAAGGCACGGACAAAAGGAATGTCATCCAATAGGTTAAGGTGTTTTAGCAAAGAGGAAAAGAAATACTAGCAATGAGGTACCACCGTACCAATACAACACCCAATTCAACATAGTAAGAAATTTTATTCTCTTTTTTTCTTTCATTGAATTTTATGTTTATGTAATGGTGTTCTGTACATTTATTTAATTTTTATTTATTTTTAATTTGGTAAGCAAAGTGTAACGGTCTGCAATTTCGCGTAGCAGGAATTTAACCGTTCAGCATCAAGACTCTCCTAGTCTTAGCCAGCCTATGACCTAAAGAGTCCATGGCCCTTTGTCCAAAGACTTCGGTGCACCTTAAGAAAATACCAACGAGAATTACTCGCAATGAGCCTCGCACGCATGCTACTTATTGATTGCTTCCCGGCATCAAGGTTACCTTACCAAGACGCTTGCCCCATCATAAGGTTCCACATTATCAAGGCATTATGCCGCACAACTGTTCACCCAAATGTGCATGTCACATATGTTGATAGCAAGTAGTACAATAATGTACCAAGACTTGGTCGATCGAATTTCTATACCTCATGTAGGGTCTCTTCATGCACACCATCGAATAGGCAACTTGACACTAAGGGCTATCTCCATGCCCAAAGGTCTACTTCACTCTTGTACCTCAAGTGCACATATGTTCAATTCTCCTCGACATATATAACTCATGCAAACACCCATACCAACTTATACTCAAGTCGTCCAAGCAAGTGTGTCTTTCATGCAAGTAAGTTCCATTCATACAAACTCACATGTTGCTTGAGTGAGCAACTCTTTGATCTGAAACCCCACATTTGATGCCTTCATGTTAGCACATTGTCGCCCACTTTCGTGTCATCCAGCCTACGGATCCTTAGTGCTTAGCTGAATCTATGACCAATGCACCTTCCTCCTCGATATCACCATCATGAGTGTTTTCACATTCATAATGTGCCTTATATAGAGCAACGCTGCCTCACTAGCATGCCGCTACCCATCGATGCACCATCAATTGTGCAACGCCATCCACAAGGTGTGCCGTATTCCCACGAAGCTACTTTAACTTGCTCACATCGAGTAAATCGTCGAGAGCATATCCATCCGTCACATGTAACCTCTCAAGTGGGTATCACGCACAGTATCGACCTTTTTGCATCAGCGATACTGTCCCTAAGACTCCCAGTCTTAAGAAAACACTAACATGCCCGCTTAGCATAATTAATGCCCGCCCCATGGGTATTTTCTAGCCCAGAGGAAGCTCACTTAGCACACTGTGCCAATGGATGCCGGAGGTGGTGGAGAGCTTGACACCATGCCTCCCCCTAAAGAGTTTTTAGAGCATTTTTACTAGTTTCAGGAACAAATATTACTTTACTTGAGGAGATATAAACCTAAAATAATTCAATAATAAATATTTTTTCAATTACTAAAGTGCTCATCATGCAGACTGTGACACAAAGCAATGCAACCAGTTAACCCAAATTTTTGTATGTCCCCACATTCAGGGAATCTAACAATTCAGGTGGTATAACATTTATTTGTTAAGCAATATTTTTAGATTTGCTTATGCATGTTGGCTTGCAAACTAATAACATTTAATTTTTTTGTTTCTAGATGTTTGCAAACTCAAGCTTGGAGGAGAAAACTAGAAACATGGATGCTTTTCTCATATTTGAACTGAATTTATTTTCTTTAATATAATATATCAAATGTTTTATGTCTCTCGGATGATATTCTTTTCACAGTAAATCCCATCAACAATTTCGAGTGGTCCATAAATTAAAAAGTGTTTTGATAAAATTAGAATTTTCACAAAAGAAGATAACAAATTTTTATATATAAAAAAAAAAAAATCACAATCCATTCATTAAATAAAAAATCTTCAACCTAATACTAAATTTACCCCTTTATTAGCCCAAAATAATAGATGAAGAGTGTGAAATAAGGAATTTTTACACTTTTGTTTTAGATTATGATAATTTTTGCTTCATCTTTTTTATTATTTTTGAGAGATAATGGCTGAAAAATCTTGTTAGGATGGTGGCTCAAGAAAAGAAAAAAAGAAAAAAAAGAAAAAAAGAATTTTAATGAAGAAAGCTAACAAGAAGATGGAAAAATGGACTAGAGAAAGAAAAAAAAAAAAAACGGCATTAAGTTAGAAAGAGAAAAAAATAAAGAGATAAAAAAAATTGCTTTAATTAAAAAGTTGGTAGGATTTTTCTCTCTGCCATTTAACGAAGAGTTTCTAATAATTTAAATTTCTCATATCGAGAAATTATATATTAATTTAGGATTAAGTTGAACCGGTGGTTCCGTCCAAAATTAATTTGTTATAAAACTTATTTTAAATATAATTACAAAATAAAATTAATAGATCATCGAGACAAAACTATACAATAATCATTTATCCACGATTTAAATTTAAATGCAACACCGAAGCATCACAAGAACCAGATTTTATACTAAAATCATTATTTATGAATTTATATATATGTCTTAAAAATATGAAAATTATCAAAAATAATACCCCTAAAATTTATAGTAATAAAACTAGCACCTTTAATAATATTGAACGTTTAATTTAAATGTGAAATATTGAATGTTTAATATTAAACGAGTCTAAATTGTCGTCGTTTAATTCTAATTGAATGAGTGTTCAAAGAAAAATGACATATTAGTCATTTTTTTTAATTGTGAAAATATAAGTTTGAACACAAGAGATGCTAGTTTTATTATTATAAATTTTAAGGGTGTTAATGTTGTTGTTTTTTCAAAATATTACATATTCATGTTTTATTAATTATGAGAAAAAAATTTCATTAAATTCGTTTTTTATTTTCTTCTGCAACTTATACTGTTATAAAGTATAAGAGACAAATTGCTTTGAGTTTATTTTATTAATATTGTGCAAATTTACAATGAAGTCAATTAAATATTTGTTACCAAATTCAAAAAAATTGGACAAATTAAGAATTAAAATGTAGAATTTAGGCAAAGATAACTTACATATGAGATTTTTCACATTCATCTGCGCTACCAGTTGCTGTGCTCTTATTTGTTATAGAAAGAGAAAGCAAGCAATTTGAATGAAATAAAATTAGATTTATTTAGATTCATATTTATTTTATTTTAATTATTTAAGATATGATAATATACAATGAAAAGAGTTTCTCAAGTGCGTTAACGATGGAAAGTGATAAGGAAAAAAAAAAAATTGCTTTAATGAGGAAGTTAGTGGGATTTTTCTCTCTCCTATTTAATGAAGAATTTTTGATAATTTTAGTTTTTTAAAAGTTGTGCTATTTTTTTATTAGATAAGACCACCAGATAAGCTTAAAACTAAGGGCAAGTGACATATTCTAACTTTTTAAAATTAAAATAATTAATTAAAATAATTTAATTTTTATAATTTTGTCAGAATTTTAATTTAATAAGTCATATGCTTGACATTTAACTAATTTTTTAGGGCATTTAAGAAGTTTTAAATTTTGAAAATTTAAAAAAAAAAAAAAAAAAAAAAGAAAGACTTAGCTGCCGATTCATTAGAGAGAAGAGGAAAAAAAATCCGATTCACAATAAGATATCAAACAAACCTAATCTAAAAGAAAACTTAAAAATAGTGCAGCCATTTCTTCAAGCTCTTATCTACCCAAATCCAAATCCATCCTAAAGGCGTGAAGAAAAGAATATAACAAATTGTAGAACCCTTTTTCCCAAGTGCAAGGAACGGTGCAAGAACCTCAAAAATTGCTTTAAGGCAACATAACTTCTTTCCCTTCTAATGGTGACTCTGTAAGAGGTAGGGGTGAACATCTATGGATTAGTTTAGGTTAAGAACAAAATTGAAACCAACTTAATATATTTTTTAAAAACGAGAATCGAATCGAACTGAACCATATAGTTTCTCAAGTTTTTAATACTAATTTTATTATAATACCTAATTTTAAAAATATAGATTTCAGTCGCTTATCTAATATCATTATCCATACACTACTACAATATAAGCAATATAGGATGACTTCAAATTTAGAGTGAGAAACAAATAGGACGGTCACAAGTATATGACCGTCGTTTAAGAAATATAGAACGGCTATTATGGAAAAAATTAGGCGGTACTTTATAGGACAGCTAATAGCCGTCTTAAAAAAATTTCTTTTATAGCCGTCCTATATGTTGGTATATAAGACGGCTAATAGCCGTCCTAAAAGAATGTGTTAAATTTTTTTTACTTCCCCATTTTCACACAGCATTTCCACTACCCCCAATTTTGAAATATACAATCCCTAAAATTTACCTCTCTCGATTTTCACTCTCCATTTCAACTGCCCACCACCCAACGTCGCCATCGCCAAACGAGTTGAACCCCGTCCGGTAATCTTGCGACATATAAAACATCGTAACCCGTGCAAACGTACGCCGTAACACGCAAAAACGTGCGCTGTATCACGCAAAAATCCACTGCGTCCTTACCGTGAACGCCGCCGCCATCCTCTAACCCTGCCCAGTCCGTCGCGCACGGCCAGCCCCTCTCCTTCTCCTCTCCTAAACCACCCCGTGTCCCCTCCTCCAACAGGTATGTTTTTCCTCACCTTTCTTTTTTTTTATTTAGCTCTTTTATGTCTTCTTTTTTTTTTTTTCCTGAAATTTTGTATTTGTGAACATATTAATTAATTAGTATATATGATTTTTCTGATATACTAACAGATTATTTGTGAACATATTAATTAGTATGGTTGTAGTACATTATATATGGAAATTATTTAAAATAAATGTATACTAACAGATTAATTAAACTAAAATGTGTGCAGTACGTTTTCTACTTTTTTGTAAATATTACATATAGGGCGGTCTTAAATGAATATATTTGTTGGTTAAATGTTTATAGGGCTGCTATTGACTATCCTATAAAATTCTTATAGGATGGCCTTTGACCGTCTTATAAAATTCTTTTAGGACGTTTATTAATCATCTTATAAAATCTTTATAAAATGAAACATATTACAAATTTTTTTTAGGAAATTTAATAGCCAACTTATTTTGCAATATACTTTTATTTAATATTAGACAAGTTAATTATTTTTAAATTAATTATTGACACGATATTTATTTACATGGCATATATAGGATGTCTTAAAAAATCTTTATAAAATGATACATATTATAATTTTTTTTAAGAAATTTAATAACCAATATTTATTTTGCAATATACTTTTATTTAATATTAAACAAGTTAATTATTTTTAAATTAATTATTGACACGATATTTATTTACAATCATATATAGGATGTCTTATAAAATCTTTATAAAATGATATACATATTATAAATTTTTTTTAAGAAATTTAATAACCAATACTTATTTTGCAATATACTTTTATTTAATATTCGATAAGTAAATTATTTTTAAATTAGCTATTGTCAATTTATTAATTTACAATGATATATAGGATGGATAAGAGTTGGATGTCTATGGATAGAGCAAATGTCAAATTTATTGAGAGTGTGGAAATTTTTTTGAGATTTGCTTTTGATAATTCAACCGAAAAAGATCGAATTCGTTGTCCATGTTTGAAGTGTGCAAATTTAAAAATTTTGTGTGTGGTTGAAGTTAGAAATCATATCTATCATAATGGAATTGATAGTGGATATACAAATTGGTATCGTCATGGAAAGACTAAGAAGAAAAGTTCAAAAGTTTATCCTCCTGAAGAATTCAGCGATTTCAATCCACATGAAAATGATTTTACAAATAGTGCAAACAACTTTGAAAATGACACCCTTGATGAAAATAATATGGGTGACATGCAAGATATTATGGAAGATGCTATAAAGCCATTATACCAAGGATGCAATAAGTTCACAAAATTGTCAGGGTCAGTCTCACTTTATAAATGGAAGGGTAAGCATGGTCATTTAGATACAAGTTTCAATGAGTTGCTAACTCTTTTGAGTGAGATGTTTCCGGAAGATAATGTTTTGCCATCATCAACGAATGAAGTTAAGAAGATCCTTCGTGAAATGGGCATGAATTATGAAAAAATTCATGCTTGTCCTAATGATTGTATTCTATATCGAAATGAATACAAGGATTCCATATCAAGTCTGCATTGTAAAAAGTCAAAATGAAAAGTTAATCCAATATCAGGGAAGGAAAAAGTTAATGTTCCTGCAAAGGTATTGTGGTACTTTTTACCTATTCCACGTTTCAAAAAAATGTTTCAAGATTCAGCAACATCTCAAAATCTAACATGGCATGAGAAGGAAAGGGAAAATGATGGAATGTTGCGACATCCATCTGACTCACCCGAGTGGAAGCATGTGGACTATACTTGGTCTGAGTTCAGCGCTGAATCTAGAAACCTTAGACTTGCACTTTCATTTGATGGGATCAATCTTCACCGGTCTTTAAGTAGTCGGTATAGTTGTTGGCCCGTTATACTTGTCATATATAATCTTCCTCCTTGGTTATGTATGAAAAGAAAATACATGATGCTAACTTTATTAATATCTGGACCTAAGCAACCTGGAAATGATATTGATATTTACTTAGAGCCATTGATTGAAGACTTGAAGTTGTTGTGGACGGATGGAATTGATGTGTATGATAGTTTCAAACTTGAGAAATTTAAGTTGAAAGCTATCTTATTGTGGACAATCAATGACTTTCCTGCTTATGGGAATCTTTCTGGTCATGCTGTTAAAGGTTATTATGTTTGCCCGGTATGTAGTGAGGGGTATCAGGGATCAAGGTTAAAACATTCAAGGAAGATGTCTTACATGAGTCATAAAAAATGGTTACCTAGGTATCATCCTTATAGAAAACAAGTTAAGTCTTTTAACGGACATGAAGAGGAGGGAACACAACCAACTCCTTTAATTGGAAGTGAAGTATTAGCAAGAGTTGAGATGATGACTTTTGCATGTGGGAAAGTAAATTATAAGGTTGATACAAGCACTCCATGGAGAAAAAAAATCAATTTTGTTTGACTTAGAATATTGGAAGTTCTTGAACGTTAGACATCTGTTAGATGTGATGCATATAGAAAAGAATGTGTGTGATAGCATTGTTGGTACATTGCTACATATTCCTAGAAAAACCAAAGATGGTGTTCGTCAACGTATGGATCTCATCAAAATGGGTGTAAGAATTGAGATTAGTCCAAGGTGGGCGCGAATAAGACTTACTTACCCCCCACATGTTACACTTTAATTGACGAAAGAGAAAAAAATTATTTTGTAACACATTAGCAAATCTTAAAGTCCCAGATGGATACTCATCCAACATAAGTAGTTTGGTTTCTTTGACTGACAAAAAGTTATATGGGATGAAGTCACATGATTGTCATGTCTTGATGCAACAATTGTTGCCTGTAGCATTGCGAGGGGTGTTGCCCAAAGAAGTGAGGAGTACAATTATTAAGTTTTGCTATTTCTTCAATGATATATGTAAGAAAACAGTTGATGTTCAAAAGTTGGATGCAATTCAATCAGAACTTGTTGTCACTTTATGCAAGTTAGAGAAATTCTTCCCTTCTTCATTTTTTGATGTGATGATACATCTCATAATTCATCTAGTAAGAGAAGTGAAGTTATGTGGACCAGTCTTTTTGAGATGGATGTACCTATTTGAACGATTAATGAAGGAATTAAAAGGATATGTGAGGAATAAGAACCGACCTGAAGGATGTATAGCTGAATGTTATATAGTTGAAGAAGCAATGAATTCTATAAGTTTGCCCGTTACCAAAAACACAATTCCAAAAGAAAGAAAAGGTGTTGGTCAATCCATAGGAGCTGGAAAACAAGCACTAGTAGATCGTAAATTATGGGAGCAAGTCCATCGTCATGTTCTATCAAACATAGATGAAGTTCAACCATATCTTGAGTAATTTTCTAAATTTTATTACTTAGTTTTATTTGTCATTAAATATCAATTTATAATAATGAACATAACTTTATAGGAAGCACTTGGAACATATTAAGGACAAGTACAAACATTCAAGACGCACAGAGAAATGGTTAATTGGCGAACATAATCGTACTTTTATGTACTGGCTACGTGATGAAGTGAGTATATTAAAACCTAACTATTATTTAAGGAATTTTTTTCTCTGTATATGTTAATAATTAAGTATACTCATTTAATTAGATTTCTCAAGAGCTTAAAGATCCAAATAATAACATTTCTGTCACACTTAGATGGATTTTAAAATGTCCTAAGTTTCATGTGCTTAAATATAATGGTTATATCATCAATGGATATAGATTTCATACAAAGAAAATAGATGATAACTAAACCAATCAAAATAGTGGTGTGTCCTTAGTAGCACAAGTCATGCAATTTGCTACTACAAAGGATAAAAGACCAATATCTGGTGAAATGACATATTATAGAGTAATTCAAGAGATATGGGAGTTGGATTACTACAAGTTTAATAAGTGTGTATTCAAGTGTGATTGGGTTGAGAATGTGAATAAGGTTGGTATTCGCTATGACAAAGATAATGGTTTTACTTTGGTAAACTTACAAAGAATTGGGTATAAAGAAGACAGTTTCATTTTTGCAAGCCAAGCCAAGCAAGTGTTTTATGTAAGAGACCCTGAAGACCCACAGTGGTCAATTGTTCTTACTCCTCCTAATAAAGGCTATTATGATGAGAATGATGAGATAGATGAAGAGATTGAGGAGTTTCAATGGGCTTCAATGGTTTGCGATGATAACGAGATACCCAATGAAGTTTATGATGATGACACAGAGGATGAAGAATCATTTTCTTATTTGCGTACTAATTGCGAAGGCATTTGGATTAATAATAAATAAGTACATGGTAATTTTCATATATTTGGTATTTGCGTACTTTTACTTTTTATTAACTTGTTCATGCATTCTAAGAAGTCATGCTTAGGTGTATACTCACATATTGTTACTTTATTTTTATGCAGATTGATGGAGCATTCTACTAACTCAGGAAATGAAGGTGGTACCCATGGAAAGAGTACAGAAAGGAAGAAAGGTCGAGGAATGACAACTTTGTCAAACATATTAACGAAAAGAGAGAGGATAGTAGTTGAGGTTGACGAAGATGGGGTACCATATGGTGATACAAGTTCAAAGTGGGCTAGTGCTATCGGAAGTTTGGTACGATCGACCATTGATATCACCATAACTGATTGGTGATTAGTGCCCGAGTCTTGTAAAGAAGAAATTTGGGAAACATTATTGGTATGTACTACTGCTGAAATTATACTTAATACTATATGCTTTTCTATGTGTACAATTATTTAATACTTATGATACATGGCAATTTTTATTGTAGGAATCATTTGATATTAATGACCGTATGACATATCATTTTTATATGGTTGATGCGGGTGATAAGTTTAGGAAATTCAAATCATATTTAGCCAGGACATTCGTCTTTTCTTATTTGGATGATCCTGAACAACTGTATACTCCACTACATAAGTACAACTTCATATCTAAAGAGAAGTGGGAGATATTTGTTAATCAAAAGCTTTCTGCAAAAGCGCTAAAACTTAGGAAAGAAATGCAAGAAAAAGCAAAGTTAAATAAACACACATACTTTGGGAGTAAGGTTGGGTATCGTGGTTCAAAACAGAAATTGGTAAGGTTTTTATTGTCGATTGATATATATTCTTTGATTGTTGAAATAATATTCAAATTTATTTAACAGAAGAAGCAAAAAGGACCTGGAGCTATCGTGGAGCGTCATGAGACTTGGCTTGACGCTCACGTACCAAGTAATCAACAAGAATTACTTAAAGATGAAACAAAAGAAGTTTTGGAAAAAATTGTAAGAATGATGTACTATGAAATCAAATATTAGCTTTAAATCTTATATCCTATTCTAATATTATCACAAAAAAAATTTTGGCTGTGGATTTTATAGGAAACATTGATGTAGAAGGTACAGACCGGAGAACTTGAAGTAAAAAAAAGGTTGAAGGAATGATATACTTGAGATGTCATTAGGTGAAGAACATTCAGGTCGAGTTCGTGGGCTAGGAAAGAGAGAGAATCTTACATCTTATTTTGGGAGAAAAAGTCGTATTAATCAGCAACAAAATAAGGAAGATTCTAATAATTTTGAAGCAATGTCAGAACAGATAATGAGAAATGTAATGGATAAATTACAACACATGAACGATAACTCACTTAGAAGAAGTAGAGAAAGTGAAAATACGGACGTTCAGATGGATACGGACGTTCAGATGGACATGGACGTTCAAATGGATGCAGGACGTTCAGATAGGTTTGCAAAGGATGTTCCACGTACACATTCAAATGCCAACTCTAACTCATCACATGGTAGTACACACCCACCAACTGGTATAGAAAAGCTAAGTTTTTAATTTTCAATTTATTAATTAGATAACTTATAATATATTCTCATTGATTTACATTTATGTTTTCTACTAATTTTCTTTGACCATACATTTAGGGAGTGTTGTGCTTTTTGGCAATTGATGACCCATTAAATGTTTGTGCTAAATGCACTTGTTTTCCTCGTTGCAACCCAACTGATACGGTTCATACAGTGGAAATAGGAGAAGAAAACTTCAAAATTTTTGTATTAACTACATCGCAACCAATGGCACTTCTTCCATATCCAGTCCAAGATGAACTTTATTATGTGGGTGATGCAATTAATCAACATGTGAGATGGCCAAAACATCTTGTTATATTAAGAGGACAGGTAATATATGATGCTAATTTTATAAAATTTAACACCCATTTTATTGTTTGTATATATGTTCTTTAAAATTAATATAATATGTTATTATTAATTAATTAATAACTAAATTTTGTAGTCCTTACCTGAAAAACAAAGACAAATTAATAAGGATGTGTCAGAGAGATGTATAAATACATCCAAAGGAAAGGAGGTTATTTCTTTGTCAAGTTTGAGTAGCGATGTTGGAGATCACAATGGAATTAAAATTTTACAAAGATGGGCGTTGGATAATATGGAAATGGAAGGTGATAACTCCCATCGTATGATTCCATGCAATCCAACGATTTTTGGGTATGAAACAACAATTTTATTAACTCTGAAAGATATAGTCCACATTTGTGACTCTAGTTGGCTTGGCGTTCCTCATATACAAATTTTCATCAGGAATATTTAAAATTATAACTATACTTTATTTTCAGTATTTCATTTCACTAATTGGCATATCATCATTCAATAATAGGTTATTATTTGATAAATGGAGAGGACAAAATGTCCAATTGGAGAGACATTTTGTTTTTATAGATCCCGAATATTTATGCACGTATCATGATGAAGAATACAAAGTCAACATGCTTGTTCACAAGTTTAATGCAATGACAGGTTTAATGTGTCTTATGGCTCCATATTGGAGATCGTAAGGATTACATTCAAACTTATAATTTAATTTTATAAAATTATAAGTTAGCTAATACAGTATTAATTATAACATGAACTATTAACATGTAGGAGTCATTGGACATTCACTGTTGTTAACCCGTTCACTTGTGAACTTCAATGGTTCAATTCTATAAAGGCTTACAATTCTTCTAAAGGATCACCTCCTGATGAAGAATATACAAGAATTTGGTTAAGGTAACACACATATATTTATATTATATATTAGATAATATTTTTATATAATCGTGTTCATCTTATTTGTTTATTATAATAACTTAAATCCTATAAATGTGGGTATTATGCAATGAAATAATTGTTGTAATTAACAGGGCTTTACAAACATAGCATCGTCAACGTGAAAATTCAAATATTAATCCAAATTGGATTCCCGTTAAGGTAATTATTTTAGTGATATGTCAACATGTAATTTTATGGTTGTAATTAAATTAATTATATAATTATTAACTATAACTTTCTTAATTGTACTTAGTGTCCAAAACAACCAGAATCGTATGAATGTGGATACTATGTTATGAAATTCATAGATACATATATTACCAAATTTATTGAAAATGCAGACACAAATGATGTACCGGTAAGCTTTAAACCTTATTATTTATGTATGCATATTCAAGTTAATACGTAATATTATTTATCTATTATTTAGCTTTAACATATTTTACATATATTGTATTGCAGTTCTCAAGTAAGAATCGGTATATACCAACAGAGCTGCTGACATTAAGGCAAGAATTGTATATGTACGTCTATAATTATCTTTCAAACAATTAGGTAATTTGTATGTAGCTGTTTGTTTTAATCCTTAGATTATTTGTAAGTTTCATATATATGTATATGTTACTGTAATTTTATGTACACTATGATAATCTATGTAAATTAAACTTAGCTAGGTTTTGAACCTTAGATTGTATGTTTCATATATATGTATATATGTTTCTGTAATTTAATTGTACATTATGATAATCTGTGTAAATTAAAGCTAGGTAGCTTTGAACCATATATTCAATCTGTAAATTATGGATGTTTTTGGAATGAAATATTATATTCTGAATCTGAATCGTGTTCTTGGAATGACTATAATTTGTACAGGTTATATATAGATTTTAGTCTGGACAAAAAAAAAATAATAAAAAAAAAATTATAGGACAGCTATTGACCGTCCTAAAAGAACTTTATAGGACGGTCAGTGAATTTTATAAGACGGTTAGTGACCGTCTTATAATAATTTTATAGGACGATTAGTGGCTGTCCTATAAATTTTTTTTTAAGATGCTCCGTGAACGTCCTATTTTTTTCGATTCTTTTAAGCCAGGGTTTTATAGGACGGCCGTCCTATAAAGGCAAATTTGTAGTAGTGATATCAAACATAAAGTGCTAGAAAATTTTAAAATTAAGACAAATAAGCAATAGAAAATAGTAATCACATACCTGACAAAATTTGCTAATTTTTATATCCAATAATATTATTCAGTAATGTTGTTCATACAATGAAACTCTAACGATAAAAATATGAAAGACGATATAATTTTAAATTTATAATGGTTAAATAATTAAATAATACAAAACTAGTATCTCACATAGATAAAAATAAATAAATAAATGAGAGTATCTGATAGAAAAATGTTTGTATGAATTTTACTTAAATATCCAAACTCTAACGACAAAAGTGGGCAAAATCTGTTGGCAACTAGCTAAAGTTGGACAAAGGTGTGACTTGTGAAAAGTATCTCGAGTAACTCATGAGAGACGTTGATTTAAATTTTTGAGATAAAATTGATTCATTGAAAATGGTATAAAAGTATAAACCTAATTAACTGTAAATAAAAATTTAATTTTTTTTTAAATAATTCTATAAAATTACAATATAAATATAAATATAATAAGAAAAAATTAATAAATGAATTGAGTTGGTTCGATTTTTTTTAAGATTTTAATAAATGAAAATTAAACCAACCTAATATTAATCGGTTTTTTATTATGAGAACCAAACCAAACCAATAAAATTTAAAAACCGATTTTTTTGGGTTGAGTTAGGTTGGCTTAGTTTAGGGTATTTTTGTTTATCCCTAGTAAGAGGATGGCATGGAAAAAAAGTTCTTTTTTAGGGCATCAGAGGGACAAGTAGTGAAATATGATACGATTCTTTTAACTCCTGTTATACATATGCCTTGGACTTGATTCTTTATGTCCAAAAATTTTAAATGGCAAGCTGATGTGTTAAAATGTGTACTCGCAAGTGTACGAATCACTCGTAGTAAAGTGACAAGCAACTTCCAAGGTCAGTCTCTCAAGGAATTGCAATGGTTCTAAATAACTAACTTTTAAATCTAAATAGAGTTCTAATGAAAACAAAGCTCTAATTAAATAGAGTTCTAGTGAAACTAAAACTCTAAGTAACTAGAATCCTAACGCTAATAAAACTGTAAAAATGTTGGTTGATTTCGGTAACGAGAACAATCATACGACAATTAAACTAAAACAATATCGCAATCAAACAATCAATTCAATTAAATCAAATATCAATAGAGGATGTATGGACGTTTAGCTTGGTTGGCCATGCTTGCATCGAAAAGGTATGGTGATATAACATTAACGTCCTATAAGAACAAAACTACCGGCTTTCCTTTTAATTACGAAACTCCTTTTGGCGAGGGTAGGTCTCTTTGTTGATTAACTAATTAACTGCCTTTGGCGGGGGTAAATTAAATAGCAATCAAATTATGCGCAAGGAAAACATGCCAATCAAATTAATGCTATGACTAAGTCACTAACTTGAATCTTTGATTAAGTGTTTCGGAATAGAGTTAAGGTGACGTTCCTCTAACTAAATTCTTAGGTTTTTCAATCTAACTACGAACATCAAATGGGCCCATGATTATTCATAATCAAACATTTAAACATGCTCTTAATCAAAAAGTATTTTATTCATAAGTCAAAAAGATACACCATACACAATTCTAGCAAACATGGCAACACAAACTAAACATCCATAATTAAATTAGCCAGACATGTTCATATTATTATTCATAGACAAATAAAATATGATCATACACTTTAACAAATAAAGAAGATGAATTAATTCTATAACAACAAGAAAAACCTAAATCTAAATACCGCTTATAGATTGGTTGACGTACTTCTCCGTAAGCTTTATCTTCGATTTTCGTTAGCTTCCTTGAATCCTTAGAATATTGTCTCTCGCTTCGTTATAATGTGGCAACGCTCTCAAAACTGATTGAATGTCGTGTTTGGGTCGCAAAATTGAGAAGAGGAAGAGTTGTGTATGAATTGGTCAAGTTATTTCGAGTTGTATGTAAGGGGGACTCTAAGGGGGTATTTATAGATGTAAGGGATTCCTGATTGCAATAAGAATAGGCGCGCCGCGGCATGCATTTTCCCCGCCGCGGCGCAACACAAAATTTGGAAAATATGCAAAAACCCGAGAGCTCCCCGCCGCGGCATACAATTCCCTCGCCGCGGCGCGCAATGCTTCTATGTTTTCAGGATCAAACCCGAGAGCCTCACGCCGCGGCATGCGATTCTCTCGCCGCGGCGCGCAATGCTTTCCTTCTTTTCACGTCCCCCCTTACATATGTGATGGCACTATATGTAAGGCTTACATATTCGTCTTGATTAGTCCGTAACTCGTGATCCGAGCGCCGTAGGTGTTCCGTCTTCGCGTGTTTTCATCATTTGAATCATTTGACGCTAAAAACACCTAAAATGCACTAAAATATACCCGTGACTCCGAATGGATAGATTTATGAAAATAATCGAAATAATAGTCATAATAAATCTATATATCAATCAATCAAGCATAATTAATCACGAAATATTAGTGCTTTTCGAGCACTCATCACAACCCCCAACCAGCTTCTTGCTAGTCTCTAGCAAGTGAAGCGATCTAAAAACTAAAATCAAAACAAAGAAAATAAACTAACCTAACCTAAATCACTTCCGTAGATTGTCACGGTTGCATTTAGCATATGCAACAAGCCTTTAAACCCCTAGGTGGCCCTAGTGGACGAGTGATAGTCTCATGAGGGTTTCCAGTGATGATACCCGCAAACATCGTAACTGACACAAATAAATAAAAGACTCAAAACATACTTGAATCAATCCATGCATACATCTCAAAAATTGTTAACAACGAATGATACATGAAATAGTTAAACATCACCTAAGCTCAAAAACAGTCCAAACATCAAACTCATCATGGTAATCGAATTTTGAACAACCAATCACACCACAAACCCGTTAGTTATACTATCTGACCGTGTCATGCATGATATTCATAGATTACATTTCAATGTCTCATAAATGTGCAAGTAAAATATGAATGTGAATTTTTGTACTTATAAACTCCATATGCTCATTTTTCAAACTCATCTCCACTAATATAGAAACTAAACAACCTAGAATCAATAGGACTTCATCAAGCTTGTAAAGTTATGGCTAGGTGTGTGATTATGAAAGTACGAAAATGATGTTTTCATATGATAAGAGTACTTTTTATTTCACAAACATATTTTCAACTTTTTCCACTAATTGCGCCTTTTCATTCTCTCTTAAATTCATATATTCTTTGAATCTTTTTGCTTGATTTTCTTTCTCTACTTTTCTTGCTCGTTATTTCAATCATCATCATTTTTTTTTTTTGATGAAGCAAGACAAATATAACATAATTGCTCATGAAAATCAAATATTACATCGAGTACTCTTATCACTAAGGGTAGTACAATGTATGTCAATGTTGAGTTCAAGGGTGTGCTATTGATAAAATATTGCGGGGAGGCATGAAAGGTCCAAACGGTCCAAAAATGGCCTAAATCACTTTCTAAGTGGCATTTGTTTCTATTATTTCGCTTCAACGTGTTTTCAAATGAGTTCTAGAGATTGTTGAGACTTAAAACATATCATGAACATGCATACATTCCACAAATCAGAATAGTTAAACTAACCATGCATACATACCACATGTACCACAAAATTCTCAAATTAGATGAATCCAACATTTCTGTGCTTCATTGCTTAGGTAAAAATCTAACATCTCTCATATGTCACCGTTATTACAATCATGTTAATATCACAGATTTCCGGATTGAATCAAGTAGACACGACACTAACTAAAAACAATTCAAGTGACAAAGTTAAAAATTTAAAATTGGTCATATTTCATGCTCATGGAATATTCTTCCCACCCCCAACCTATTTTCTGCATTGTCCTCAATGTAAAAAGAAGAACAAAAGAAATTAAGAAAAAGTGTAAGAAGTTACCCCCCTTTCGTATGAAATTGTGTGGTTACTCGCTATGCTTCGGTTCACTGTTCCTCGCTTCTCTCATGAAGAATGTATGAACATATATTGAACCTCAAAGTGTATGCACACAATTCACATTCAAACCCAATTTTTAATTATAACTAAGGCAATTGAAGACACAAAAACATCAAACAAAGTTAAACAATCCAAAATAAATAAAATAAAAATAAAAATAAAGGAAAATAAAAGAAAATAAATGAAAAAGAAATAAAAGAAATAAAGACAACGAAAGAGATACGATACCGAATGGGTGCCTCCCATTAAGGGCTTAGTTTAACGTCTTAGCAAGACGTGACTGATCTCGTGTCTATTCCTCGAGGAGATTTATTAAATCAATGCTGTTTAAATTGTGATCTCCTTCCAAATAAGGCTTGACACGATGCCCGTTAACCTTAAATGGTTCTTGTGTTTTCGGGTTGAGCAACTCGATGACTCCATGTGGAAGTACGTTTGCAATTGTATAAGGTCCGCTCCACCTAGAATGTAATTTCCCTGGAAACAAACGCAAACGTGAATTATATAATAGAACTTTTATTCCGGGAACGAAATACTTACCGAGAAGCCCTTTGTCGTGATAGCGTTTAGTGCGCTCTTTGTAGATTTTGGCATTTTCGTAAGCTTCGTCTCGAATTTCCTCAAGTTCGCTCAATTGAAGTAATCGTTTTTCTCCAGCTTGTTCCATGTCCATGTTGAGCTTCTTAATAGCCCAATAAGCTCTATGTTCTAGCTCAACCGGTAAGTGACATGCTTTACCAAAAATCAGCCGATAGGGACTCATACCAATTGGAGTTTTGTATGCTGTACGATATGCCCACAAGGCATCATTTAGTTTGATTGACCAATCTCTCCTTGAGGGGCGCACTGTGCGTTCCAATATCCCTTTGATTTGTCGGTTGCTCACTTCCACTTGCCCCGAAGTTTGGGGATGGTATGGGGTAGCCACTCTATGAGAAATGTTGTACTTCTTCAAAAGTCCGTCGAAGAGTCTATTGCAAAAGTGGCTCCCTCCATCACTAATGATTGCCCTTGGTGTGCCAAATCTGCTAAAAATGTTATCCTTCAAAAATTTAACAACTACATTAGCGTCATTAGTTCTAGTGGGTATCGCCTCTACCCACTTTGAAACATAGTCAACAGCGACTAGTATGTAAATGTAGCCAAAAGATGGGGGGAAAGGACCCATGAAGTCAATCCCCCACACGTCAAATAATTCCACTACAAGGTTAGACGTCAAAGGCATTTCGTTACGCTTACCAATGTTACCGGTTCTTTGACATCTATCACATCTCAAACAAAACATGTTAGCATCTTTAAATAATGTAGGCCAATAAAAACCAGATTGTAATACCTTGAAGGCCGTTTTCTTACCACCAAAATGGCCTCCGCAATGTAGCTCATGGCAAAATGTTAAGATGCTTTCATGTTCTTCTTCGGGAACACACCTCCGGATGACTTGATCTTGACATAACTTGAACAAATACGGGTCATCCCAGAAGTATTGCCTGCAAACACTGAAAAACCTTTTCTTTTCCTGAAAAGTAATGTTAGGTCTCAAAATACCGCTTGCTAGATAATTAACAATGTCAGCATACCATGGATTTGGACCTATTGTAAACAATTGTTCATCAGGGAAGGTTTCAATGATTGTGTCCTTACTTTCACCTTCAACATGTTCATATTCAGTAATCAACCTAGACAGATGATCAGCTACCACATTTTTAGTTCCTTTTTTGTCTTTGATCTCTAGGTCAAATTCTTGTAAAAGCAGGATCCATCTAATGAGTCTAGGCTTAGCATTCGGTTTAGTCAATAGATATCTCAAAGTGGCATGATCCGAATGCACAATAACTTTAGTTCCTACCAAGTAAGACCTAAATTTATCAAGTGAGAATACCACAGCCAATAACTCTTTTTCAGTGGTGGTGTAGTTAATTTGGGCGTCATTGAGTGTCTTACTCGCATAGTATATAACATGTAATCTCTTATCCACTCTTTGCCCCAAAACAGCTCCTATAGCATAATCAGACGCATCACACATGATTTCAAACGGTAAAGACCAATTAGGAGCAACAATTATAGGTGCAGAAGTAAGCTTATCCTTTAAAGCATTAATAGCAACAAGGCATGCATCATCAAAATCAAACAAAGTGTCTTTGGACAACAGATTACATAATGGACGACTAATTTTGGAAAAATCCTTAATAAACCGTCTATAGAAACCCGCATGTCCTAGGAAACTTCGTATACCCTTAACAGATGTAGGTGGAGGCAATTTTGCAATTAAATCTACCTTAGCCTTGTCAACTTCAATTCCTTTGCTAGATATGACATGTCCTAGCACTATCCCTTGTTGGACCATAAAATGACTTTTTTCCCAACTGAGCGTCAAATTGCATTCAATGCATCGTTCTAATACTAAAGTCAATTTATGCAAGCAATCATCAAAGGAATTACCGAAAACTGAAAAGTCGTCCATAAATACCTCAATGAATTTCTCCACCATGTCCGAAAAAATTGACATCATACATCTTTGAAAAGTGGCGGGTGCATTGCATAGTCCAAATGGCATTCTCCTAAAAGCGAAAATTCCGAATGGGCATGTGAATGTAGTCTTCTCTTGATCCTCCGGAGCGATGGGTACCTGATAATAACCTGAAAGGCCATCCAAAAAGCAATAGAATTCGTGCCCAGCTAGTCTTTCTAACATTTGATCAATGAAGGGGAGGGGGAAGTGATCCTTTTTCGTGTACAAATTCAGTTTTCTAAAATCGATACACATCCTCCAACCCGTAATTATCCTAGTGGGCACTAATTCATCTTTCTCATTCTTAACCACGGTTATTCCAGATTTCTTAGGTACTACATGAACGGGACTAACCCACTTACTATCAGCAATTGGATAAATTACCCCTACTGCTAGGAGTTTCAGAACCTCTTTCTTAACTACCTCTTGCATGATTGGGTTAAGTCTCCTTTGTGCGTCCTTAACAGGTTTGACATTGTCCTCCAAATTTATCTTATGCATGCACATTGCCGGACTAATGCCTCTAATGTCCCCTATACTCCAACCTATAGCCTTTTTATACTTCCTAAGCTCTCCAATCAATTTATCCTCTTGGTTTTGGGTGAGTGTAGATGATATAATAACAGGGTATGTTTCATTCTCTCCCAAAAACACATATTTTAGATGCTTAGGTAGTTCCTTAAGTTCCAATTCAGGTGGAGCAATCTCATCATTTTGTGGGACATCTAATAAATCAAGGGGTGTACTAGTGTCATCTAGTGATAAGGCATTGTCTAACAATTCACTGTACTCCCTAGTCTCATAGTCTAAGATGTCATCAACTTCTCCAACTGTAAGTGCTACCTCTAATTTATCCTCTAATCTAGCATGCACAAAAGTATCATGAATTATTGGATCTAAACATTCCACATACGAGCATTCATCAGTAGCAGAAATAGAAGGGTAAGGAGATGAATCAAAAACCTTAAAATGAACAGTCTCTCCCAAGACTGTCATTGTCAACTTTCCACTTTGGACGTCAATGATTGTTTGGGTAGTGGCCATGAATGGTCTACCCAAAAGAATGGTGTGCTCCTTGTCCAAAGATGGATTATCCTGCATGTCTAAAACCACAAAATCAACAGGTATGATTAGCTTATCTACCTGTACAAGTAAGTCCTCAACCATGCCCTTCGGATATTTAACAGATCTGTCCGCAAGTTGAAGGGACATGGTTGTTAGTTTTAGCTCTCCCAAACCAAGCTGCAAGAAGATAGAGTAAGGCATCAAATTGATACTAGCGCCTAAATCAAGCATTGCCTTAGCTACTTTCCTATCTCCCATAGTAATATCAATTATGAAACTACCTGGATCTTTTAACTTAGGAGGTAGGTTACGTTGAAGCACCGCACTAGCAATTTCAGATACAATCACTCTCTCATTAAGCTCATACTTTCGTTTCTTAGTGTTTAGTTCCTTGAAAAATTTAGCATACGAAGGTACGTTCCTAATTACGTCTAACAATGGCAAATTGATATTAACTTTAGATAACATGTTAAACAAATCAGAAAACTGCTTATCTTGCTTACTGTCCTTTAAACGGTGTGGGAATGGTATCGGTGGTCGGTATGGCTCCAATGACTTATGTAGTGTAGGTGGATTAGATGACTCTCCAATTGTTGCCTTTGAAGGCTCTTCATGCTTGTCACCTCTTTCCTCCAATTCCTTAGAAGCATCGTTGTCATCTTCCATGCTACCTGCACTATAAGGTAAATCATTAGAAAGTTCAGGTAAAATTTTATTAACGACCTTACCACTCCGAAGAATTGTGACAGCTTTGGCTTGTTCGGGTTGACTGGGCAGCTTTCCCGTCTCTCGCTTGTGCATTTGTTCCGCTAGCTGCCCCACTTGCATTTCCACTCTTTTCACTGAAACTTCCATAGACTCCATCCTTCCATTACAAGATTGTATGAAATTATTTAGGGTTTCCTCTATGGTCGGTTTATTTTGGGGAAATTGTCGGTTTATGTTTTGGCCTTGTGTTTGGTTTTGGACAAATGGTTGGCTATTGTTTTGTTTCCATCCAAAATTAGGGTGATTCCTCCATCCAGGGTTGTAGGTATTTGAATAAGGGTCGTTCCTAGGTCTAGGTTGGTACCCTTGCATTAAATTTGCCTCTTCAGTAGTACCCGTGTAAGGATCACCTGCAAAAGAACAAACATTAGCACCGTGTCCATATGAACCACAAACTCCACATACCTCGTGTTTTGGCATTTGATTAACATTGGAGGTTGTGAGAAGTTGCACTTGTTTCGTCAATTCAGCAAGTTGCATGGCCATTTCATTGTTGGAGCCTAATTCGTGGACTCCAGCTCGTCTTCCTCTAGCGCTCTTTTGTTGAGAGTTGGCTCCCAACATCTCGAATAGCTCGTATGTTTCATCCGCTGTTTTCTCACCCATAGCTCCTCCTGCAGCGTTGTCAACTGTGAATTGACATTGTAGTGTCAATCCATCATAGAAAAATTGATTCTGTAACTGCAACGGGAAGTGGTGATGTGGACATTGTATCAACAACAATTTGAATCTGTCCCAAGCCTCGTGGAAGGGTTCTCCGTCCATCTGTGAAAAAGTAGCAATTTTTGTTCTTAGATCAGATGTCTTTTGATGGGAATAGAACTTACCCATGAATTTATTGTAAACATCGTCCCATGTGACCAAAGAACCGGGTGCCAACGTCATTAGCCAAGACTTAGCTCTATCCTTGAGAGTGTATGGAAAACATCTCATGCGTAGTTGATCCTCACTAAGTCCCTGCAATGGAAAGGTTTGCACAGTAGCATACAGTTCACGCATAAAATTTAAAGGATCTTCATTAGGGATACCATAAAAGGAGGGAAGCATGGAATAATGAATATTTTTCAATTCATAATTCCTAGCCGCCTCTGTAAGTCGAATGCACGATGTGGCGGTCCCAATGATAGGTCTTGCAAACTCTTTGTTCATCATCTGCCTAGCTACGTTGTCACCCATTGTTGCTTGCAATTGTTGTTGGACTTCTTCCTCTTGATATTGATTATCCAGTTTCTTTGATCGGTGTTTGACTCGATGAATGTTGTCAATGAAAGGAGAGAGTTCCTTGTTAAGTGATCTCCTACCCTGCATGCACAAATAAAAAGCAAACAAAGATCAAGGTAGCAGTGAAATTTGAAATTAAGCACTATTTTTTAATTTTTTTATTTTCTGATTTTTTTTTGGATTTTTTTTTTTTCGAATAAAAATAAATAAATAAAATAAAGAAATAAATAAAATAAATAAACAAATAAAAATAAATCAGAAACTCTAAAAAAATTAAAAAGAAAATTATTTAAAACGCCAATTCCCCGGCAACGGCGCCAAAAACTTGATGTGTTAAAATGTGTACTCGCAAGTGTACGAATCACTCGTAGTAAAGTGACAAGCAACTTCCAGGGTCGGTCTCTCAAGGAATTGCAATGGTTCTAAATAACTAACTTTTAAATCTAAATAGAGTTCTAATGAAAACAAAGCTCTAATTAAATAGAGTTCTAGTGAAACTAAAACTCTAAGTAACTAGAATCCTAACGCTAATAAAACTGTAAAAAGGTTGGTTGATTTCAGTAACGAGAACAATCATACGACAATTAAACTAAAACAATATCGCAATCAAACAATCAATTCAATTAAATCAAATATCAATAGAGGATGTATGGACGTTTAGCTTGGTTGGCCATGCTTGCATCGAAAAGGTATGGTGATATAACATTAACGTCCTATAAGAACAAAACTACCGGCTTTTCTTTTAATTACGAAACTCCTTTTGGCGGGGGTAGGTCTCTTTGTTGATTAACTAATTAACTGCCTTTGGCGGGGGTAAATTAAATAGCAATCAAATTATGCGCAAGGAAAACATGCCAATCAAATTAATGCTATGACTAAGTCACTAACTTGAATCTTTGATTAAGTGTTTCGGAATAGAGTTAAGGTGACGTTCCTCTAACTAAATTCTTAGGTTTTTCAATCTAACTACGAACATCAAATGGGCCCATGATTATTCATAATCAAACATTTAAACATGCTCTTAATCAAAAAGTATTTTATTCATAAGTCAAAAAGATACACCATACACAATTCTAGCAAACATGGCAACACAAACTAAACATCCATAATTAAATTAGCCAGACATGTTCATATTATTATTCATAGACAAATAAAATATGATCATACACTTTAACAAATAAAGAAGATGAATTAATTCTATAACAACAAGAAAAACCTAAATCTAAATACCGCTTATAGATTGGTTGACGTACTTCTCCGTAAGCTTTATCTTCGATTGTCGTTAGCTTCCTTGAATCCTTAGAATATTGTCTCTCGCTTCGTTATAATGTGGCAACGCTCTCAAAACTGATTGAATGTCGTGTTTGGGTCGCAAAATTGAGAAGAGGAAGAGTTGTGTATGAATTGGTCAAGTTATTTCGAGTTGTATGTAAGGGGGACTCTAAGGGGGTATTTATAGATGTAAGGGATTCCTGATTGCAATAGGAATAGGCGCGCCGCGGCATGCATTTTTCCCGCCGCGGCGCAACACAAAATTTGGAAAATATGCAAAAACCCGAGAGCTCCCCGCCGCGGCATACAATTCCCTCGCCGCGGCGCGCAATGCTTCTATGTTTTCAGGATCAAACCCGAGAGCCTCACGCCGCGGCATGCGATTCTCTCGCCGCGGCGCGTAATGCTTTCCTTCTTTTCACGTCCCCCCTTACATATGTGATGGCACTATATGTAAGGCTTACATATTCGTCTTGATTAGTCCGTAACTCGTGATCCGAGCGCCGTAGGTGTTCCGTCTTCGCGTCTTTTCATCATTTGAATCATTTGACGCTAAAAACACCTGAAATGCACTAAAATATACCCGTGACTCCGAATGGATAGATTTATGAAAATAATCGAAATAATAGTCATAATAAATCTATATATCAATCAATCAAGCATAATTAATCACGAAATATTAGTGCTTTTCGAGCACTCATCACAAGCATAGTCATAGGGATGATTTCAAGCTTCTTTTATTTCTGAAAAATATGAGAAAAACAAAGAGCAAAGATGCTAATTCTAAGATCACACTTCTTTTGCCTTGATGTGCAAAAACTTCTGACTTATCCCGTGTGTGAAAGATTGTATAATGGGTGTGTTGATTAGTGGGTTATTAAAAACATGGATTATTGTCGTCATGATGTGAGTGTTGAGCATAAAATGTAGTGTGGTCCATGCGTGCACTACATGATTGCTGTGAATAAAGTATAGTGTGGTCCCTGTCGAATATAAAAATGAGATTTACTTGATGTTTTTTAAATTTTTTCTTGGGTTGCATTTACTGCATGTTTCATAAAGTATATGAAGCATTAAACATATAAAATAAAATTGTTTTGGCATGTCTGCAAGCATCCAACATTTGGTGTTTGACTTAATCGCCTTATTTTGAAAATATTTGTACTTGGTGTTGAATTAATTAGCCAATATATAACTATTTGACAATGTATTAAATTGTGTGAGATTGTTTCAAAATATTTGACTATTTATTTCACCATGAAAGTTTATATTTTGAGCATGAGGATGGTAGGCATATATATGAAGATTGAAAAATAGAAATTGAAAACAATGTGTACGTAGGAGATGTAATTCACTATTACGACTATTGTAATAGTGAAAATATAAGTTATGAAAGGTTTAAAGAGTTGGCAATATATTTGGATTTAGAGAAGTTTTCCTATAAGTTTTACCATAGAGCTAAAACTGATAATGGGTTACATTTGATTATAGGGGATGAAACTTGTAAAGTTTTTTACAATTACATACCTCTAAATCTGACTAGGATGATTAACATTTATGTTATTCAAGAAGATGAGATCTCAAATGGGCAGTTTGAAGGTCTTATCTAATAGATGTTGGTTCAAGTTACGAGGGATGGTGTTGATGTGGATATTCAAATAGATTTAGAGGATGTGCATTATAAACCTTATAAAGTTCCTATTGAAGTTGGTATTGAAAGGAGGATGAGTAGTAACTCTATAGAAGTTTCAGATGGTGGTAATAAAAAAATATATTATTTAAGGAGGACATAAATATGGAGAATGAGGATTTTAGAGTGGGATTTATGTTTGCAAGCATCCAAGTTGTAAGGTATGCAATGAAAGTATATGAAATAAGACATAGGAGACAAATGAATCGTATTAAAGATGACAAAGATAGTTTTAAAGGGTGTCAATGCCTTGATAGTACTAGAATGTCACAATAAAGAACAATATAAGTGCAACAGTGTATACAAAGTTGGTGTTGCTAGCAGTTCTTTTGTCGTAAAGGAAAACTTACAATTCTTCAAAGACAACCTTAGATGTAGATGGGAAAATGTTGTGAATTATGTAAACGAAAAACATCATATTATATCACTTTCACCAAGTTAGGAGGGCTAAGAATCCTATGAACAACAATACTCCTTATTGAAGTAGTATATTCATGAGTTGAAGAGTACAAATCTAGATACAACCGTTGAACTACTTACAAAAATAGTGAACGAGATTGAAAGGCATGAGACTTGCAGCTAAAAATTTTATGGCTAATTTGTTAGGTATAGACTGTTTATGTAACACGAACAAACCATTACAAGAAAGCAAAGCTAACCGATATAGGCTGTCCTTAAGAATATACTACTTTAGTATTTTAGTGGAATTGTTTTCATGTCATTGTAATTTTCGTTATGGCTAATGCTGAAAACAATGGGTCAGTTGATTTGTTGTTCCTCTGTTAGGTTACGTTACCAAAATCAAGGAGTACCAATAAGCATAGTTTGCATTTATGAATTCTTCGATTGAAACTTGGAAGTGCAAAAGTTCTCGGTGCATGGCAAAAGGAATAGTTTTGAAAATGTTCTAAAGTTAGTAATTAAAGTGTCCTGTTATTATTAATACATAAATATTTGTTTTTGAGCCAAGGGAATATGACCACCTTGCACTTTTAAAGAATTCAGCCATCCCAAAACTATAAAGAATCAATATAGAACCAAAATAACTTTGCTCGAATTGTCATATCATAAAAACGAGAGCATTTTATAATTTATCATCATATCAGATTACAAAAACAAAAG
Organism: Elaeagnus macrophylla; assembly: GCA_029378325.1. NCBI lineage: Eukaryota > Viridiplantae > Streptophyta > Magnoliopsida > Rosales > Elaeagnaceae > Elaeagnus > Elaeagnus macrophylla. The sequence goes on along the minus strand of CM055640.1, from coordinate 38,249,684 downwards.
CTAGCAATATAACACAAAATTGGCAAGAAACTTTACCATTGCAGCCCCTTAATGCCATTAAAAAGTGATATGAATATGTTCCACTTAATTCTGAGAAAAAAAAAATCCATGATAATACAAGAGCAGCAATGAACATCTTTCTTTGTTTTCGATTTTTTTTTCTTCCAAGCCATGAATACGATTGAGCAATCTAGTAATAACCTCTGAGCTTCTTCTCGCAACAGGTGGATCAACCCATTAAAAAAAATTACACCCACTCTCATTCCTCTTACGCCACTGCATGTATTCAGGAAAATAAATTAATCTAATAAATTTCATATTTCTAGCTTAATTTTCAGCACATGAAAATTACAAAAATGAGGCCATGATACCAAGAATTTTACAAAACTTACACAAATTGTTATAAACTAAACATAAAATAACTCTCACAACAGCTGGAAATTTCATCCATGGCAACAAGACATGTATCTAATTAACCCAAAATTGGCAATAAAAAAAATATTTGGGTTTCTAAGACATGGTTCTAATTAAACATGAACATAGAACCCAAGTAAGATTACTCACCTTTTCACGACCATAGAAGCGGCGCCCATGGTTTCTTTGAGTCCAAGAAGTCATTTCCATGGCTTCGATGTCACATAAACATCTTGAAGGACTGTCCATTTTATGTACGAAAATTGAAAACTAAAATAGCTGGGAATAGAGTGATATGAGAGTAGAGAAAGAAGGCTTAGAATAGAAAAGGGTGAAATAAAATGGGTTTTGATTTGGGGTTGATAAGAGCTTCAAAGAAGCACTAATGGCGGCTTGAAGAAACCGCAGCGCTGTTCTTAAGTTTTCTTTTAGATTAGATTCGTTTGATATGTTAATTTTGAATTAGTTTTTTTTTTTTTTTTTCCCTCTTCTTGATGATAAATTCGCAACTAAATCTCTCTCTTTTATTTATTTATTTTTTTAATTCTCAAAAATTAAAAAACTTAAAATATCCGTAAAAAATTAGTCATGTGTCTAACTAATTAAGTTAAAATTCTAATAAAATTTTAAAAATTAGTTTATTTGAATCATTTATTTTAATTTTTAAATTAAATCTGTGCAACAAAAAAATTATAAAATTAATATATTATTTATTTATAATTTATATGACTATTTTAAGAAGAAACCTTACTCCTAGACTAATTTAGAATTCTCGTACCAACCAGGCCAAAAGTAAGCAAGTTCAGGAACGCGTTCAAATAAATGGAGAGAGAAAACTTTGATTAAAGTGTCCTTTTTTTTTTTTTTTGATTTAAAAAGACCTCCCCTGGATAGGCCGGATAGGGCATCATCGCCACACACCAGGATTACCGGCCGGTTGTTGTACCACAAGCACGGTAAGTGTCTAGCGGCACCAGCGGTCTACGGTCTGACTCGACAGAGTGCAAGGTTCGAACGGTGGTAGTGCATAAAGGCCACACCCACACAATGCCCGGAGGCCGAACAAGTCATGCGCTCGTCAAGCTTCGAACCTACACCCTGCCGTGTGAGGATAGAGGACTGGTGCTTAGCACAATGCCCAGGCCACTGGGCTATCCCATGATTAAAGTGTCCTTGATCCACCAGAACGTAGTCACATACAGCCAATTACTTATCCGGTGCCATGCCAATTCATGTCCTTTCAATTTTATTTATTTTCTTTTTACAAAAGGCCAAATATAATTTAAAAAGTAAAATTACTATAACATACCCACGTTATTATAATTTATTAATTATAAAATAAGCTCCTATTTTAAAAAAAGTTACATACTAATTACAAAAATATAAAACTTAAATATAAGCTTAATATTAAAATATAAATTTTAAATCCTGAACACCAATTTTACTGTCCAATAAAATAATATTATTTACATAAAAATATAAACATCAAAAGCATGATTGAAGAAATAAAATTTATGCCAAGATTAATTCTAATTTTTATAATTATCTTTAATAAAATATTGACGCAATTAATTTTATAAAAAATATTGATACTTCTATTTAATTTTATTATTATTTATTTATTTAAAGATTAATAAATCTAGAAAAATATATAGGATAACAGTAAGGGAAAGTCTTCCCAATTTTATTTTTTTTTCACTTGTCTCATTATATTTCTTTTTTCATTTTGCAAATTAAAAAAATAAATCAAATAAATAACTACAAATAAAATAAAATAAAACTTAACTCTCATTTTTATTATATAGTATAGTATATCTATTAGTCAATTAAAATTTTCAAATCAATTGCATCATAATGCAATGATTTTTTTTTTTTTTGACATTGAGAAAGTATAAGCTTTCACTCTTTTATTGTATTATATGTATGTGAATATATAATTATTATTTTAAAAAAGTAAAATAAAAAAAAAAAAAACAAATGGAATAATTATTTAGGTACCTTCTTAGGCCCCAACTACTTTCTCTGCAAAACAATAAGACTAAAATAATGGCTATAGACAATCACAAAAAAAGCTACAAAATAGCTTCATTTTCTTCTTTAGCCTTTATTTTATTTGAAACAAACGAAAAAAAAAAAAAAAAAATATATATATATATATATATATATATATATATATATATATATATAAAACATGATAAAAATTAAGGGCTTATTTAGCTGCATTATTAGAAAACAATTTTCTGTTTTTAAAAATAAAAAATTAGTTTTAAAAATAAATGATTGTTTGACTATTGTTTTTAAGTCATTATTTTCTAAAACAATATGTTCTAAAAAACAAAAAAAGTGAGACCAGTCTAAATGTGTTTCCATTATTTTTGAAAAAAATCAAAACATGAAAAATTTTGATTTTCGCATAACTGCTTTATTTAACATGTATGTAAACATTATTTTTGATGGTTAGTTATGTAATATCTATTATATAATTATATATTATATTACATTCCATTTAACAGCTTTATTTTTTTTTTTAATTCTTTAAATAAAGTTTATTATCTTAATAGTTAAGTTTCATTATTTCAATATTGGTGGCACTCTAGTGAATTAATTACATTTTATGTCTTTAAATTTTAATATATTAGACTTATTAAAATTATGTCCATAATATTTATGTTGAAGCCTATTTTTATTTAATTATATTTTTTGACACGTCAATCTTGCATGTTACTAATAAATTACGTAAGAAGAAATGACACCGTAAGATATCGTTTATCCTCATAATTATTCCAACGATTTATTCAATTTTTAAAATTTTTAGAAACATCATTTTCTTGTTTATTCTAATAATTATTTCTTGGATCTATCATCCTTTGTTACTTTTTTTATATTTAATATTTAAAATCAAAATTAAATACATAACTAATAATTAATTTAACATAGCTAATAATTAAAATTTTATATTAATGACATTTTTTTTTGTATATTATTACTTCTTTCACTTTGATAATTTATTGATTTCATTTATTATTTAGCATTCTCTAAAAGAATATTACTTAATATTTTTAATTTAATAAAATATGTGTAAGTGTTTAAATTAACTTAAAAAACTAATTTTAAAATAAAAAAATATTTTAGTATAAAAACAAATTTTAAGAATAATAAGACAAACATCTTGATACCAATATTTTTTTTTTGTTTTTTGTTCTTAAGAACGTTTTTTAAAAACAATGGCGAAATAATTCATCATTTTTTAAAATTATTGAAAAAAAAAAATTTAATAATGATTTGAAAACAATTTTTAAAAATTATTTTCAAATTAAATAGCTAAACAGGCCCTAAGTTTCCAAAATACAAAGAAGGGAGAAAAAATATAATAAAAATGTCAAACAAAACATTGTTAAATAAGCAGCAGGTAGCCAACTCTCTTTTAATAGAGCACTAAGGCACGTGCAAGGCAGGTTCTCTCTTATATATATTTTTTATACAAATTATATTCACACACTTATTATTGAAATTCGAATAACAAAATTTTTATATTTTTAAATAAAATTTATGCCATAAGTTTTTTTTTTTTTTTAATATAAGAGATTATGTAAAATAAATTAAAGATATTAAAAGATGTCTTCTATTTAAATTATTTAACTTCTGGTGTCAAATAAGTTCTACTATTCAACAAACTATTTTTAAAATAGATAATGTCATTATAAAAATAACTAATTAAACTATTATATATTATTTAAAATTGTATAATAAAATTTTTTTTAAACTAATACTCATATATATACCTATTTTTAATGTGACAAAAAATGATATGATAAAAGATGAGTGCTTTTTGGGTCAGTGGTAGAAATGTAATGTTAAGACACATAAATTTATATTCATATTAATTATGGTGTGACAAGTGATCAAGTAATTTTGAAAATAAAAAAAATTATTCACTTTTAAAGAATTTTTGTAAAAAAAATCTTATTATAATTAATTTGGATAAAAATGTAAGTACAAATTTAAATTACCTTTGCATTTTTTTGATAGAAAATGAATCAACTCAATCATACTTAGGGAACAAATAAAGCTCATAAATTATGATATTATTTTTTTATGTAATTAGAAGTATATTCTTTAACATCAACTCTAAAACAATATTATCAAATAAAATAACAATAATATAAAAAAATTATCAAACAAAATAAAAATATTAGAAAAAAAAATCAAATATAATTTTTTTTTTACTTCTCTGAGAATTTTTTGATATCAACTCCTAAATAATTTTATCAAATGAAAAAAAATCACACAAAATAAAATTAAATAAATATTATTTGTATAGAAGACAATTCGCCTATTATGTATATATATATATACATATACATATGTATATGTATACATATATGTATACATATGTATATGTAAACATATATGTACATATGTATCTATATATATATGTACATATGTATCTATATATATATATATGTGTACATATGTATCTATATATATATATATGTGTACATATGTATCTATATATATATATGTGTGTACATATGTATCTATATATGTATGTATATATGTACATATGTATCTATATATATATATATATATATGTGTGTGTGTGTGTACATATGTGTGTATATATATATATATATATATATTTTAAAGTAAAATAATTTGATTTGAAATAAATAGAATGCATATTTTTCACTTTTTACCATGTTTGTTAGAGAGTTTATTTTTTATTTTTATAATAATGTCTGTCAAGAAGTTAGTACATAGTAGTTGAAAATTCATCCTCTAAGTTCGTGTTATGCATTCAATATTTTTTTAACTTATTTATTATCTTTTTACTTCACTTATTTTTACCATTATTTATTTACAAAATTCAATTTTTTTAATAAAGAAATTCACAATTTCTTCTTTTAAATTTTTTTTACTATTCAAAGAATCATAAAAATATATAATTGTTAAAAAAAATGGCAATAAAAATTATTTCAAGATTTAAGTATCCCGTAAAAGCTTTATTTTTTATAAAAAAATCTTATTGTATTATTGTAAAAGGTATTGTTTAAAAGTAACATGATACTTGATTTTTTTTATTTCTACAAATTATATATAATAATAATTTTTTAAATTAGTATAATTTAATTACCTTTTTATTATATGTTACTTAATATATATAACAACTTAATACATATAATACTGTTAAAAAGTACATGTCTACCATTATGTTGTCAGATTATAGGTTACCAACTATTTTTTTTTAGCCTTCTACTTTTTATTTCAAAAAAATAAAAAAATAAAAATATTAAATACAAATAAATAGAAAATAAAATAAATAAAAATACCAAATACAAATAAATGGAGAAAGTAAATTCTCCTTTATATATAAATATATAGATTTTAAAAAATTACAAAACTTAAATAAAATGTCAAATAAATAGATGTTTTTATTTGAAGGCAAGTGCCTCTTTTACATAGAGTAATAGATAATAGATAAATTGATAGACATAGATATAGTTTTTTTCTTTTCTATTTTTTTTTAATCTTTATACACTTATAGTTTTGCTCTTTTTATTCTTTATATTTTACATTTATTTTTTCTTTTAATTTTTATAGACTTTTAAATTTATACTAAATATATTGTCACAATTATTTTAATATTGCTACAACAAAAATATATTAATTATTTATTATATTTTTATAATTAATCACACTATTTTTAAATAAAATTATCATTAATGAATTATTTTAAATAATATCAATTTGAATTATAATAAAATCTGCATCCTAATTTTATGTCTTACACTTTTACTCATTTTATTACTAGAACTATAAAATTTGATAAAGTAACCTAAATTATAACTAACAGTGAACATGTAATAAAAATTTGATGTTTTATCAATTTTTATTACTATTATGTTGATGAGACCTAAGTCAAATAACTTATCAAATTAATGATTTAATAAAATAAATTTTGATTATAATTGGCAATATAATCAAAATAAAAAGCGTTGAAGGAAAGGGTCCAAAGTTTTTTTTTTTTACTTATATTTATTTAGATGATGAAAAAATATACTTTTGTTATTATTATAATAAAAATATATGAATTATATATTATAATTTTTTATAATTAATTATATTTTTGTGCAATTATTATTGAATAAATTTATGATTAATAAAAAATAATTGTCAAAATAATAATTTAAATTGATGCAATATTTTTACCTATTTAATTTAAAATTATTTTCATGATATTTGTTAATTATAATTAAAAATAATCTAATTAAAATTTAATGAAAAAATTGAAAGTTGCAAGTGATCTTAGTTTTAAAACATTCTTAATGATGTAAAAATGTACTATTTATTAATTAATGGCACATTTCCTAATGAAATTTAAAAGGAACATAAGAGAGTCTTAATATGGTAAATAATTAAGTCTAAATAATATTGATATTTAAAGACGTACATTTTTGGTACGAATAGCAAAACAAAAAATATAATAAACAACATATAATTATAGGTATAAAATAAGGCAGGTAGAATAAACATAATAAAGCAATAAATAATTTTTAATCATCATATAGTCTCAATATATTGGCACATATATTAAGAATACGTTGATTGTATTAACTCATGCAACGGATCAATCAAACACAGAAATATAACGTGGTAAATTCATTTGGGCTCCAATCTTATGTGATAACATCCACGAATTTATTAAGACAATTGCTCAGCAGCCAAATACATCAAAGAGTATAAAATGGTTACTACAGACTCAATAAAGATAAGATTCTAATAACATTATCACTTAAGGACCACATGCCCTAACTACCTAGGTTGTCATCACTAGCAGTCTCTACAACTACATACTTTCATCTTCATTGGAACCAGCTCACCTCCAGAGCCCACCACCACGCAGTGTAATACAAATACCTGTAGTCAGTATGCTTATGTGAAATTTTACCCAAAATATGATTTTAGATTAAACACCTCGTATCAATAATAGAAAACACACTCGGCGTATTGTTGACATTAAAACTCCACCTCATAATAATAATACAAAAAAAAAAAAAACACTCGATGTATTATTATTATGACAACTCTTTTTGAAAAATAATTTATTAAACTCAACCTCCACCTCTTATCTCAGTACATAAATAATACTCGATGTATTGAGAATACAGAATCTCCTTTTTCAAATAATTCACAAATATCTTCAAGTAAGATAATCACATCTGAATCACTAATACAAAAATACACTCAACATATTAATAATACAAGAAAAGTAAAAATATTTTTCAAAACAGAATTTTTTTTTGCCCAATCAAAAGATTTAATACAACAAAAAATCAGCTCATAAAATCTAAGAAGAAATATGAGAGAGAGAGTAAAGAAATGTAAATTAGAGGTGTTATTAATAAAAAGAGATTTTTCAGCTTTTGGTACCCTTGCCGACACCTCACTACGAACCTCCACGAGGCATCGTTATTCACCCCAACAAACCCCCTCATGAGATATTAACAAGGTCCAACGAGCCACAAATCCACCCTCTACACACTAGTGGACCCTTTGCTGATCATCTAGGTGAGCTACCAGTAAGACCTTCACAAGGTCCCTTGGAAACCACTAAAATAAGTTTTATATCACAAAACTTCACCATATAAAAAGCCATAAATACCCACAATCTCAGGGAAATAAATGCAATTAAAAATACATTTTAACATGCAATTTATATGCTCCTAACTATCTCGTGGTGTGTGTATCATACAAAAATAAATAGTGTAAAGATTTTCGTGAGTGTGTGCGATACTAATTACAAGCAAAGCATCATACATAGAGGAAGACAAAAACACAAAGTAAAATAAACAGACTCCTTATTTTGCACACGAGAATGTCAACAAAGACTCAAAGGGACTTACATGACTTGCAATCTCCTATTTTGGCTTTCCGTGGCAAAACACTATACAACCTATACAAGGCAAGCATCAAACACAATATATTCATGCAAGATAATCTAAAGATGTTCATTCCCATGAACAAACTCTGACAGACAAGACACCCCAAACACATTTACACTCCAAGTGCATCCGTCTTGTATTACTCCATCCATTTTTATGAATCAACACATTCATCATGATACTAACTCCAGCTCCAAGTGAAATTACAAGGATCAAAACTACATTTGTAACCTGCACATGCGAGACAAATCCTTACCCGTGAACGTATCATGCAGATATATATGTAGTCTAATAAACAAATATTGTGTGATCCCTACATAGGTACACACCGATAGGCTAAACACATGAATTCAAAAAAAACTTTCCCTGAATTCATACAACACTCTCCCTGAATGAATGTAAGTCAGATAAAAAGATGCGATGCAAACCTACACTCATATCCCACACAGAGTATAAAACAAATGTAAACACGTTCTACAACATACAAACTTCTCCCCCTTTTTGACATAAAAAGTCAAAAGAAGGCCCATATTTGAGGGAGAAAAGGCATATAATATGCAATAATCTTATATATTCATGCAATACATGCAGAGATGAAATAAATCATAAGTAAAAGGAGCAGAAATAAGCATATAACAAAGAAATTATTTTTACTAAAATTCAAGATTTTTGTTTATTACATTATTTTAGAAAAATAAAATACAAAGAAATACTAAGATTCTCCTCTCCCTTTATCTCTATCAGGGTCAAGCTGAAAACCTATGCCGGATTCCTTGCGATCAAAAGGGTGGAAAGAAGGTTGCTGTAGGTTGGGAAATTCAGTACCGAAAGTAACAAGCTGACCAAACATCTATGCAAAGGAATGAGATGATTGAGGCAGCTGAATGTCTAAATCTCTAAGAATAGCACCCATGCTCACACTAACTAAGTGAATATGGGAACAATCCACCCTATTAGTAGGCTGAACAGTAGGTCGAGAATAAGTGGACTGTGGAGAGTTATGTTGGGGCTGATGAAGACGCTCAATTCTAATCACCAGATCATTAATATTCATCAACATTTGACGGTGTAATCTGCACTATTGAAGATCATTAGCGAATTTTTCAAGCAACTTGTTAAATCGTTCAGTCAAAGCATCCACTTTTGCATTAAGAGTAGGAAACTCAATAGATTGAGGATAAAGAACAGGAAAAGAAGTAGAAAAGGTAGAATGAGAGGCATTCCAAGACGAACAAGAAGAAGGCTCAAATTTTCTAGAAGAATGGTGAGAAGTCTAAAGGTTTTTGATAGAAAGGGGAGTATGACAAGAAATAGAGACTTTAATGACATCACCAAAGACAGACTGTTTTTAACTAGTAATCAAAGAAGGATAATGAAGATTAGAAGAAGGAGAGAAAGAATAGCAAATGATGGTCCTAAAGATCATACAAGCGAGATCTATAGGCTTACCATCAATAATGACACAAAGAAAATAACCCTTAACATTAGGCACAAAAGAGAAATGAGTATAGAGAAAAATGCAAGCATAAACAACTTGCACAAGAAAACAACTAGGAGAGGAACTATTAAGAAGAATAGTACCACCAACATATCGAAAGTTAGGATCAGCAAGTCTAGCAACCATATCAGATTGATTTCAAGCTATGAGACACTCGAGATCAACAAAGAAATTTACAGCATTAAGATTTTCATATTCAAAGGAATAACATAAAAGGAAGGGGTTTTCACGTTTAGAAGAGATAAGAGATCTATGATTTTATCTCTAGAGAAAGTGACATGATGTCCCCTCAAGGTAAAAGAAATAGAATTGGATAGCGTGTGATGAGAACAAAAAGTTGAATAGAACTTTGTGACAAAATTAAAGTTGTAGGAGTAAGCAATAGAACAAAGAGAGAGCCAAAAAAAAAGAAGTAAGAAAACCTTTCCTGGATAGTAGAAAACTCCTTAATTAGGATAGAGCGTTCACAAATGCAAGCTGGAGATTTCTTAGGCTGAGAAGTAGGACCCCTGGTTGAGAAAGGGGACCAGCTTCATCTTAATTGGTGCAAGATCTTTTGTTTTTTCTATGCATTTTCGTGAAGAAAATATGGGTAAAATTGCAAAGGGGTGGAAAAAAGTAGTTTAGAAATTTATGTGGCATGAAACGAATGAGGAAAAAGGGTGTTTTAAAAGGAAATTTGTGCACTTCACTAACCCCTCCAGGACCCTTAGAGGAAGGGGTCGGCGAGGTATCGGCAAGTATGTAAAATTAATACCTCAGCAAACCCCTAGCAAACAGTCAATGAGACCTCAGCAAGGGTGCTTGGTGAGCAACCCTAAAGGGTGAGGAGAAAGAGAAAAAAACTTAAAAATTTAGAAGAATAATGGAAAATTTTATTTTTAATTTTAGAAAGATTTATTTCAACAAAAAGATGAGTAAATAATAAAGAAAAAACATTAAGAGAGTTAGAAAAATAAGTAAATAAACAAAGAAAAATATATACAGAAAATGCTACAAGAAAGAGAGAGAATAGAATAAATAACTCAAATCTAACTGACCCACGTCTAGAAATAATGTAATCAAACTAAATCCCTCCGTTTGAAAAAAGAAGTGGTAAGGGGAAACAAGAGTAGAATGTAATCTCTGGTACATATGAGCATGTAGAGTATGAACCACTTTAGAGTTCTTTGTTTTAGAAATTCTTGAATGACCTATCGAGCGATCATACATTTGACTCTGAAGACTTTTAGAAAGTTTTTCCCTATCTTCACTATGTTGTTGGTGCACAATACACCTAGAAATAAAATGCTCAGACGAACCACAATAGGTACATCCTAAGAAGTCAGAAAGAGAGGAGCATGGGGGTGATCTTTTAATACTAGTCCAAACATATCTTGGATATTGGTTGGCAAGGTGGCCAACAGCACCACAAGTATGACAAGCAAGAGAAGGAAAACGTAAAAAATTGGGTCTCTATCTTCGAGGAGTAATACAAGGAGGAAAGGGAGTGGTAGAAGAACATTGAGTCTCATATGAGGATGAGAACTCAACCTCTCATAATGAGGTCTGATATGCCCATGCTCAAAACAATGATGACAAGAAAGGATGAAATGCGTTGGTAATGGCAATAGACTGTCATCAACAGGATGAGAGGAAAAAGCAAGAGGAGAGATGTTCACCCTGCTAGTAGAGACTGGTTGAAACAACCTCTGTGACTTACTTTTTACAACAACTTTTTCTTTTTCTTTGGCAACAATAGTCTTATGAAAAGGATTTTCTACAACCGATCTTATGAAATGAGGAGCAATAGTAGAAGCAAGAGTAGTACTAAAACCAGTAAAAGTAGAAGTTGTAGACTAGCTTAACAAAGAGAAAAGCAAATGCTGCACAATCATTAAGAAAAAAACCCAGTTCTCGTTTGTCACTAGGTGCCTTGATTTCAACAAATATCTCATCCAACTTTTGAGTACCCATAAGAAGTTTCTTAACAGTGGCTTTGGAGTGTTCCAACTCCTTCTAAAGGTCAGACTACTTTGTACTCAAAGAAGTGAGCAGGTCATCCTTTTTCTTAACCTTAAGAAAACTTGCAGAATTTTCCAAACTTTTAACTTTATCTTGAAAAGCTAGCAACTCCTCGTATTTTTTTGATAAGGCATGAGAAAGATATGTCTTTTCACTTCCCAGTATTTCAATTTTTTTTCCTAAAAGTGCTTTGTTTTCAATTTTCTCTTTAGACAGATCTAGACTAGCTATTCATTGATCTGTAATACTTTGGAGTTTTCTCATGGTTTGTTCAAAAAATCTCATCCTAGATTTGTTCGACTCAGCTTTAGCAACTATGTAGTTATATCTTTTTTGAATAACCTCACATTTCTTCGAGAGATCATCTCTTCCTAGATGTGAGTAGACTACTTCTTGTCAAAATCAACTTTAAGAGCATTCAACTCTTTTTCTTTATCCTTAAGGTTGTCCAAAGCCTTCTTAAGAGCTTTCTCGATCTTAATATACTCCCTCAGCAATTTGTTGTAAGTATCTAGAAGCTTATCATGCTCGTCCTCATCCAGGAATCCGAAAGATTGAGAGGTCATAATGGAAGGATCATCTTTAGTTTCTATAATGGCTATAAAGTTACTTTCATCCTCTTCCGAACTATTGCTACAATCCAAAATAGTAACCTTTACTACCATGGCTTTCTTGCCATAATCTTGTCCCTTTAACTAACACTGAGTAGTAATGTGTCCAAGTTTTTTGCACTCATAATACCTGACCTGTCTAGTCTGACCTCTAGACTAAGGTCTCTCTTCTTCATCATCAGAGTCTTCAACTCTGACCCTAAAATCTCTTTGATTGGAGTTTTCCTTTTTAGATTAACCAAACTACTTTGTTAACAAAGTAAATTATTCCTCATCTAAGTTGGATGAGTCATCACTATATAAAAAAAATATGTTCATTTTCTTTAGGAGTCGTGGGATTCTTCAATGCAAGACTCTTACCTTTATCTGTGAAAGTAGTTCTTTTGGGGAGGAAGTGATGAATCTCAAAAGCTTGAAGATCTCCTACTATATCATTAACCTTCGAAGTTCTCCTTTAAATGTTGTTTCAATAGCAATAACCTTTTCTCAGAAACATTGAGGCAAGTTACAAAGAATCTTCTCAGTTTTAAAGTTCTTCATCAACAGGATGACCAACGTTGTAAGATGTAATTATAATATCTGAGAAGTGGTTGTAAAACTGTCAAAAGTTTCATCTTCTTCCATTTGAAGAAGTTCATAATATCTCTTTAGTCTCATTAACTTGGACTTCGTAACTGTAAAGGTACCCTCATGCATAATCTCTAAGATATCTCAAGCTTCCTTAGAAGTAGTGCAAGTTGAGATCCGATGATACTCTTCGGGTGACAACAAGAGTGAGTACGCATAACCTTTACTATTCCAGTCGCACTCACGACTTTCCTCTTTCTTTCATTCAATCATTTGCTTGGAACAATTGTTTTGTCTTCAAGAGTTTTTGTAAAAGGAGTCCAGCCATTCTCTACCAAATACTAAACCTGATCTCCTATGGACCAGAAAAATGCTTGCATTTGTGACTTACAATAGGTATAGTTATCTTGGTGAAAAGTGAGTGTTTGTGAAAAGTACGAGAAATAGATCAACATTGGAGCAATTAAGCCTAACAAGGGTGTACCTGCTTTGATACTAATTAAGAAAGTCCTAACTAGATGAACAACCAAGTTTAGGTAATACTAACACCTAAGGACTTCCTCTTCTCGTACTAGTAGTGGAACAAAACAGATAATCATAGGTACAAATAAGGGAGATAGAAGAAAAAGAATAAAGCAATAAATGCATTTTAATCACCGTAATATCGAGGATGCATTGATTGTACAAACTCATGCAACATATTAATCAAACACAACATTATAACGTTGTAAACCCACTAAGGCTCAAATTCTAAGTGGTAACATTCATGAATTGCTTAAGGCAACCACTCAGAAGCCAAATTTACAAAAAAATATAAAATAGTTACTACATACTCGATAAATATAAGGCTCTAAATACCTTTATCACTTAGGAAACACCCGTCCTAACTGCCTAGACTGTTATCACTAGTTGTCTCCACAACTACTTTGATCTTCACTGGATCCAGATCACCTCTAGAGTCACACCACCATGCAATGTAATATAAATACCTATAATTAGTATACGTGTACAATATATATGTAATTTTACCGAAAATATGATTTTAGAATAAACATCTCATATCAACAATACGGAAACACACTCAACGTATTGTTGACACCAAAACTCTACCTCGTAATAATAATACAAAAAAAATACTTGATGTATTGTTATTACGCCAACTCCATTTGATAAAATAATTTAACAAACTTTACCTACACCTCGTATCCCAATATAGAAACATCAATCGATGTATTGATGATACAAAATCTCCTTTTTCAAGTAATTTACAAATATCTCCAAGTGAAATAATCATTTTCAAATCACTAATATGGAAACACACTCAACTTATTATTGATATGAGAAAAGTAAAAATATTGTTCAAAACACAAAATATTTTTTGCCCAATCAAAAGATTTAACACAACACAAAATCAGCTTAGAAAAATGTAGGAAGAAATATGAGAGAAGGTATAAAGAGATGTAAATTAGAGGTGTTATTAATAAAGAGAGAGGAGGGTATTTATAGCTCATTTTTTAGCTTTTGGTACCCTCGTCGACCCCACACTGACACCTCACTGCGAACTCTAACTAACTTCCCGTTAAATATTAGTGAGATCCAACGAGCCAGAAATCCACCCTATAAATACTTGAAGATCCTTCGCCGACCACCTCGGTGAACCACTGGCAAGACCTTCACTAAAAACAAGTTTTTTCAAAGTAAAACTTTACCAAATAAAAAGCCATAAATACCTACAAACTCAAGAAAATAAATGCAAGTAAAAATACATTTTAACTTGCAATTAATGTACTCCCAATGACCCTGTGATGTGAGTATCATACAAACATGCAATAGTATAAAGATCTACATGAGTGTTTGTGATACTGATCACAAACAAAGTACTATACATTGAGGTAAACAAAAATACTAAGTAAAATAAACAGACTCCGTGTTTATGTTTTGCACATATGAATACCAACAAAAGCTCAAAGGGACTTACAGAATGAAGAAAAAAAATGAATGAATTAGAAATAGTTAGAATTGAAACAAAAACAACTGAAATTAAATTTCTTTTGGTTATTTACGTATAATAATGTAAAATCGAAAGGAAAATATTTGTTATACTAAAATGCATTGTTAGTGTAATAGTAATCATTTTTAAAGATTTTGTAAAAAAAATGAATATATAAATTATTATATTGAAAGAAAACAATTAAAAAAATATCAAAATAATTTAAAGTTTTAGTATTGATTAATATGTTGCATAAAAGGTCAATAATCTTTTCACAGTCAATAATGTTTAAACATTTAAATTATTTTAAATTTTATTTATTATTATTATTATGGTTATTATTGTTGTCGTTGTTACAATTATTATTGTTATTATATATGTATAACTTTAATTATTTTTTATGTTATATTTCTTATCACGTGTTAATCCATAATTTGTTCATAAAGAATTATATATATGAAATAAAAAAGTTAATTAATGTATAAATTATTATAACTACAATATGAAAATGCTTGTCAATTTTTTTCACGATTTTAATTCAGGATTCTTCCATGGTAATCAAGTTATTGAAAAATTAGTAATTTAATATGAATATATGTGTAGAGTTTTGATTACTTAAAGATTTATTTTGTAATTAAATAAGTAAATGTTAATTGAAATTTCATATGTCGAAATAATTACATATTGTGAATTGAAATTTCAACCAAAATTGGCAACAAAAACCTAGAAAGTGATGGGTACACCAACTTATAAAATCTTTTTACGAGCACTTTTTCAATCCTGCCAAGTAGGCCTCAAATAGTGAATTAAGTAGATAGCATAGTGGAATTAACAATCACATGTTTAATTCAACACACTATATAAGTAAACAACATATAAGAAAGAACAATTTGTGGTAAATTCATTAGTAATTATGAGCCTCACAGACTCTGATTAGGCTAGCAATATGCAGTAGAAAAAGCAATAAGCACACAACATGTGAATCAAACAAATATACAGTGAAAGCTATAAAAGATTTTCAATTACTTTAACACCTTCTATGTGTAAACATATTCGATAAATGATGATTGTACTCTCACAATATTAAAGTAGATATAACACATGCAACATGTAACGTGGTAAATCCATATAGATGTCCTTCCAATGTGGTAACATTCATGAGTTTTTTAAGGAAACCACGAGGCAACAATTAATTCACTATGTAAATCAAATTAACACTTTACGCTTAGAGAAATATAAAACTCTATATACCTATCAATTAGAGCACCATGCTCAACTGCACTTAAACTACCTTCACTTGCTGTTTACTCAGCACCTAATTTAAGTAGATTCTAGCTCATCCCCGCAGCTTTATCACCACATAATGTGATTTATTATAGATGACTTAAAACAAATCTAGCATGACTCACACAAGCTCCTCACCTACAAAAACTATTGCGAGCTTGCAACACCCAACTTACATATGACAAACTCTCACTAAGAAATGTCACCATATAGGCACCTTACCTATGGGAACTATTGCAACTTTGCAACTACCAGCCAACGCATGGTAACTCAACATCAAGAGAAAATCCACAAGAGATGTGGCCTTTACTAGCCAATAAAAAATTTTCTCTCTCAATAAATCCTCATTTAATCTTACATTTTTAACACTCATTCTAATTCTTGAAATCATGAAAGAGACCCTTTCTTATGTCATATGTCCTATAGAAGGCACTTTGTTTTTTTAGACTGGACACTTAGAAGAAAGACATACTAAAATGGACCAAAACCTATTGGGGAAGCTAGAAAACACTTGGACAAAACTTCCCCTACTATTATCCAAAAAATCAGGAGAAATGCGGGGGTATTTATAGAAAGAATGCCCTATATTGACCCCTTGCTAGCCCTTCAACAAGCCTTTGTTGAGTAGCTTAGTGTGAACAGAAATAAAACCTTTTCCGGCTCATCACTAACCATCTCAGCAAAGATACTTAACAAGGATGTCTATAGACCAATGAATTGGCCCAGAACCAATCGAAGTGGCCTTAAACAGACTATATTACTCAAACACCCTAAAATTAACCATTTTGACCTTGAAACAGTTGGACCACCCAATTCTAAAACGACTACACAAAAAGACAACCTCTTATCCAAACATATATTCAAGATATGCAAATATGTACATTATATGATTGAAACAAAATGTGTCTTATTAGAGTGTGTGACACTGAGCCACCAGTAATTAATCTTACCAAGGCATCAACAAATACACCACATAAAATATTGACACTGTATTTTGGTTATATGAACAGTAATTACCAAAACTACAAAAGTTACATGAATTCTTGCATGTAGCTTAATTACATGCTCATAATTACTGTTCAAGGTAGTCTCTTCTATCAAACATTTATTACTTTTAAAAGAACCATATTATTGCACTACCAAAACCAAAACTATGTGCATAATCCTCATTAATTTTTTATAGGAAGAAACAATTCTTTGGCAATACATTCAACACCAACCAATATCATAAACAAAATGGTTTCCTCTTTGAAGCTTCTTGTTATCCTTTAGGTTTTCCATCTTTTTCTATTCAACCAAAGATAGGTTAGCTGATTTGATATAGTGCTTGCATATGTCATACATTGCTTAGGAAACTAAGTGGTCATGTGCTTATAAGGGGTGAGCACTCTTTAAATGTTATGACGCATTTCAGGATTCCTCTAAAAGTAAAGTTGTGAAGGCTCGCTGAACTGGTGAGTCATGATCGTGGGCCCATTGAACTAATAGTTATGGTCCAAAGTAGATAATATTGTGCCATGTGGAGTGAGTCCTGCCCTACTGTACACAGTTGGTATTAGAGCCATGACCCAATTGGGTCATATGCGCTTGCGTTATTATAAGGACGTAAAACTCCCTAAGTGGGGGTGTATGATGCAGTGTGCCTGCACATGTCCCATATTGGTTAGGAAGCTAAATAGTGATGTGCTTCTAAGGGGTGAGCACTCTCTAAATGGCATGACGTTTTTTAGGATTACCCAAAAAGTAAAGCCATGAGGGCTTGCTGAATTGAGTCATGGTCATGGGACCACTAAACTCATAGTTATGGTCCAAAATGGATAATATCGTGTCACATGGAGTAGATTTCACCCTATTGTAAGCAAAGGGATTGACCCTCTTGCATCATGATTACTTTTTCCCAAGAGGTTATTTCTCTTTGGTGTACCCATTCCAACTCAATGTTGGTAGATTGATTTCTTTCTTAGATTTTTTCTCATCTCACTCTCATCTAGTCCTACTTTTGATCATCTCATCCTCGGTTTCTACTTATTTGGTCTTTCCCTCTCCTTTATTTTAATCTAGAGATTCAATTAGTATGCTCTCATCTCTCCTCATTATGGAAGAATTGAGGAATCAAGTGGACAACTTGATTTAATGATTGATTAGGTATTTGACCTATAAAGAAATAGGCACTCCTATTTTTTTTCTTGTAACAAAGCTCATGACTTGATAACCTGCAAATCAAGATATGCTACTTCTCGTTCATCACAAAAATTGGAGGAAAAATGGATGCCTTAACATCAAGAATGTGGATCGTAGCACATTCATTTTTTATTTTGAAGAAAATGATGTGTTTAACTCTATTCTACATAAACTAAATTCCATGGAACTTTGTTGGTGGCTTGCTTGCTCTTATTAAGCTTTGTTCAAGAAAGGTAATAATGCCGAATGGGTAGAGCACCATTTGTTTTAGTTGTTTCATTAGAGTCCCACATAGAAAATTTATGAACTATTCTAAGGACTTTTAGGCTATAAATAGCCAAACCCTTTGCTTGGCATCCAACAAAAGGAATTTACTTCTAAATATTAAAGAAGATCTCTTCTTTCTTTCTTCTCTTGTTCCTAATATTTTAGGAATAGTATTTTCTCCTCTCTTTTGTTCGAAAATATAAGTCCTTTTATCTATGAGATAGAGGAATATATCTAGGCTGGACCTACTCTAGAATTGCTAGAGTGCTCAACTACAGATAAGTGTATTATAGCTAGGCTAGTCCTACTCTAGAATTGCTAGAGTGTTGTCTAATTAAGTAATATTATTAGGCTAGTCCTATTCTAAATTTGCTAGAGTGTTTGCCTAGTTGCTAATTTCCTTGTGTTTGTTATAACACAAATACAATAACCTATTACTAGAGAGTCAGTCTGGCTAGTCTAAATTTTGTTCACACATCCCTTGTTTCCTAAGTTCTTCCATATTTTGATGAACTTGTGCTTCTGTCTTGCGTCAGGTGGTATTAGAGCAAGGCTTAGTTAGAAAATGGAGCCTAATCAAGTAACACGAGAAGAGTTTCAACAATTTCATTAAGAGATGCAGCAAAAAATGGATGAGCTTACTGCTATCATTACTCAACTAGCATTGAGAAGGGGTCAAGAGGCAAATAGACCTTAAGTTAAAGCCCAAGAAGATGTTGCACTTGAAGATATGATCAAGCCAGTACCACCAAGGAGATATAATGAACGAATACCCCCAAGAAGACCTGCTGTACTCACAAATAGTTCCAATGATGAAGAAATCGAAGAACATTTTAGAGGTCCAGCTAGGAGAAGGCACTGCTAAAGAGACCAAGAATCACAAGATTACCGTCTCAAAGTTGACCTTCCTATTTTCTACGGCAACATGAATGTGGAGGATTTTTGTGATTGGATCTCAAAGTTGGAATGATTTTTTAATGTTATGGGCATTCTGGAGGAAAACAAGTTAAGAAGGTAGCATACTGACTTAAAGAAGGAGCTCAAGCATGGTGGGACCAACTCTAGAAGAACAAATTAAGACAAAAGAAAGCGTCAGTTTGAACTTGGCCTTGGATGAAGTGATACCTAATGCGTATGTTTCTTCCCTTTAATTATGAGCAAATATTATTTCAACAATGTCAAAATTGTAAACAAGGGAACCATTTCGTACAAGAGTATACCACGGAATTCCACTGCCTATCTACAAGAACTAATTTGGCAGAATCTGAAGCTCAACAAGTGGCACGATACATTAGTGGACTTTGTCAACCAATCCAAGATTAAGTATCCTTCCATCCAGTATGGACCATCACTGATACTTACAACATGGCCCTCAAAGTGGAGATGCAACTAACAAGGGTAAGTTCAAGTACGTGATGACAAGCTTAGAACACTAGATTGTATACACTTTTTCCAGTCCCTAAGACCATTTAGGAAGACTTATCCATGGATTTCATTTTAGAACTTCCAAGAACTCAATGATTTTTTGATTCAGCTCTTGTGGTGGTTGATAGATTCTCCAAAATGGCGCATTTTATCCCATGTCGTGAAACTGCAGATCTGTCTAATGTTACTAAACCCTTTTTCAAAGAGATTGTTCATCTACATGGAGTTCCATAGTCAATCACTTCAAATTGAGATACAAAGTTTCTTTCTAATTTTTTGAAGACATCGTGGGCACGCTTTGATACATCACTCAACTTCAGTAGCACTGCACATCCTCAAACTGATGGGCAAACAAAAGTAATGAACTGTACACTTGGCAACATCATTTGTTGCCTATGTAGTGACAAACCAAAGCAATGGGATCTCACTCTTGCACAAGCTGAGTTTACCTTCAACAGCAATGTGCATAGTTCAACTGGTAAGATGCCATTTGAGATTGTGTATGTAAAAGCCCCAAAGCATACATTGGATTTGGTTCATATACAAGGAATTCTTTGAAGAAGCAAGGCTGCCGAATAAATGGTTGATAAGATTCAAACTATTCATTCAAAAGTGAAGCAAAAGCTTACAGAGTCCAACGCCAAGTACAAAATAGCAGTCGACAAGCACAAAAGAAAGAAAGTGCATCAAGAGAGAGACATGGTTATGGTGTTTTTGCGAAAAGAGGGCTTTCCTTTTGGCACGTACATCAAGCTAAAGGACAAGAAGTTTGGGCCGTGTCGAATATTGAAAATGATCAATGATAATGCTTACATAGTGGACTTACCCAAAGATATTGCCATCTCATGAACATTCCATATGTTAGAAATTTATGACTATCCTTCACCAAAACCACTTTATCCAGAAGAAAACTTGGGATGAGTTTAAAACAAATGGAGGGGACTAATGCCGAATAGGTAGAGCACCCTTTTTGTTTTAGTTGTTTCATTAGAGTCTCACGTAGAATAAATGAGCACCTTTTGTTTTAAGTGTAAATTGCCAAGTCCTTTGCTTGTACACAACATCATACGAAAAGAATCCACTTTTAGATATTAAAGAAGTTCTCTTCTTTATATATTCTCTCGTTCCTAAAATTTTAGGAATAACATTTTATTCTCTCTTTCGTTTGGAGATTGAAGTCCTCTTATCTGTGAGATAAATGCATATTTCTAGGCTAGTCCTACTTTAGAATTACTAGAGTGCTTGACTAGAGATAAGAGTATTATAGCTAGGCTAGTCCTACTCTAGAATTGCTAGAGTCTAGTTAAATAATATTATTAGGTTATTGTTATTCTAGATTTGCTAGAGTGCACATATCAATTCATGAATATATTTAATGAATTGTCTAGGCAACTTTGACTTGCGATTATAGCACGATACCAATATATTCATTAATAATAATATTTAAAAATATATTTTTACTAAAAGGGTAGAAACAACATTTAATGAAGAGAAAAAAGTACACATAACGCAAAAAAAAAAAAAAAAAAAAAAAACTAGGAGTTGGAAAAAAAATTAAAATAATAAAATTTGAAAGGGTCGTGTTGAATTGCATTATAGCACGATACCTTAACTAACTTCTAGATCAGTGTCACTTTCTAACCAACTATGTTAATTAAACTAAAAAAATCAATAGAAAATTTAATGAATTAATTATACGGCATAACACCTTTATACATAGAATTTTATTTTTAATCTCTTTCAGGAAAAAAAAATATATATTTATTTTTTTATAACGTAAATGAATTATTTATAAGTGTTGATAGAAAAAAAAAACTTATTTTTTTTACTAAATGGATTAAAAATCAAATCAGTTAAAAAATTTAGTCATTTATGGGCTATAGGGAAATTCATAGATATATATTTTCATTTTTTGATATATTTTATATTTGCAAATATATTAGAATATTTAAATAAATAGTCACATTTATGTGTACGTAGATTAAATTCAATTAAAAATGATAAATTTTTTAATTACTCAAACATATTTCAAATTTATCATTAGGACAATCCAACCAATTAAATACTATATTATAGCAATGGGTGAATATCATCAACAACTTTACCCCTTTATGGTTCACTCAAGAAGCTAAGAATGTCTAAGAGTTATATCAACTGTATATCTTAAAATATAATTGGAAAAATAACAAAATTAACACTTCTTAAAATTTCTAATAACAAAACTAGCACATCTTGTGTTCAAACTTATATTTTTACAATTAAAAAAATGACTAATATGTCATTTTTCTTTGAACACTTATCCAATTAGAATTGAACGACGGCAATTTAGACCCGTTCAATATTGAACGTTTAATATTTTACGTTCAAATTGAACGTTCAATATTATTGGAGTGCTAATTTTGTTATTATAAGTTTTAAGGATGTTATTTTTGGTAATTTTTCGATATATATAATTTAATATCAAAGAAGCCCCACGTTCTACTAAATGATGTAGTAGAATAATAAGTCAATGCAAATAAGTATGGTTATCTATAAAAATATATATATAATATTATCTTAAATAAAAAAAAAATTTGAAACTAAAAAAAAAAAATGAAAAATATAAAATGCAAAAGTAAAATATCGAGAATCAAATATTTTTATTCCCTCCTAACACCAGACACAATCAATCAAATCTTTTCAGAACTTTTATGAATATTTTAATCAAAACAATAAATATTATCATAATCTATCCTTATTATGTTAAAGACTTTTTTTGAACAATTATTATAATAGAATTTATTGATATTATTTTTAAATTTAGTATTAATATACTATGAAGAAAAACCTTAGCAACGCTATTGATATTTACCCATATACCAAATATAAATATCTTTCCAAAATAAGTTTGTTTTGTCAGAATTTTCAAAATAGGTTCTGGTGGCCTTTTTAATTACACAAAATTTGACACAACTTATTATAGACTCTTATATTAAATTAATTTGGGAAATATATAGGCTAACCTATCCCTTATACCATTTTTATTTTTATATGGACACCCCCAACTTGCACTTTTTAAATACTAATTTTAACCATTAAATACTTACCATTTCATCCTCTTCATAATGTTTGTCATCAAAATTCGAAGATACGGAACCAGTCCTTCATCATCTACTTACAACTTTGAAGGGTTTCCCAATGATGAATATTTGTAGGTTAGGGTTCTTCTGAACATTACTTCTATGACAAATGAAAAATTTGTAATTCTTGGCTTTGCAAGCTTTGGAACTCTAGCCAATTCTCATGGTCCGACTTCACCTCTAACATGAGCATGGTAAAGCTCTAGGAGAACTTCGGATTATCTCTCAATGAAAAATCAGAAAAAGTGTCATGCTTATACAAGTTGGAAAATAATAAGAAGGTAAATTCCATCGGTAGTAGGAAATGATGTGTGCCATTTATTGTTGATTTATTACCATCGACGATAATATCAACTAAGATGATTGAATTGAGGAAAATGTTAATGGCAATTCAAGATGTAAAGGAAGAGTGGGATATCATTTGTCGACGATATTAATGTGAACAACGTTTTTAGCAACACTCAATATTACTTTAGAGAAGATTTATTTCGAATCAACTCGGAAAATAATTCATTACTGGAGCAAAATGGCTCAAACAAAAGAGAATACAAAACATTTTCTGCCCTGACTGTCATGCTTTATGCTACTTAACATAATTGCACCAGCACCAGGGACGGACCCAAAAAAAAATTTCTAACAGGGCTAATATATATTAAAAAAAATTATTTATAATATTAAAATTTATAATTAAAATTTAAAAAATATATATAAACTTAAAAGGCAAACAAAAAAATATATAAACTTAAAAAACAAACAAAAAATTTATTTAAGTTGTTTCGACGACACTTCATAAAATTTATCAATTATCATATAAGGTTCAACAAATTTAAAGAAATAATAGTCAACTGTTATGAAAAAATAAGAGTGCTAAATATATACAAATTTATACTTACATAGCCACTCAAATTAATAATTATACAATATTTATCGATAAAAGTTTAAAATTTACAATTTTTAAAAGATATAACATACATTTATTAATTTAGTTGTAAGTTTAAGTATAAATATTTTGAATATATAATATTTTTTAAAAAATTATATAGATAATTTTAATAGATTTTAAAAAAAATACCAAACTTTAACTTGATTGAGCAGCAAGCAATAGACCATAGAACATTATTATATAACAGAAAAGGAGCAGAGTTGCAGAAAATATAAGACCAAAAAATGGTGTATTAGTTTAAGTTTATTTATAAAATTTTTGTGATAAATAATATATTGTGCTTTACAAAATACTAGTAATATTTATTAAATTTAAAAAAAAAAAAAAAAATCTCAAAAAGCTACCCGGGCTCAAGCCCGGTGTAGCCAAACAATGGATCCGTCTCTGACCAGCACCTTCAAGCCAAAGGTTAATGGCCTCAATGCCACATCACGCAAGCAAATTAACAAAACAACAAAGTAAAATGCTTAACTCGTGTGCCACTCATAAGTCATTTAGGGAAATAAATAAATGGCACAAAAAACTGTTTAAAAGACACACTAAAGCAATCTTAATTAAAATGAAAATAAACCATAAGGTTTCTACATCAATTGTCCTCCTCTTGAAAAAGATTCAACCCCGAATCTACGAAAGGAACCTCAATGCCATCTAGGGGCGGTAGACATAAAGGTCACTGACATTAAAAGTTGGAGAGAATTGATAATTTGGGAATAGATCCAAGACATAAGCATTATCATTCAACTTATTAATTATGCGTATGGGACCTATCTTTCGAGCATGAAGTTTTGAACAACTTCCCACAGGCAATCTGGCTTTGTTTAAGTGGACCAATACTAAATCACCCTCATTGAATACTTGCTTCCTTCGATGTTTATTAGCTTGGGACTTCACTACTACAAATTTGACTTTATAGGACGGCCACTGACCGTCCTATAAGACTTATAGGACGGCCAGTGACTGGCCTATAAAGTCCCGTCCTAAAAGAATAAAAAAAAATAGGACGTTCACGGAGCGTCGTATAAAAAAATTTTATAGGACGGCCACTGACCGTCCTATAAAATTCTTTTAAGACGGCCACTGACCGTCTTATAAATTTTTTATAGGACGACCAAAAATTAAAAAAAAATAAAATAAAATAAAATAAAAAATATAGGATGGCTATTGACCGTCCTATATGTTTTTTTTTTTTTTTTTTAATTTTTTGGCCGTCCAGACTAAAATCTATATATAATCTGTACAAATTATAGTCATTCCAAGAACAAAATTCAGATTCAGAATACCATATTTCATTCCAAAAACATCCATAATTTACATTACAAATATAAGGTTCAAAGCTAGCATGCCTAGCTAGCTTTAATTTACACGTACAGATTATCATAATGTACAAGAACATACTTATATATGAAACATATATACAATCTAAAATTCAAAAACTAGCTAGCTTTAATTTACATAGATTATCATAGTGTATAGTTAAATTACAGTAACATATATACATATATATGAAACATACAAATAATCTAAGGATTAAAACAAGCTACATACAAATTATCTAATTGTTTGAAAGATAATTGTAGACGTACATACACCATTCTTGCCTTAATGTCAGCAACTCTATTGGTGTATACCGATTCTTACTTGAGAACTACAATACAATATATGTAAAATATGTTAAAGCTAAATAATAGATAAATAATATTACGTATTAACTTGAATATGCATACGTAAATAATATAAGGTTTAAAGTTTACCGGTACATCATTTGTGTCTGCATTTTCAATAAATTTGGTAATATATGTATCTATGAATTTCATAACATAGTATCCACATTCATATGATTCTGGTTGTTTTGGACACTAAGTACAATTAAGAAAGCTATAGTTAATAATTATATAATTAATTTAATTACCAGCATATATAAAATTACATGTTGACATATAACTAAAACAATTACCTTAACGGGAATCCAATTTGGATTAATATTTGAATTTTCACGTTGACGATGCCATGTTTGTAAAGCCCTGTTAATTATAACAATTGTTTCATTGCATAATACCCACATTTATAGGATTTAAGTTATTATAATAAACAAATAAGATGAACACGATTATATAAAAAATATTATCTAATATATAATATAAATATATGCATCTTACCTTAACCAAATTCTTGTATATTCTTCATCAGGAGGTGATCCTTTAGAAGAATTGTAAGCCTTTATAGAATTGAACCATTGAAGTTCACAAGTGAACGGATTAACAATAGTTAATGTCCAATGACTCCTACATATATGTTAGTATTTCATGTTATGATACTGTATTAGCTAATATGTTTAATGCATTGAATGTAATACTTACGATCTCCAATATGGAGCCATAAGACACATTGAACCTGTCATTGCATTGAACTTGTTCACAAGCAAGTTGACTTTGTATTCTTCATCATAATATGTGCATAAAAATTCGGGATCTACAAAATGAAAATGTCTCTCTAATTGGATATTTTGTCCTCTCCATTTATCAAATAATAACCTATTATTGAACGATGATATGCCAATTAGTGAAATGAAATACTCAAAATAAAGTTTAGTATTAATTTTAAATATACCTGATGAAAATTTGTATATGAGGAACACCAAGCCAACTAGAGTCATAAATGTGGACTATATCTTCCAGAGTTAATAAAATTGTTGTTGTTTCATACCCGAAAATCATTGGATTGCATGGAATCATACGATGGGAGTTATCACCTTCCATTTCCATATTATCCAACGCCCATCTTTGTAAATTTTCAATTCCATTGTGATCTCCAACATCGCTACTCAAACTTGACAAAGAAATAACCTCCTTTCCTTTAGATGTATTTATACCTCTCTCTGGCACATCCTTACTAATTTGTCTTTGTTTTTCAGGTAAGGGCTACAAAATATAGTTATTAGTTAATTAATAATAACATATTATTATTTATTTTAAAGAACATATATACAAACAATAAAATGGGTGTTGAACATATATTACCTGTCCTCTTAATATAACAAGATGTTTTGGCCATCTTACATGTTGATTAATTGCATCACCCATGTAATAAAGTTCATCTTGGACTGGATATGGAAGAAGTGCCATTGGTTGTGATGTAGTTAATACAAAAACTTTGAAATTTTCTTCTCCTATTTCGACTGTATGAACTGTATCAGTTGGGTTGCAACGAGGAAAACAAGTGCCTTTGGCACAAACATAAATGTAAATAAATGAGAATATATTATAAGTTTTCTAATTAATAAATTGACAATAAAAAACTTACCTTTTCTATACCAGTTGGTGGGTGTGTACTACCATGTGATGAGTTAGAGTTGGCATTTGAATGTATATGTGGAACATCCTTTGCAAACCTATTTGAACGTCCTGCATCCATTTGAACGTCCATGTCCAATTGAACGTTCATGTCCATCTGAACATCCGTATCCAGCTGAACGTCCATATTTTCACTTTCTCTACTTCTTCTAAGTGAGTTATCGTTCATTTGTTGTAATTTATCCATTACATTTCTCATTATCTGTTCAGACATTGCTTCAAAATTATTAGAATCTTCCTTATTTTGTTGCTGATTAATATGACTTTTTCTCCCAAAATAAGATGTAAGATTCTCCCTCTTTCCTAGCCCACGAACTCGACTTGAATGTTCTTCACCTAATGCCATCTCTAGTATATCATTCCTTCGACCTTTTTTTATTTCAAGTTCTCCGGTCTGTACCTTCTGCATCAATGTTTCCTATAAAATCCACAGCCAAAATATCTTTTTTGTCATAATATTAGAATAGGATATAAGATTTAAAGCTAATATTTGATTTCATAGTACAGTATTCTTACAATTTTTTCCAAAACTTCTTTTGTTTCGTCTTTAAGTACTTGTCGTTGATCACTTGGTACGTGAGTGTCAAGCCAAGTCTCATGACGCTCCACGATAGCTCCAGGTCCTTTTTGCTTCTTCTGTTAAATAAATTTGAATATTATTTCAACAATCAAATAATATATATCAATTGACAATAAAAACCTTACCAATTTCTGTTTTGAACCACGATACCCAGCCTTACTCCCAAAATATGTGTGTTTGTTTAACTTTGCTTTTTCTTGCATTTCTTTCCGAAGCTTTAGCGCTTTTGTAGAAAGCGTTTGATTAACAAATATCTCCCACTTATCTTTAGATATGAAGCTGTATTTATGTGGTGGAGTATACAGTTGCTCAGGATCATCCAAATAAGGAAAGACGAATGTCCTGGCTAAATATGATTTGAATTTCCTGAACTTATCACCCGCATCAACCATATAAAAATGATATGTCATACGGTCATCAATCTCAAATGATTCCTATAATAAAAAACATTAAGTATCATAACTACTATATAATTGTACACATAGAAAATCATATAGTATTAACTAAATAATTTCAGAAGTAGTACATACCAATAACGTTTCCCAAATTTCTTCTTTACGAGACTCGGGCACTAATCGCCAATCAGTTATGGTGATATCAATGGTCGATCGTACCAAACTTCCGATAGCACTAGCCCACATTGAACTTGTATCACCATATGGTACCCCATCTTCGTCAACCTCAACTACTATCCTCTCTCTTTTCGTTAATATGTTTAACAAAGTTGTCATTCCTCGACCTTTCTTCCTTTCTATACTCTTTCCATGGGTACCACCTTTGTTTCCTGAGTTAGAAGAATGCTCCATCAATCTGCATAAAAATTAAGTAGCAATATGTGAGTTTACACCTAAGCATGACTTGTTAGAATGCATGAACAAGTTACTAAAAAGTAAAAGTATGCAAATAAAGTATATGAAAATTATCACGTATTTATTACCATGTGATTAGTTATAATAAGATGTAGGTACGATACTCAATAAAAGAAAATTAATAAAGTATATAAAAATTACCATGTTCATTTAAGACAGCCCTATATGTAATATTTACAAAAAATTAAAAAACGTACTGCACACATTTTAGTTTAATTAAATCTATTAGTATACAATCATACTAATTAATATGTTCACAAATAATCTAGTAGTATATCAGAAAAATCATACTAATTAATTAACATGTTCGTATAATACAAAATTAAAGAAAAGAAAAAAAAAGACATAAAAGAGATAAATAAAAAAAGGAAAGGCGAGGAACAACATACCTGTTGGAGGAGGAGACACGGGGTGGTTTAGGGCAGGAGAAGGCGTGTGGATGGCCGTGCGCGACGGACTGGGCTGGGTTGGAGGATGGCGGCGGCGCTCACGGTAAGGACGCGGTGGACTTTCGCGTGATACGGCGTACCTTTTCACGTGTTACGGCGTACGTTTGTGCGGCTTACGGCGTTTTATGTGTCGCGGGGTTACCGGATGGGGGTTCAACGAGTTTGGCAGTGACTTTTAGCGGTGGCTTTTGGCAGTGGCGACGGTGGGTGGTTGCACAGTTGAAGCAGAGTGAAAATCGAGTTGGGTAAATTTTAGGGATTGATATTTCAGAAATGGGGGTAGAAGAAATGCTGTGAAAATGGGAATAAGTAAAAAAAAATTTACATACATTTCTTTTAGGACGGCTACTATATGTTGGTATATAAGATGGCTAATAGCCATCCTAAAAGAATTTTTTTTAAGACGGCTAATAAAGTACCCCCTAATTTTTTCCGTAATAGCCGTCCTATATTTCTTAAACGACGGCCATATACATGTGACCGTCCTATTTGTTTCTCACTCTAAATTTGAGGCCGTCCTATATTGCTTATATTGTAGTAGTGCTTGTACTTAGTGGCACTGGATGTGAGATGTTGCCTGATCTTCTCTATCATGTCTTGTGCTTGGGAAGCTAAGTTCTTAGCAACTTTATTCTTTCCCTAAGGGATAGCAGCCAAATCAGAAGGAAAATTGGAGTCTTAGTATAGACGATAGAAAAAGGAGATTTTCCCGTGCTTCGGTTAAGCATGCTATTGTAAGCAAATTCTAGTTGACTGATTGCTATATCCCATTATTTGGGCTTATCACCCGCTATACACCTGAGCATATTCCAAATCGCGCGATTGACCACTTCAGTTTGTCCATGTGTTTATGGATGATAGGCGCTACTGAATTGCAAAGAAGTTATAAATCTCTTCCATAGTTCCCGCCAAAAATGGCTAGTGAACTTAACATCAAGATCAAAGGTGATGGTTTTAGGTACACTATGCAATCTGACTACCTCTTTAAAGAATAGTTTAGCAACATGAGTAGCATCTGAAGTTTTCTTGCAAGCAACAAAATGAGACATCTTGGAAAATCAATTAACAATCACCAAGATGGAATCAACATGGCGTTGGGTTTTTGGTAAACCCAAAATAAAATCCATGCTCACATCTTCCCAAATGGAGTCTAGAATAGGTAAGGGGGAGATAAAGCCCAGTGTTTTCTGATGTTTCGTTAGCTATTTGACAGGTGTCACACCTTTGCACAAATTGAATAACATTCCTTCTCATGTGAGGTCAATAGAACTTCTCTTCTAAAAGGGCTAAAGTTTTGTCTCTGCCGGTGTGGGCAGCAAGACCTTTAACATGCATATCATGAAGTAATTAGCCTCAGAGAGAAGTCTTAGGTATACACAATTGGGGTCCTTTAAACAGATAACCATTTAATAAGCTGGAATCAGCAGTTGATTTATAATCCTTAAAGGTGTTCCATATATCTCTAAAGTCAGCATCCCCAAAATACTGGTCAAGAAGGGTCTCAAAGTTGGTAATTATTGTCTTAAGGGTAGTAAGGACATAATTTCTACGGCTGAGAGCATTGGCCATGATATTTTTTGCACCAGTACGATGTTTGAACACATAATTAAATTTTTGAAGGAACAATCCCCATCTGACATGCATTTTGCTCATTTGTTTTTGTGAATTAATGAATTGTCAGGCTTAGTGATCTGAATGGAGGACAAATTCTCTTTGAATTAGGTAGTGTTCCTAATGCTTTAAGGCTCTAATGATTGCATAGAACTCTTGCTCATAAGTACTCCATTTTTGTCAAACTTTGTTGAACTTCTCACTAAAGAACTCAATTGGCCTGCTGTCTTGGAGCAAAATAGCATCTATTCCACTAGCAGAAGCATCACTTTCCACTTCAAAAATTTTATCAAAGTTAGGGAGAGCTTACATTGAGGCTTAGCTTAACTTCTCTTTGTTAAGTGTAAAACTCTCAACTTGTGACGTGCCCCATTTATAGTTTCCCTTCTTCAAGCAATCTATTAGAGGAGCAACTAAGGAACTGAAGCCTTTTACAAACCTCTTGTAAAAATTTTCCAATGTGGTGTTGTATGTTTCTTAGTGGAGGTAGTTTGGTAGGTGATTCTAAGGGATACAGATCGTGGAATTCATCCAATAAGAGTTGTAGGGTAGGTGGGAGGATACTATTTTGTTCTTGTATTTCTTTGACCACTAACAGGAACACTTCTTTACAAACTTCAGTTCTTATTGAAATTTTGACCCAGAGAGATTTACTAATACCTTCTTGGTGTTGTCACTTGGAACACTTAATGTTGGTTCAGGTAGAGGGTTGAGAAGAACCATTTTGCCTTTCCATTGAAACATTTAAGTGTTGTCTCTTCCTTGGTGAACTGCGTGCACATCAAATTGCCATGGTTTACTTAACAGTAAGCGACAAGCATCTATGTCAACTATATCACAGTCAAAAAAATCCTGGTAATGCTTCCCAATGGAAAAAGGGAACTCTACATATTGCAGTAACTTTAGTCTCAACACCTTTTTTAATCCACCAAATTTTGTAAGGTTTAGGGTGAGATTCTGTAGTGAGTTCCAAGGCCTTTACAAGAGCTTTTAACACCATATTCTCACTGCTCCCATTGTCTATGATAACATTACACACTTTCTTGTTAATGGTACAACGAGTCTTGAACTAGGAGTGAGTAACAATTTCTGCAGAATGCACACCACCTGATCCCCATCATCCCCAGTTTGAATGTCTAACTCACTAGAGGTAAATTCATGATTGTCTGCATCTCCATACCCTTCTTCACTATCTCCAATGTCTTCTATCAGATTAACATTTCTTCTTTGTAGGCATTCATTAGACCTGTGGCTAGGCTATTGACATCTAAAACATTTGGAAGGTAAAGGTTTTGCATATGGGTTGTTTTTGTTGGGGAAATGGTTTAGTACTGGTAACTTGCCTGGGTTTCTATTTGTTGAGGTATGTTCACGGAAAGTTTTGGGGTAAAGATTTGAATAGGGGTGTAGTTCAAAGGAGTTAGGGTCAGCCTTTTCTGGTGTTGTTTCAAAGTTGTTTCTCCTACTGTATTGGGATTTGGTATACCTTTGTATTTGTGATTCAAATTTAATGGCTAGAGAAATAGCCTCTGGTAGAGTTAGTTGAGCTTTAGTATCTAGTTTATCTCATATGGACTCCCTTAAACCTGCCACAAATCTTAATACTTCAAATGAACCTTCTTCGTTCAAGTTATTGCATGCACTCAATCTTTGAAAATCATTGGTATATTCATTTATAGTTTTAGTACCTTGGTGACAATGTAGAAATTGTCTGTACAGAGCTTGTTTATAATCATATAGTAGAAAGCGTTGTCTCATCAACACCTTAAGCCTCTACCAGGAATTGACTAGAGCTTGGTTCATACACCGACGAGTCACTTGTATGCATTCCCACTAAGCTGAGGCACCCCCCTAGTTTGTAAGCTACCATATTAACCTTTTTCTCTTTAGGCACTTCTAAGTAATCAAAGAAACTCTCAACTATAGACTCCCAATTGAGGTGCTCATCTATGTCAATTTTTCTCTAAAATTCTGGTATATCATTTTTAATTCTATAATCAAATTCAGTTCGATACTGATGTTGGGGTCTAGGTAATGGATGTTCAACTTCGGCTTCATCAACATCTTCTAGTTCAAACAATTCTTCAAGAAGTTCTTCAAACACAGGTTGTCGCATCCCTTGACCTCTGCCTCGACCTCGATTTGCTCTATTTTGTTGTGGGTTACTCAACCGCACTTGTTGTTGAGGTATGGCTCTCTCAACAGGACGTTGGTTTAATTCAACTGCTACTATGTGTTCACGACAAAACTGTTCCAAAGTGTGACTCATTCCCTAGTAACTTGGTTGATTTTGGCATCAAATCTTTGTTCCAATTCCAGCATTAAACTTCACACAACTCCTAAGCTCTGATACCAAAATAATGTAAACAACATTTTTAGCAACACTCAATATTGCTTCAGAGAAGAGTTACTTCGAATCAATTTGGGAGATAATTCATTACTAAAGCAAAATGGCTCAAACAAAAGAGAATACAAAACATTTTATGCCTTCACTATCATGTTTTCTGCTACTTAACAGAATTGCACCAGCACCTTCAAGCCCAAGGTTTAATTGCTTCAATGTCACATCATGCAAGCAAACAAAACAAGGTAAAATGCTTAACTCGTGTGCCACTCACAATTCATTTAGGGAAATAAATAAACGACACAAAAAACTGTTTAAACGACACACTAAAGTAATCTTAATTAAAATGAAAATAAATCATAAGGTCTTTGCATAAGATATTAAGGAAGTGGAATCCAAAACAAAGAGCCGTTGTTTGATTAATTTTGGATGGTACTAGAAAGATATTGGCAAGAGATGACAATATGGGGTTAATGGTCGAAGATTTGAGAAAGGTTAGCTCTTAATTAAAGGAGGTTGATGGAGCTGAGACTTGGTGAGACACAAACACTATTATCTTTTTTGACGATTATGTTGGCAAGTCAGATTTGACTTGGTATTGCAACGTGGTTGATGACAATGATGAATTACCTTGAATTTGACATATATACAATTCGACTTCAATTAATTGGGTTATCGATCGGTCAAAATTTATTAATTGAACAATTATTCACTACTATAATTTGGGCAATATAGGATGACTTATAATTTAGAGTGAGAAACAAATAGGACAATTTTAAGTATATAGTCGTCCTATAAGAAATATAGGACAGCTATTACAGAAAAAATTAGACGGAACTTTAATAGCCGTCTTAAAAAAATTCTTTTAGCCGTCCTATATGTTACTATATTAGCCATTCTAAAAGAATGAGTTTAATTTTTTTTTACTTAACTTTCTCCTCGCAAGCAGTGAACCTCATTTGAAGTTAAAAATTCAATTCCTAGATTTCTCTCTCAAATTTGAACCTTCCCGTCGCACTGCCACCACCTAACACAGTCGCCACTAGCAACTTGCACTAACATAAGACGGCCATAGACCGCCTTATAAGAAAAAAAAAAGGTTTTTATGTGCTAAATTTTCAACTCTCTCGCTGCTCTCGTGTTAGGTTCTATATATACCAGTCATTGTGTCTCGCTTTGCAACCTCAGCCACTGTCTTCGTCCTCAGCCAACTCAGTCAACCTCAGCACAACCTTGCCCACCCCATCGTCCTCATCCTCTCCTTTGCTCAGGTCATTCACTCCTATGCTGTCTATCTTTTGACTTGTTTTTGCTTCCTTTCTTTCCATCGTGTCGCCACCATTAGCCAACGTACTCGGATGTGGTTTCACCCTTCAGCTTCCCTAGCGACGTTTCCTAAGCCAGATTCTTCAACGTCGCAGGTATATATTTGCTTATTATGATTTAGATATATTTCTGCTAAATTTTGGTTTATTTGGGTACTATAAATTTATCAAATTCTTGAATAGTGGGAAAGTTTGGAATGAAAAACTAATTTAGAAGCTTCAAAATTGTCCTCTGATTTAACATGGCCTCTTACTGAAATAGGAAAGTTTAGATCATTAATTTACTTGTGCCTTAGATCTATTTGAAGATCATTAATTTACTGGGATTATTATAGGCCTATGTCAGTTAGCAGACTAAAAATTTACCATAAATTGAAAGATATGCAGTTGAGATGCCAGTATCAAGAAAAGAAATGCCTAACCCACGTTCTAGAGATAGAGAACATGTAATGATATACAAGAAAGAAACCTTCTTTCACACATCACAACTATTAACTTCATGATTCCTAAGAGTCTAAGACTAAATAATTAAAAAAAAGCTTCAAATGGTGCTGGTGGATACCATAGTATCAACCATCAAAATAGGTTTATAACTGTCCATGCTATTCTGCATTAGATAACATACACATTGCATAAAATAAGGGAGTCTATATCAATTAGCAGACTAAACACCATCAAATTATTGATCTTCAATTATTGAAAGTCATTTGTAGCACAAAATAGATCTTAGGCACAATAACAAATAAACTCCTACAATAATCCCAGTAAATTAATAATCTAAGGCACAAGCAAATTAACTGTCCATGTTTAGATCATTAATTCTGAGATCTAAATAGGAAAGTTTAGATCATTAATTTACTTGTGCCTTAGCACAAAATAGCTCAATTTTTGCAGGTTGGCTAGGAAACTATTGCTCAAATTATAGCTCAATTTTTGCAGGCTGGTCAGGAATCTATTGCTTAAATTAGGGTACAATTTCAATATTACTTTTTTGAATTTCTATAATATTTGTATATTTTAGTTGTTTCTGGATATAACATATTAAATTGTTTGCACCCTTAATAATTTGGTTAGGTGGAGCATGTTATACGAGAACAAAATACATGGGCTGCATATGAGATATTAGAGCTCATTTGTAAATTAGTTATACATGGACTGCATATCAGTACACATCAACAGAGTTGCTAACATTAAGGCAAGAATGATGTATGTACGTGTACAATTATCTTTCAAACAATTAGGTAATTTGTATGTAGCTAGTTTTAATCTTTAGATTGTATGTTTCATATATATGTATGTTCTTGTAATTTAATTGTATATTATGGTAATATGTGTAAATTAAAGCTAGGTTTTGAACCATATATATGTGATGTAAATTATAGATGTTTTTTGAATGAAATTAATTTGTACAGGTTATATATAGATTTCAATACTGGACAAACACAATAAAAAATTAAAAAAAATCTTATAGGATGGCCAAAAATCTTATAAGACGGCCAGTAGACGTCCTATAAAATTTTTTTAAGACGGTCAATGGTCATCCTATAAGATTTTTTTAGGACGGTCAGTAGTCGTCCTATAAAATTCTTTAAGGACGACCATAAGATTTTTTTAGGACGGCCACTAAAAGAATTTTTTCCATAAAAAATAGGACAGTTAGTGATCGTCTTAAAAAAAATTATAAGGCGCTCAATAAATGTTTTATTTTTTCAATTCTTATAGGATAGGACTTTATAGGATGGCCAAGGCAAATTTGTAGTAGTAATTCAATTTGGTCAGGACATATATTCGATAGTTTGGGTCATTGGTCGATCAAATTCTAGTAAAATGGACAATAGTCCTTCTAGTCAATTAAATTGGAAAAAAATTTAGTCAAAATTTAATCACAATAAATCAATGAAAATTAAAAACATTTTTATCATAATGTGAAAAAAATTAAGTGGAAAGGTGTCGAAAATTTTTTTTTGACTAATACGAATCCATATAAGCATAGAAGTATAACCCATGTAAAATTTGTCTATGCTATAAATCTTCATTTATTATATAATTGAATATTTAAATAAAAAAGCATAGAAAGACACATCTAACATGAAATCTGAGTTATTAAAATGAGTTTGATTTAAGGGTTTATAATTTGTGGCAAACCTACCTTTATATTTCAATCCTAATGATTTTTTTTTTTAATAGAAATTTGTTTTATGGTATTTTAGAATTTTGTTACATGTGCTCAAATTATTCCATCATTCATGCTTTTTATTTTTATGACTGTCCGTCCTTATTCTTTATTTTTTTTTCATGGATATGCCCTTATTCTTGTTAATATTAGTCTTTATTCTTTACGTTCCCATGAATCATGATCTTAAGTCTCAAGTGATCAGATCATGGATTCATCTTAACTTGTAATGGGATATTGTCGTAGAGGAATACAGAAATTATTTATTATTTTTAAAATAAGTAATAATGTAATATTTTAAATTTTTTAAAAATATAATTATTTAATGTTTAATAAAAAAATAATTAATAAAATTGATAGAAAATATATTTTAAGATAATAAATAAATTATATCTCCAGAGATATAGTCCATCTATATCATTTTTGTTGTTCACATATCACACGCCATTTGGAAGAAACCCACTCCATCTAATTCTGTAATTCAGTACAGAAGCTGTTGCTTAGCTCAAACACAATAGGTCTAATCCAGCAGTTAAAGCTAGGTGTGAACCTTTTTCTGCCTTCATCATTTCGGACATCTACCGCTTAATGGAGATTTTTTTTCTATACAATAATAGTATAAAATATATAAGTAGATATTAATTAAAATTAAAGAAGAGTGAGAAAAGTAAGAATCGTATGAATTATAGAACATTTTAATTATCTCTTTTTTAAAATGTATATACACTTGCTGTACTATGACTGTATGAAAAAAAAATATTCCGCTTAAGGATGAATATACTAATCTCCTAAATTAAATGGTGCAAAGCAACGAGTGGGCCGGCCGAGAACATTAATAAAAAAAACCTTGCCTGTTTTTGTCCCATATGTAGTTCACTTAGACATTGGCAATCGAAAAAGCCGACGGGCATGACAATTGCTTCATAATATCATTAACCATTGCAGAGAGCGATAAATAAGAGTGAATTATCTATATAGTAAAAATATAATAAAAAATATTAATTTTATTTAAATAGTAAATTTAGACAATGAAACTCACAGTTTCATTTAGATAGTAAATATAATTTTTATCAAAATGCATTTTTATTCATTCCTTTGATTTATAAGTATGTAAAGCTTACAATATTTTCTAAAAATTTTGTAAGGCTTACAAAATTCATTATAATTCAATTTTTTATAATTATTTTTAATTTAATTATTTTTATATTTATATTTATGGCTTTGATACCAATTACTGATTACTCTTAATTGGAACTGATGCATAACATACAGAAGTCATGTGAATGTACAGGTTACATACAAAATAAATTTGTATGTAACCTGTACATTCACATGACTTCTATAAGCTATTCAAAACAGCAATAACATACAAATAGTACAATGCATTTCATGTAAATGTACAGGTTATTTTGTATGTAACTTGTACATTCACATGACTTTCATAAGCTGTTCAAAACAGCAATAATATACAAACAATACAATGCATTTCATGTGAATGTACAGGTTACTTACAAAATAAATTTGTATGTAACCTGTACATTCATAAGCTGTTCAAAATATCAATAACATACAAACAATATAATGCATTTCGTGTGAATGTACAGGTTACATACAAAATAAATTTGTATGTAACCTGTACATTCACATGACTTCCATAAGCTATTTAAAACAGCAATAACATATAAACAGTACAATGCAATTGATGTGAATGTACAGGTTACATACAAAATAAATTTGTATGTAACCTGTACATTCACATGACTTCCATAAGTTGTTCAAAACAGCAATAACCTACAAACAGTACAATGCATTCCATGTGAATATACAGATTACATACAAAATAAATTTGTATATAACATGTACATTCACATGTATAATATTAGAAAAATCATTGCTTTCTTTCTCAGCTTTAGTTGCTTTGTATTAGCTTCGCGATTAAGTTCTCTCTTTTGGGTTTGAAATTTTGTCTCTAAAAATATCCCATGTTGATTTAGAGCAAGTAGTTTATAGATGAAGTGATAACTAAATGCCTAAATAAGAGCCAAGTAAAGTAATATATTTCTCACTCATTTTGGTTGCTCTGTTTTAGCTTCGTAACTAAGTTCTCTCTTTTGGGTCTGAAATTTTGTCTTTGAAAATGTCTCATGTTAATTTAGAGCAAGTAGTTTATAGATGAATTGATAACTAAATACCCAAATATTAATGAGAGCCAAGTAAAGTAATATATTTCTAACTCACCTGTGCAATTGTATACTCACAGAGTTTTTCTATTTTCATATACTCATGGCTTTTCCTGAGATGAATTTTTTCTTGATACTATTTCTACAAATCTTTGATAAATCTAACAACAAACAATGATGAAACCAAAAACAAAAGTTGAAATGAAATATAAGAAATGAAGTACCTTATTGGGAAACTGGGAGTGGTTTTGAAACGAACTCACCATGAAAGAATTGAATTTCATAGAGGAAGCAAAGTTGTAGATAGAGTAATGGTTTTTATCTGTTTACCGAAAGCACCATAAAACCCACAAGTAGAGACCTTTGTCAAAGATGATTTTATTGTCGGAGACAACTTTCTAGTAGGTGGATTGTCGAACAGACTCATGCTCAGAGCAATCGTTGCACCAAGGAAAGCGCTTACAAAGCAAGGGACAAAATTGTAATTACTTTTCTAAAAAATGTTGTCGTTAAGCGAAAAAGGAAAAAAAAAAAACCACATTTAGACTAAAAACATGCTATACTAGGGCAATTTTTCGATAAATGGGATATATTAATTAATATAGCCCACACGTTAAAATTTAATGGGTATATTTAGGGGTGATAAGTCGTGCGTAGTTTTATCTTGTTTATTTGTGTTGTACATAATTGGCTTTAATTCACATATTTTTTAACATTATGAAAGAATTAAATCAATTTTTAGTTTATTTATTTATTTATAATATTAAGAACTCAATATTTTTATAAGCACAAAATAAATAATAGTTAATTTTAACTAAAAATAATATGTGTTGTATTATATTGTGTTGGGTTCGTGTTTTTTATCGTTATTTGAATTGTAATCCCTAAGTGCACTAAGTTGAATAGGAAAAGTTATACACATTATTTATGGCTCGTTTCATAACCATTTTAATTTTTAGTTTAAATTTTTAAATTTTATATATTTTAAAATTAGGTATGTTTGATAATTCATTTTCAATTTTTGATTTTTGAATTCTGAAATTTAGATTTAAAATTCGGCCTAATTTTAAAATTAAAAAAATATAAGTTTTAGAATTGAATTCTTGTTTTTTAAGTTTCTATATACTAAAAATTAATAACCTAATCATACTTAATTTTACTTAAAATGATTAAAGATCTAAAATTTAAAAAAAAAAATTCAAAAAAATGTTTAAAATTGAATTTTAGACTTTAGAAAATTGAAAATTGAAAATTAAAAATTATAAATTAATTATTAAAGAAGTATATTCAAATTTTAATTTCTAGTTGCTTTTTAAAATTGAAATTAAAATTTTTTTTTTAATCAACTTTTATATTTTGTCAAAAAATTCTGAAATTAAAAAATTCAATTTTAGAATTAAAGAATTAAAAATTAAAAGTTTATTTAGTTATCGAGCATTTCCTTACATTTAATTGTAATCAAGTTAACTGCACCGTAGAGTTATGTGCATAAATTGTTTAAGAAAAATATTTATTACAACTTATAAAACGTTGGAATTTTAAAAATTAATACCTTTTACTAGAAAAAAAAACATATTTTAAATATTTTATATTATGTATAGAATTTTATTTAAATTAAGTTATAATACTTTAAATTTATTTAAATTTTAATAAATTAATTATATTTAATATTAATATTTATTAAAATTTTATTTTTATTGTTATAAATTTTAAGAATGTTTTTTAAAATATTTTTTTAATTTTTTATTAAGATTAATCTGTGGGTTCCACTCGAAGTCTCGCCGTCTGTGGTACGGGTATGTGAAGCCTTTTTCTTGGTTTAATGATTGCAGCAAGTTTGGTTATTTAGTGATTTCTTAAAAAATAATAATAATAATAATAAAATAGGTAAATTACCTAAAATAATATTATTTAAAAATTTTAATAATAAAAATAGTACAATTGAAAGAGATATGAGTTAATATTGGATTAATGTTAGGAGTTTTATTTTTATTGTTAAGAATTTTAAAAATATTATATTTATTATTTTTCTAAAATTTTATTGCTGGGATTGTGCTTTGTTCGTTTGCTATTGTACAATTGGTCGTCTATTTTTCGGCAAAATGAACAAAAAGCAGAAGAAACTAAAGAAAGACAAAAGAACAGGAAAGGGAAAAGGAAAGGAAAGTTAACACAACATATTATAGAACTTCCCTAAGTCGGAAAATTGATAGCTGAGTGATTACTGATTAATTTGAAAAGTCTCCAGTCTCCGCTACGCGTTTTGAGCGTTTCATTGACCACGTTGCTACCAACTCTACACGTCTTTCTTAAAATTGTATCTGCTTTGCATCCTTATTAAAAAAAAAAAAATATTATATCCTTCATAAATATTTGTAAATTTAACCTAATTTAATAACAAAATTTATATTTTAAGAACAATATAAAATTAATATATTGATGACGTTCGTATCTTGGACTCTTTCGCTATTAAATAATCAAGATGAGTATTATATCATAGTCGAGTCAATTTCCAAGATCCTTCCCGTATATTTTTAAAGATATTACTTATTTCATATTTATTTTTACTTTTCAAAAAACTAAAAAATTGAAAATGCTTTTTTAAATTTGTAACAAATGTCGATGACCTGTCTTATGTTAAGTGTGCAGTCGAAGCCATTTAATATAAAACAAAAATAATTGTTTATATGCATGCATCAATCATCTAATTTACTTATATCAATAAATAATCCCATCATTATTTATTTATTATATCATCAACTTTTATATATATATATATATATATATATATAAACGAGTTTGATATTTAAATAGCAATAGATAATAAAAATCATAAATACATATTACTTTTAATTATAAGATAATTATGTCCTCTAAAACCTTAAATATTATATATTATTTTGTGATTAGTTCAATTTTTTTAATATTATTAATTGAATGAACATGAAAAAAAAGACTTATTTTTATTGTACAAATGAGACCTTTCAATACCACTATTGAATAGTTTTGTTTCTCTTAACAAGTTCTAATAAATTCATATTAAATATAATTTTTTAATTATTATTAAAGTGTTTATTATAGTGATTATTTTTATTGTAATAAATAATTCTAATGTCATTTAATTATTTTCAATTATATTAATTTTTACTTCAATATACTAATCAATAAAGAATGTTATGGTTAAATATGTTTTACAAAAGTTAAATATTATAACACCTACTATCAAAGAGTCAGAAAATTTATTAGGAAAATAAACTTGTTAGTATTATAGATTTTTTCTTAGTTAGGTATTTAGCACTTTTTTTTTTTCCTTTATTCAAAATTTTAAATATTAAGGATAATATATTATCATTACTTT
This sequence comes from Elaeagnus macrophylla, assembly GCA_029378325.1. Classification (NCBI taxonomy): domain Eukaryota; kingdom Viridiplantae; phylum Streptophyta; class Magnoliopsida; order Rosales; family Elaeagnaceae; genus Elaeagnus; species Elaeagnus macrophylla. The sequence goes on along the minus strand of CM055640.1, from coordinate 38,207,199 downwards.
AAAATATAATGACATTTTTGTCTAAAATTATTTTAGACGTGATATATATATATATATATCATTTTACATAAATGATAATTATAGTAATAAATGTTGTGTTCATTTTATTGATTTTTCAATCCGTTTAAAATTTTTTCACCTAACTCATGTAGTTGTGAGAAATAATAATAATAAAACTATTGAATATTTTAGGAAGAAATAAACAAACAAAAGAAAAATAAATAAAATAAAAATGCATAATAACAACATAAGTAAACAATTTTTTTATTTAATTAATTTAAATTAAAAAATAATTATTATTTTATTTGCTAATGAATACAATGTATTCAATGTTACTAATGAAAAAAAATGCCATTTAAATAGATTTAATAATTCCCGTTACAAATTTAATGTCACGTGTATACGTTTTGTTTATGTTATAGTTTTTTCATTTTTAAATTTAATGATATTAATGATTGTAATTTTGTTTAATGATAATGAGTGTTGTTAAATATTGTTTTGACTAAAAAAATATAAACAAAGAAATCTCAATTATTTCTAATAGAGTTTATCATTATTTTTTTCAAAAATTTTCATGTTTATTGTACTAAAATCAAACAATGCAATCAATTATTATTATTTTTATCTGCTTTTTATAATATTAAGATAGTTTTTAGTTTTCTTTAATATTTACAAATGTTTTTTTTTCTTTCACTTTTTATTATTATATGATTTGTTTTTATTTTTATAATATTAAGATAATTTTTAGTTTTCTTTAATATTTACAAATGTTTTTTTTTCTTTCACTTTTTATTATTATATGATTTGTTTTTATCATTCTTCCTTCTATTCTCTTCATAGTATTTGTATGTTTGTATTTGATTTAATAACCATAACATATATTGTACCAAAAATATCTAAAATGTAGGTTTAATTTTTTTCTATTAATTTTATTATAGAATATAATTTAATCAAAATAACTTGTCTTTTATTTTGAAAGTATTTCATATGTATGAAAGTAAAATATTTGACAAATATCAAAATAAGTATTTTTAAAATTCTAAAATGCACTGTTAGTTAATTGTTTTGAAAAATAATAGTGCATCCATTTTCTTATATGCTTATCTTATTTAAAATATGTTATTTATGTGAAATCTATTTATTTTTTTAAATTTTAAATAATTAAATTTTATTATTATTTATCTTAATGTTATTTCAAGGGTTAGAGTTTGAACTTCGAAAATAAAAATACAATTATGTAATATAGTTTTCATCATACCACTTTAAGCTTTAAAATTTTGACATATTATTACATAATTGATTACGATTATACTTTCAAAATAATTTAATTGATTGAGATAAATTTTAATTAAAAATTTCATATAAATGAATATTTATTCTCTCTTATTATCAAATCAATTCAATGTATTCAAATTTTATTGAATTAATTGCATTATTTTTATATTAATTTTAAGTTCTTTTTAGTTTTATTCAAATTAGAGGATCACACAAAGAGTCGTTGAAGTCGGCATATAAAGGTAATTATTTTTGGACATTTTTTGTGATTTTTGATTCCCAATTTAATTTTTGAGACTGATTTATACTTACAAATTAATTGAATTTCATAAAAATTTTAGCAAGTTGCAAGTTGCAAGTAATAGCTATATTCTCACGTAAAAGACTATTCATTAATTAGTACTAAACAAAATTACTAAATGTCAATAATTTTTTAAGATAAAGTGTTGCTTGCAATAGTCTTACTATTTTTTTTTTTGCTTTATTTTTTATAATGAATTTATCACCTTTTATTAGATATACAAGGTTTTTTTTTTATTTACTAGCTAGACACAATTAAGAAAGATCAATTTTATTCTTTGTATTTAAATCACAAAGAGCAAATTTGCTCTTTACATAATAAAAATTATCTCATGTATTTAAAATAAAATCTGATATAATATTCTCTTACCAACGAAAATTTTTGTATTATTAAATATAAACAACGAATATGTTCTAAGAAATTATAAAAAATAATAATAATTAAATTTATTGATTAAATTTATTTTATATTTGTTCAAATTGTCACTTAATTAACGTGGAAGTATATTATTGTTCCTAGTATATATCAATCAGTGTGTAAATTTTTTGCAACGGGAATTTTTTTTTCTTATTTTTACTAAACTTGTAATGGGGAAGGCAGTGCCTTTTTCATATCTACAAGGAGTTTGTTCGAAGTTAAAAAGCTGAATGATAAATAAAATTACAGTATATCTCTGAACATTAATTACTGTAAAAACAAAAAAAATTCTCATCAATTTAAAAGTTACAATTCCCCCGTACTAGTGAATATACCCCAAGATTAAGCTCCTAAACTATACAGTCTTTAGATCATTTGGAAACTTCCTTAATTCTATTTCTAATTTAACATGCACATAATCAAAGATCTAAAGAAAACAAAACAAAAAAATGAAGATATTAATTAAAAACTAATGACCAAGACCAGGGCTTGGTACAGAACGCAAAATTCGATTAATGGTATTTAGCTTTTCATTGATAAGGTCGACGTGTCCCTTTTTACTTGGTGAAGATTTACCCTTTGGCTGTATACTTAGAAGCAAAGACTCTATTGAAGAAGCATCTACAGCTTTCTTCTTGTTTTGATCCTCTTTTGGTGCCACAAGTTTTCTGCCCTCTAAACTCTGCACAAACGAGGCAATTACCACTATCAAAGTGAGAGCCCAGATGATGAAACGAACCATTTTGGAACCAGTTAGAATTACTGTTCAAAAGTTAATATATAAAAAAGGGAGAGAGAGAGAGAGAGAGAGAGAGGGTTTGTGGTGGGGAAATAAATGGTAATGAATTGAGAAGTTGTCAAGCCCCTGTATATATAGTGATTTAGTAAGGGAGATAAATTTAGGAAAAAGTGAAAAACAACTGTAATTCCTTAAAATCTTGTAATAATAAAATTAATATCCATCTCCAATGCATATACTAAAGAGTTGCTATTAACATTACAGTAATTTAAAATTTATTTCATAATTTGATACTTTAGTACTTTTAAAAATAATATTATTATTTTAACACTAATATTCTTTTGCTCTAAAAATAGACCATTCATATATTAATACCATAAAATAAAAATAAAAATAAAAAACCCTAAAAATACCAAAATGAGGACTCACATTAATTGAATGCAATTTAAATTAAATTACAATAATTTAAATCATTTTACTATTAAACTTTTGTACCTTACTTTTAAATGTTATTCGAAGTAATTTTTCATAAATTTATTCATTTTCCTTGGCCGAATAAAAACAAAGGAAAGAACATGATTTAATCAATATTTATATAATTATTTTTTCATTGGACATATATAATCTTATCTTTATTATATATACACACAAAAGCAGCCCAAGTCAATGTTAGAAGTTTAAGTAGGATTTTGTAAGGGTGTGAAATCACATTAATTAGTCAACACACAAGACTTCCGCTAATTATGTACACGGTACACCCAAGTTGAAGCAAAAATTTTCATCCTTGTTTCAACTCTTAGATTTATCGATAACTTTTAAGTGGACCCAATAACATAGTACTAGATAATTTTACGTACTAACAAAATATTAATAAAATTGAATTATATAATTAATTTATAATAAAAAATGTTTTTGTTTTTAAAATTACGTAGATAATTTTACTTAATTTACAGTGTAAAAGTTACGTCATCAAAGTTGACTAGAGTCAAATAGGTAACAAATTTAGGTTATGAAAAGTGCGTTTCAGTGCTTTATTTAAAAAGGCTTTTTTGGTATATAAGAATTTGTGTTTGGTAATAAAAATTGAAGCATATTAATGACAAATTAACTTAGCATTTATTTAAACGTTTTCGACTAAGTTACATTCTACCTTAAGAATTGAAGACCAACTTTTAACAAGTCTAACATTTCTCAAAGATAAATATAGATTCAGAATTATCTAAGGAAATAATTATTGTTTGCTGTTAAGTAACTGAAAGATACATATAATTTTAATTAGTTATATTATATGGATGTAGGTTTCTAACCGATCATCTTAATTAACTGTGAACGTGTACAAGAAAATTACCAAAAATAAAATCCTTAAAATTTATATTAACAAAATTAGAACTCCAATAATATTAAACGTTCAATTTAAATGTGTAATATTTAATTATTTTTTTAATTATAAAAATATAAGTTTGAACACAAGAAAAAGTGTTAGTTTTGTTATTACAAGTTTTAAGACTTGATATTTTTGTTGTTTTTTCAAGTGTATATTCATTGCTAGGCGTACGATAATAATTCAAGAATCAAATATCATTTATTAGATTTATTCGTTAAAATTATTGATATGACTCATTTATAAATATATATATATATATATATATATATATATATATTTTTTTTTTTTTTTTGACAAATGCTTTCACTAAGTATGCATGTATACGTTTCTGAGCTGGATTGTGAAAAAAAAAAATTAAATTAAATTAACAAAACTAAAATTGAAAGAGAAGGTGTACTTGGAGGATGAGGGCGCGTTTAGTAAGCATGGGATAAGCCGGCAGCCAGGGTCTTAGAGTTTCCTTTAGGTTCATTCCTGAACCGTCATAATTTTTGTCAATATATCAATTTGTCAATGTCCCTTCTACTTACTTGTCTCTCATTAATTGTCTCACCTTTCACTTGCCGATTATGTAGGTCAATTATGCCAGCAACTTGAGTCTTTGGCCACTAGCTATATTTTCTTTCTTAATTAGACTAGCAAGTCGTATCTCTGTTGTACCGGTTGTTTTTTCTCTTCAACTTGAAAATGCTAATAGTTTCTATCAAAAAAAGAAAAAGAAAATGCTAAGTTATGGCTTTTTTGTATTATTGGAATAATATTTTCCAAAATTATTAGTTTTATTGTTTTTTTTTCTTTGGTGTTATATAGAGTTGACATATTAATTATCGGGAAAAAAAGATATATAAAACCAAAGGCCTCAAACTAGAAAGCAAATGAATGGCGTATTGTCATAATTTCTGTTATGAAAAATTACTTTTCGGCTCCACAACACAAGAGAATTACCGCTTAAACTTGTAACCAACTAAACAATGAGACAATGAAGAACCAACGAAAAACACCCAATCCGGCAAATCGATAAACAACAAATCAACGGAGCAAATATAAAAATTAATCACAAGAAAATAATAAATGAGCACACAAGATTTGAAATGACTCTTCTCCAAATTTTAAAACTTACTTCTACAACCTAAATACCCAAATAATATTTAATACGAATCAAATAATATTTAATACATATCTGATAAAAAATAATAATAATAATAATATTACAACATACGCTATCTTTGACACTCTTTCTTCATTGAAGCATCACTCAATTCATTTTAACTCCAAAGATTCTCTTGTCCTACACTTTTTCAATTGAAATATACTTAAATTCTAATACTAACAATAGATTAAGAAATGAGGGAACAATATCTTAAATAAACTTAAACTCAAAAGTTGTCCAATAATATAAAGCTTCATTATGTAAAATTGGTATAAAAGAATGTATTTTTGGAATACAAAAATTGATCGTTGATGTATGTTTATATATAATACATACCATAGTTTTCTCCTACAAGTAAGCTAACTAATTAGGAAAGAATATATACAGGAAGTCAAATAATATAACATTCTTATTCTATTATACAATCCCTAAATTAAAGGATAATTTTTGATTCTCAACACTCCCCCTCAAGTTGGAGAGTGGATGTCAAGAACTCTCAACTTGCATGACATATGAGCGAAATCATCTTTGCCCAATGCTTTGGTGAAGATGTCTGCTATTTGTTGGGAAGAAGCAACATGCTTTGTAGTTACAGAACCATCTTGAATTTTGTTTCTGATAAAATGACAATCCATTTCAATGTGTCGTGTTCGCTCATGAAAAACAGGATTTGCTGCTATATGTAACGCAGCTTGGTTGTCACAATGAAGTATCGCTGCTTGCCGATGTGGCAACTAAAGATCTCGTAACAAACTACGCAACCAAGTCAGTTCACAACAAGCACCAGTCATAGCTCTGTATTCTGCTTCTGCTGAAGAAAGTGAAACAATTTTCTGTCTCTTTGATCTCCAAGAAATTAAGGAGTTTCTAAGAAAAACACAATATCTAGTGATAGATCTTCTGGTGGTTGGACAACCTCCCCAGTCATAATCACAATAAGCTCACAACTTCAAATCGTTCTGAGCTGGAAAAAATAAACCTTGTCCTGGAGTGTTTTTGAGGTACTTTAAGATGCGTAAAGCTATGTCCATATGAGGTTTACGTGGCTCATGCATAAATCTACTGAGCACATGCACTGCATATGTAATGTCTGGTCTCGTGATAGTCAAGTAAATCAAACGACCCACTAACCGTCTATACTTGGCTGGATCTTTAAGCAATTCACCTGTGTTAGATAATTTCAAATTCTGTTCCATGGGAAATAAGACAGGTCGTACCCCAAGAAAACCACTATCTTTAAGGATGTCAATGGTATATTTCCTCTGAGAGATGCTAATATTTGAACGCGAAACTTCTATACCCAAAAAGTATTTAAGGTCACCGAGATCCTTTATGCGGAAGCGGGTATGAAGAAAACGTTTAAGAGAATTAATGGCACCCAAGTTATTCCCTGTGATCAATATATCGTCAACATAAATCAAGAGAACAATGAATGACTTTCCTCTTTGGCACGTGAATAAGGAATAGTCTGCTTTGGATTGAGTAAAACCAGCAGCTTGAATAGCTTCAAAAAATTTTGCAAACCACTGACGAGAAGCTTGCTTTAGGCCATATAAAGACTTATGGAGGCGAAAAACCAAATTCTCCCCCTGTTGTTGAAGACCAGGTGGTGGTGTCATATAAATCTCTTCATGGAGATCCCCATGAAGGAAGGCATTATGGACATCGAGTTGATGAAGAGACCAAGAGGAAGCAGCGACAAGTGCAAGGAGGCTGCGGACAGTAACCATCTTGGCTGTAGGAGAGAAAGTATCATGAAAATCAACACCCTCTATCTGTGTATAACCTTTGGCAACTAATCGAGCTTTGTACCTTTCAATAGAGCCATCAGAATTATGTTTGATCTTGTAGACCCACTGACAACCAATAGGGTTCTTACTAGGAGGAAGAGCAGTAAAAGTCCATGTATGATTGGACTCTAAAGCTTGAAGTTCAGAGCGCATGGCTTGCTTCCAGTTAGGATCAGAATTGGCCTCAGAAAAGGATCGTGGCTCCACACTGTGACTGAGGTGAGTAATGAAAGCAAAATGTGCTGGTGTATATCGGTGATAAGAAATAAAGTTGCTCAAGGGATAACGAGTACCTGAGGTGTGATGTGAAGACGAAGACTCCGATTGGGCATCTTTGGGTAGCGTGACTTGGGAACAAACATAGTCTTGGAGGCGAACATTCGAAACCTTGTGTCGTTCAGATTGGCAAGTGGGTTGAACGAGTGGTGCTGGTGGAGGCGATGCAGTAGGTGGAAGAGAATATTGAATTGCAAGAGGATCTGGTATTGGAAGAGGAGGATCTGCAGAAGGAGTGGGACTCAGTGGACTAATAGGCAAAGTGTGCTCAGGAGCTAGATTAGAATTTTGTGGTGAAGATGAGTCATGGGCCAAAATGGGTAAAGGGAGGCTTGTGTTTGGGATGGTGGTGGTTTCGGCAATTGAAGTAGAAAAAGGGAAGACATCTTCTTTAAATAAAACATCTCGACTAGTGAATATTTTTTAAGTAGACAAATCATAGAGTTTATATGCCTTTTGGCCAACTGGGTACCCAATAAAAATGGATTTAATTGCTCAAGAATCAAACTTTTTGATAGGGTGGACTATAGTAGCATATGCAAGGCAACCAAATACTTTTAGATGTGAATATGATGGGGTTTTGTGATATAAACGTTCAAAAGGGGTTTGTTTGGAAAGAACTAAAGTGGGAAATCGATTAATCAAATGAACGGCAGTGAGAATGCATTCCCCCCAAAAACGGAGAGGCAAGTGTGCTTGAAATCGCAAAGCACGTGCAGTCTCAAGAATATGGCGATGCTTACGTTCAACAACACCATTTTGTTGGGGTGTATATATGCAAGAATGTTGATAAATGGTGCCTTGTTCTTTAAAAAAATCTCGCAAGGAAGAAAACTCACCCCCATTGTCTACCCTAATGGCTTGGATTGTAGCATTGAATTGGGTCTGAACCATGGAAGAAAAAAAAAAACTTTAGAATCCCTTGTGTTTCATGCTTATGGTGCATAAGGAAAACCCAAGTAAAGCGAGGATAATCATCCATTATAGTTAAAAAATAACGAGCCCTAGAAAGGGAAGGAACTTTATGAGGTCCCCAAATATCACAATGAATAAGGGAAAAAGGTCTTGAAGTTGAAATTGAACTAATGCCAAAAGGAAGGCGTGTTTGTTTAGAAAAATGACAAGCATCACAAACATTATGGAAAGAAAATGAACAATTCAAATGTTTTGCCAAAAATTGTAAACGAGATGATGAAATATGCCCTAAATGACGATGCCATAAATCTCTAGAAGCTGTAAACAGGTGACAGGAAGGTCGGGTGGTGGATGGTGTTCTGTCAGACACTATCCCCACAAGGTAGTAGAGTCCATCATGCTCCTTACCCAAACCAATCGTCGTCCTCATCTTCAAATCCTGTAAAATACACCAAATGGGAAAGAAAATTACTGAGCATTGTAATTCTTTCGTAAGTCGACTTATAGACATCATATTAACTTTAAATGTAGGCACACATAACACATCTCGTAAATAAAAATATGAGTTCAAAGGAAGAGTCCCAGTAGATGTAATTGGTGTTGTTTCTCCACTAGGCATAGTGACTGGCAACATAGAGGAAGTATTTATCCTGTTGCTAAGGAGCTTTGAATCCGATTTAATATGATGAGTTGCTCCACTATCAATTATCCAATGTAAATTGGGTAACAATTTGAAAATACTTGAAGAGGCTGAGGCAATATTGACTTGTGGTGCAGTGTGAGATGAATCAGTGTTGTCACTCATCATGGCATGAATTTTCTTACATTGATCCTCGGATAAAGATGGCATAGTTGTATGAATCTCCTGCAAGGATGGACCATTGGATGCCACATTATTGGCAGAACTGCTACTACCTTTCCCTTTGCCTTTCCCAAATTTGTGAAGCCTGTGTCTAGGGGGATAGCCATGTAGTTTGTAGCATTTGTCCACTGTATGATGATCCTGATCGCAATGGTTGCAGTGAAGAGGTTTGCACCCATAAGAGTTTGAACGCCCAGAAGAATTTGAATGTTGATTGTTTCGAACTGCCATAGCTGCTGGTTCAGTGATTGCTTGGCTGGAACCCAAGTCACGCTGCTTTTCTTCTTGGGTGATTAAAGAATAAGCCTTACGAACCTTAGGGAGAGGCTGCATAAGAAGTATCTGGCCTCGAATGGCACTGTAGGACTCATTAAGCCCCATAAGAAACTACATCAACGAGTTTTGTTCCTCTTGTTCAACATGTTTCTTCATAGCACCGCAAGAACAAGCTGGGATGTCGCTATAAGAAGACAGCTCGTCCCACAGACTCTTCATCTTGGTATAATAAACAGCAACAGACATCTGCTCTTGTGAGAGGGAAGCTATGGTGCATTGTATCTCGAAAATATGAGGAACATTAAGTTGGGAAAATAGCTCTTTAAGATCCTCCCAAGTTTCTTGTACAGTGGAGGAGTATAACACGCTTTTTGCAATATCTGGTTCTATCGAATTGAGCAACCAAGATAAAACCATGTCGTTGCAACGTTGCCAAACCAGAAAACCATCAGTATTAGTTTTCTCTGAAGGGGCTTTGAGTGTCCCATTCACGAAACCTAATTTATTCTTCGCGCTTAGGGAGATGCACATAGAGCGGCACCATGTCGCATAATTGTTTCCATTAAGGATTTTGGAAACAAGAACCATACCAGGATGATCGGAATGGTGAATGAAACAGGGATCGAAAGAATCGTTTTTGCTTCCTGATGCAGTAGATGCTTGATCTGTGGTCATGGTGGCAGCGGCAAGGAAAGGATGAAAAATAGGGTGTTGAGATGACTATTTGATAGGTGCTGCTAGGGATAAGATCTAGAGTTTCCTCTGCTCTGATACAATGTAAAATTGGTATAAAAGAATGTATTTCTGGAATACAAAAATTGATCGTTGATGTATGTTTATATATAATACATACCATAGTTTTCTCCTACAAGTAAGTTAACTAATTAGGAAAGAATATATACAGGAAGTCAAATAATATAACATTCCCATTCTGTTATACAATCCCTAAACTAAAGGATAATTTTTGATTCTCAACACATTCTCCTCCTATAATAGAGAAAAAGTCTATTCTCACTTGCATATCTTTCTTTCTTCAAACTCTCTAAATACTTTCACCAAACCTTGAAGAGAAAACATTCACACTTGAGAGTAGCACTCAAAAAGATCTCACAAGCTCTCACACTAAATAATGGAGAAACTGCTTGTGCTCTCTTTTCTAGCCTCTCTCCAAAGTGCTCTTATGATATCTTTTAATTAGTTAGGGAACATAAGGCAGATTATATACACCTTTAGTGATATCTACAATAATACATCTAAGGAACTTGAGGTTTCATCCTAAAAGATTAACAAATTAGGTGGAGCGACTCAAGTCTTTATAAACCCATAAATCATCCCATGTCTAAACAGTGTGGAACTTTGTTTTCATATTTTCAACAACCTCCCCCTCAAACGAAGTACCAAATGGTTAAGCTTCCCCTCAATCGAAAATACACATTATCTTTGCACTTTACACTCTGTCTAGCTACCCCTCAATTGAAGAAACCCTTATCTTCGCACTTTACACTGTGTCTGACTCCCATTCAGTCAAAGAAATCATTATTTTCATGCTATACATTGTAGTTCAACTTCTTTCGAGCCCATAATGAGCCTTGGGTTCATGTGGATGGAGCCCACAGCAAGCCTTTGGTTCACATAGATGGAGCCCATATAGTTAGGAGAGTCACATAAGTGCCCACAATGCTTAAGTTTAGAATTGACTCTAATACCACTTATAAGGAACTTAGGGTTTCATCTTAAAAATTTAACCAATTAAATGGAGTTGCGTAAGTCCTTATAAACTCATAAATCATCCCATGTTTAAGCAATGTAATACTTTATTTGTATATTTTCAACAATACTCATTTTAAACTAGCCTTACAAAGCTAGCTTCAAGCCCATTATAAACTATACATAATGGTACTCAAGCATGCCTTATGGATTTGCGTCATAATATTACAATTATCTACCTTGATGCTAATCATTGAATACTTCATTGCTTGGATCATCTACCACATTTAACCTACCATGAATAAGTGGTCACCTTTACCAAGTAAAACCACTCGGCTAAAGTATTAAGTCGGATATTCGTCAAGTCTTCAACCATGTGAGTTATTACCAACTCTATCTCAAAATATTCTTCAATAGCCCCCCAAATCAAACACATCAATCACAAAGTTTCGTTTCCCATATACCTACTCGATAACATATACCATGGTAGAATACCAAGCCTCAGCCGATTAAAACATGATCTCATAGCTCATTGAATCAAAGACAACTAAGAAGTTCAAAACCACACAAGCCAACGTACCAAAATTTACGTAAACAAGTTGACCATATACACGACCATTTCCACATGTACTTCCAAAGTACATCAATACTAAACTCATTGCATATTCCAATTTCTACATCCAATGCATTAATAAACTTTACCATCTCTCCACATTCATGTCAATAGTAATATAAAAATATGCAATAAAAAAGTCAAAGTATTGGAACATGATTGTACAAACATTGTTGCACATGCATTGGTCTCGTATCCTACCAAATCAAGCTCAAGAACACCATCCTTCAACATGTTCTCCCAATATCTTTACATTTACCAACTAGCCTAGATGATTCAACTGGCGCAATGTTGATCCCTATCTCTGTATTCTTTTAGGAATGATCTTTGTCTTCATCAAGTCTCTTTTTTGATTTATCATGCATCTTCATTGAATTTATTTGCGTATATTCCAACTGCTCCACCTGACTACAAACTCGTCTAGCCAAACATGGTGAGCTAATGGAATCCTTGGAACTGACTTGCATAAAAATGTACATCCTCCTTAAATGTTACATCACTATTGATAATACACTTCTTGCTATCATCACACTGGAGTCTGTAACTATCAACAATACTTGGATAACTAAAGAACAAACATTAATACTTTTTTCTCAAACTTCCCACACCCAACTCATTTATGAGTAATACAAGCAAATACTCTCAAATGATTGTATTTAACTGGACGTCAAATTCACTCTTCTTCAGGTGCTTCAAACTTAAGAGGCACTGATAGACACCTATTAATAAGATACTTTGTTGTAGCAACAATTTCACCCTAAAATCTTATTGGTGAGGTGGTACCAAAAAGCATATACTCAACTCTCTTTAAAAGATTCATAATTATTCTTTCTACTAACCCAACTTGCCGAGGGATTTTAGGAACAATCTACCTGATAATACCATTATTCCTACACATTCTAGTAAAGGCTTCACCACAAAATTCCAAACCTCCTGCTATTAAAAGGTTATTCACCTTCATCTTTGTTTGACTTTCAACAAGAAACCTCCATATTCTTCAAACTTCTCTAAAGCTTCATCTCTACTTTTCAATAAATATACCCAAAACTTCCTAGTGTAGTTATCAATAGTAGAAAGAATATATCAGACATCATTAATTAATAGTATCTCCTATGGCCTATGCAAGTCTGGATGCACATCCTCCAATATGCCATTTCTTTTATGTCTTGCCAAAGAGAATGACACTTTCTTGTTGTTGTGAGAGATTTTGTGTTGCGAGGCTAACATGTGATAGGATTCCATTAGTTTCTTTATAGTTTTTAAGTCCACCAGCATTCTAAATTCACCCACCTGAACAAAAACAATCATAGAAAAATCTAAAAATTTCATAAAAATCATATTATTATTCTTTAACATATGAAAGTTAGATATCATAATTTTGATACAAAATACCCTATTTATTAATAAATACAAGTAAATATCAATTTAAAAGAATATTGATAACTCCATTTTTATAGAGTTATCAATAGCTGGACAAATATCACCAGAAATGATGGTACCAAAAGTAATTAGCTTGTAGTTTGGAATTTGTAGCACGAGTTCCTAACACTGCAACAATAAACTCATTCAGGTACGATTGTATAATTAAAAAATTGAAAATAACAACACCAAAATAGTTTTAGATACGGTTGACTGCGTTTTTTAAAATAATTAGTTTTAAAAACACATAACATTTTTTAAAAATTTACAAAAACTTTTACAACCATACCTAAAACAAGTAATTTAGGTACAGTTATTAACTGTATCTAAAAGACTATAGGTATGGTTAACAACTGTACCTAAATCTACTTTAAAGGATTTTAGGGTAAGGTTGTTAACCATACCTGTAGAGTAAAACTTTTAGGTACGGTTGTTAACTGTACTTAAATCTCATTTAGTCTAAATAATTAGGGTTCCATTTGAGAGCTCCACAAAATCTCTTAACTCTTTTTGTCCTCCCCACTCGAGCTCTTCGTGACCCACACATATCCCAGCTCCGTCGCCCACAATTCTCTTCCCTATCTATTCGTCTCGTTCCACGTTGTTGCCATCAGTCTTGTCCGGCGTGTTCCACCACATGGAGGATGACTTGAATCTATGATAGTATTTGAAGTAGAATCTTAAAATTTGAATCAAGAATGATAGTATTTCGTACTTGTGTTGGTATTGAATACTTAATCTTAGTGTTTGTATTTGTATTAGTATTTGTTTCATCAAAATGTACGCTCTTAATATGAGTTTTCAATCTTTTTGCTGCAAGAAAATCCAAAAAAAGATGTAATATTGTGACAGTTCCACCCCAACTAGATGTTAAAAAGTACTTAAGCGAACTCTATCTTTGACTATTGTTCTGCTTTTGAATTTTTGGTCATATTTTTGCATTAAGAAATGTCCAATAGTGTTTTACATAGCAAATTTGGTTTGAAACTTAATTGGTAGTGGTCTACAAATCAAAGAGGCATTGCAGTTGCAATTAGATGTTCAAAAGAGACTTCATGAGCAATTAGAGGTAAATCATAAATATTGCCCTTTGAACCAAACAGAAAAAGCAATTCTTTTTGAAATTGTCTTTGATTGAAATTACAGTGCAAGATCTAAACCTATTTAGTTACTTTTTACGCGTAGGTTCAGCGAAATCTACAAGTTAGAGTAGAAGAACAAGGAAACAACTACAAATGATGTTTGACGTGCAAAAAAATCAACCAATAGCTTCTTTAAGACTACTCAAACACTGAGCAGCATACCCTCAAATGATTATCTTCCTTCCAATAGCCTTGATGTTGATGCTGATCGATTTTCAACAGTGGGAGATTCAAGAAATTGTTTTCACTTTCCATCGAAATAAGTTAGTCCCATTTCAAATCATGCATGATATTTAATTATGAATAATTTTTGTTCTTTTGTGCTTTTTTCTTTTGTTTTTCTTTTAGAAAATAAGGCTTTAATAAAATCAACCCTCTTCTCCTTTCTGGACCAACGTGTTTCCTGTGCATAATTGTCTCCTCTATTTCAAATTTTTTGGTACCATAAGAGTCCCACATAATATATATTTTGGTAGTTAACAGTATTTTCAATTAAATAATTGTATAGTTGTATTTAATAAAAAACACCACAACACTATCATAAGATTGAGAAAAAGTTGGATATATTTTGCAGCTCTTGCTTGGCCTAGTGCTTGGTTCTCTTAAGGCCACAAACTACAACAAGAAGATACTTCAAGAGTTTTACTTTTGTAATTTGTAAGTTTTACCATAGAGTCCTCTTATAGGAATTGTATTGTTTAGCAATAAATTAAAAAAAGATTTGAATTTTTCTTTTCACAAGTCCTTTTTATTTTCTTCTCAAAGTTTAGTAATGTCAATTATAATTATCGTAGTTTTCAATCTAAATATTGATGTTGGGTGGCATATTTTCGCATGTTTCATTTAGTGCGATTTATAACATGTTTTCATTTTGTTTTATAACATCCTTTTATAAATTTGTTCGTTTACTTATTGAGTACAATGATACTTTGAATGAAAAATATATGAAATTAATAGAATTGATCCAATATATTGATATACTTATTCAAGAAAATATAAACAAACAAAAAAAATTATTAATAAAGGTGAATAAATGAATGAATTTTATTTTAGTTAGTTTAATGTAAGTTTTTTAAATCATCATATTCAAATTTTTTTTTTAACTTTCTTGTAGTTTCTTATAACTATATATCTAATTACATTTTTTTTAGTTTGCAGAAAAGAAAATATATACACGGGAAGAACTTGATGTTTATCGAAGAGAAGTATGTCAATTTTTTATTGATAGTATTTGGCACATGCACTAACTAGTTAATTATATAATTAACATTTTGATATTAGTTAGATTTAACTTATATATAGTTCATTTTGATTAGTGACATTAGCTCGTGTATTTTAATATTATTGATGTGATATATAGGCAATATGCTTTATAATTAAGTGACATATGTATACTTGTGTTTTTTATTAATGAAATATATATATATATGAATTTTTAATCAAATTTTGGAATGCATGCATAGTCTCAAATGAGCAAAGATTATAAATAGGTTAAAAAAATTATTACAAAACATTATTATTAATTTTTTTTTTAACTTTTAAGAATGGTTAACAACCGTACTTAAAATATATAAAACTATACGTAACCGTACCTAAAACTATTTAAGTATAGCTATTAACCGTACCTAAATAGTTTTAGGTACAGTTGTTAACCGTACTTAAACAGTTTTAGGTACAGTTGTCAACCGTAGCATAAAGTTTTTAGATATGATTATGAAAAGTTTTAAGTACCCGTATCTAAAAGTTAAACCTATGACGACAGTAACTATTGATATGGTTATAAGTATAAAGATAACCGTACCTAAAACCTTTTAGGTACAGTTGTTGTACCTAAAACTTTTTTTCCATGTAGTGTAGGTCTTCATAATAACAATAACACATGATCGAACTAAAAAGAATAAAAATGAAGGATGAATGGAGGTTGAAGAGGGTGAGTTGGCTTTCGATGAAAATGACTGTTAGAGATGCAACAGTAGGGGTGGCATTGGCGCTAGGTGGGTAGCAGCTAAGTCGTGGTTCTAGGGTTAAATTGAAAAATGTTTTTTTTTTTTTCCAGACTGTTCTAAAAGTTGGGGTTTTTAGGATTGACAAATTTCGTTTAAAAAAACTATATTGGTTCGAGTGTGATACCAAACTAATAAAAATAAGGAGAGATAAATATAAGAGAAATAAATGAAAGGGGAGAAATAAGAGACGGATTGGGGTTAGGAATTTTTTTTTTTTTTTGCTAGAGGGGATAGGCAAAAGCCTAAGTATGGGTCGAGGGGAGAAGGGTGGGGGGGGAAGTTAATCGTACTGGATCCTGAATAACAGTTGATGTAGATGTAGCTCCTAGCTTTGATTTAACCAGATTGTGAGCTCGATTATTCAGATGACGAGGGATCCATCGAATTGAAATCATAGAAAAGAACGGTAGCTGCTGCCTTAAGTTCTAGATGATTGACGCTGCTGTAGTTGATATTGTGTCCTTTGTGTCTTCCATTAGAGCTTGGATTACAAATTTTGCATCTCCTTCAATGTAGATAGCTTTGTTTTTTATTGATAACGCATGGGTAATCGCTGCTTCCAAAGCTAATGTTTCTGCAACATCCACACTGGCAGTGTACCGTTGTTCCGTCCAAGTTTCAACTATGTTGCCATTCTTGTCAGAAATAACAAATCCGATTGTTGCATTTCCATGATACCATGATGCATCAAAATTATATTTCACCGCACCAGAAGGAGGTGGTTGCCAATGGTTTGGAATGGGAATGAAGGTCGTGTCCTGTAATTTCTGATTGTTGATTTGTTTTTGGGGTAGAAGGCAGATTTGGAATTCTTCAACTCGTCTGATTATTGAACTGATGGCTCTAGGTCGTTGAGGGATCCTGCATTAAAGATGATTTGGTTTCTGGAAAACCATATTTGTTCAAGCATAATGACTGCTGTCAGTGTGAACGTGTCCGTGGAAACATTTGTCTGGAGGAGACTCTTTGGAGGTTGTAGTATGAATCTGATGTACGAGAAAATATCCAGCGATTGAGTGAATTCCCATAATATATTCTAGTTCCAATGTTTCCACCAAGATTTTAAGATTTCACATCTGATGAATAGGTGTTCCACATCTTCTGTTTCTTTGTGGCAGAGAGTGCAGCTTAAGTCTGCCATTGGTATGAAATTGGCGATCCGTTTTTTTGTGCTAAGGGCATTTTTTAATATTTTCCAGAGGAAAATTTTGTGTCTCTCATGTATTTTCGCTTTCCAGAGTAAATGCCAAAAACTCTTGCAATCATGAGTGCCTTTGTTTTTTTGTAGAGTATGATATGCATCCTTGACTGAATAATTACATGTACCTGTACCAAACCAAGTTAGAATATCAGGGGTACCTGGTGTTGGGGGAGGGATTGCCTGTATAAAGTTTGCCACGTATGCTGGGAAGATGTGTTGAATTGTTGACATATTCCATTGTAGATTAGGATACCAGTGGCATAGGTCAGCAGGAGTAGAGATGGTTTCTTGGAAATTTTGTCCCAACACAAGCGGAAGTTTTTGTTGTGGTAAACCAGGGATCCAAGGTTGTGACCATATATTGATGGATTGTCCATGTCCTAGTTTCCAATAGCTGCCTTGGAGGATTAATTCTTTACCCCATAGGATGCCTTTCCAGATGTGGGAGTCAGAATTGCGAGGGATTACTGTTGAGAATTCCAGGTCTTTGATATATTTTGCACTGAGTATTTTGACCCAGAGTTTATTTGGGGCCTTGAAGACTTCCCATGCTAATTTTGATAGCATTGCTTGATTAAAGTCTTTTAATTGTCGAAACCCCAATCCACCTATCTCTTTAGGTAAGCAAATTTGTTGCCAGCTTATTGGAGAGAAGTAGTGTTTCACGTTCATGTCTTTGTTCCACCAGAATTTCCTGATTATAGAGTCCGCCTCTGCCCAAATGCTTGAGGGGAGTTTAAAGGTGCTTATGGTGTAAGTGGGCACATTTTGTAGAACCGAACGGATTAGAGTGGCTTTACCTGCTTGCGAAAGTAGTTTGGATTTCCAACCTTGTAGTTTGTTTTTGAGATTCTGTAGCAGGCCATGGAAGTTATCTTTTTTTGAGCGGTTGAGTGGGAGGGAATTCCCTAAATACTTGATACTTCCTTCTGCTTTCTGGATTTGGAGTTCATTGCATATGGTAGATTGGAGGGTAGGGTGTGTGTTTTTGGAAAAAAATATTACCGATTTTTGAAGGTTCACTTTTTGTCCAGACCAAATACCATATGTTTTCAGTATGTCTTTGATGCTATCTGTATTTGAAAGATTGCCTCTCAGAAAAATGACTACATCATCAGCATACATTAAGTGAGAGATGGGAGGGGCTCTTCTTGCAATTTTGATACCATGGATGGTTCCTGTGTGTTCTGCCTTCATAATCATCCTGGAAAGACATTCTGAGATAATAAGGAAAAGATAAGGGGATAAAGGATCCCCTTGTCTGAGTCCCCTTGAAGGTTGAAATCTACCAAAAGGAGAGCCATTTAGCAAGAGTGAGATCGAAGAGGTTGATATGCATTGCAGAATTAATTGTCTAAACTTTGCGGAGAAACCCCATAGCTCCATAATTTTCATGAGGAAGTTCCATTCAACCCTGTCGTATGCTTTTTCCATGTCTACCTTTATACACATTAGACCACCTTTTCCCGTTGATTTCTTGGAGATAGTGTGGGCAACCTCCTGGGCTAGAATTGTATTTTCTGCAATCCATCTCCCCGGGAGGAAGGCTGATTGAAAGGGGGATATATGTTTTTGTAGGATTGCCCGAAGTCTATTAACTAACAGCCTAGAGATGATCTTGTAGCTAACATTGCACAGACTTATGGGTCTGAAGTCCTTGCATTCCATGGAGCCTGAGATTTTTGGAATTAAGATGATGAATGTATGGTTCCAACCATCTTTCATGGCGCCGGTTAGGAAGAATTGTTGTATCTCCTTAACAATAGTTGCTCCTACTATGTGCCAGTAAGTCTTATAAAAGCCAGCAGGAAAACCATCCGGGCCTGGTGATTTATAATACCCCATTTCCCACAGTGCTTTCTTGATCTCAGAATGTGAGGGAATCTCTGTAAGACTGGAGTTTTCTTCTGTTGTAACCACCTTTGAGAAGAAGTTGCTTAATTCATCTGGTAATATGGGTAGATCCGTAGTGAAAGAACTAGTGAGGTGTGTAATAAATTCATTACCAATTTCTTTCCTTTGCCAGGTTGTTCGACCGGTGTTCAACTTTAGACAAGGAATAAAGTTCGTTTTCCTCCTCAGTAGAGTAGAAGTATGAAAGAATTTAGTATTTCGATCTCCCTCTTGAATCCAAAGTTCTCGAGACTTTTGCTTCCATAAAGAGTCCCATCTTGAGTATTGTTCTTCCAGTAATTTGCATACCAGTTTTTCCTGATCTTGTGTTTCCTTCTCAAGCAGTCCTTGTTGAATGACCATAAGTTGGGTTTCCAGTTTTTTTATTTTGTCAGGAATGAATCCAAATTGGTGTTTGTTCCACTTACTTAAAGTATTAGCCAACAGTTTGAGTGTGACCGTGACATTAGAATACTTGCCTGTAAGTGTTGCCCATGATTGTTTGATTAGAGATTCACAGCTGGTATCGCGAGTCCACATCTCATAAAATCTGAATGGTCGACGTAGATATTGTTCTTGTGCACCACAAAGGTTTAGTATAATAGGATTGTGGTCTGAAGTGTAGGTGGGTAAGTTAGTTACCAGGGCCTTTGGGAACGAATTCAACCAGTTGACCGACGAGATGACTCTGTCCAATTTTTGGAGTATTCGTTGATCCTGTTGTCGTTTGTTGTTCCAAGTGAACTTATGTCCCACACTACCCAGGTCTACTGCCTCTTGTTCCTCCATAAATTGAATTAGTTCATTCATTGGTTGGATGTGGAAAGGAATACCTCCGCATTTCTCAGTGTCTTGAGTGATGTTATTTAGATCTCCAATTAGACACCAAGAATTGTTCAACAGAGGGATCCTATCCGAAATCTCCTTCCAGACTTGTTTTTTAGCACTGTAGTATGGAGGGATATAGGCAAATATGATATGTATTATTTCATTGGACCCTAAGGCAGAATTTAAATCTGCTATTACAAAAGAACTCCCCACAAAGCTGATATTTAAATTTACATTTCCAGTCCACAACAAACAGTAGCCTCCTCGTAATCCTGAAGCAGGAAGGATGAGACTATTGTGAAAACCTACTAGAGTAGTTTGTAGATGAGCAGCCTGATTTTCCTGGGCCTTCGTTTCCATTAACCAAAGTATGTCCGGTTTTTGTTTTTTAATCAGAAAGCGCAGTTCGCGCTTGGCTCGAGGCCGGACCAGTCCTCGGCCATTCCAGCTAAGGATTTTCATGGTTGCTTGGGGGGCAAGTTTGAGGCCGCCTCCCCACCTTCAGTATTACTACCTTAAAATTGTCAGCTTGTGCCCACGTAGGAGTGGGAGGTAAGTTACTACCTGGCGTGACCATGTAGTCGCCTTTTGTGCCCGAACCTGTGTCCTGCACATTTTCCATGCCAGAGTGAAAATAATCATTTAAACACACTAGAGATTCAGAACCTAGGTTGATGTCAGAATGGTGTAAAAAAGCTTTCTTTTTGCAAGGCGTTTGTGGAGCCGCTGGTGCCTTGCGTTTGGAAGGTCCCGGAGATGCCAGGTTGGTTGTTGGAGTTTTGTGCTGCCTTCCTGAAGGAGACCTTTCATTTCTATGGTTTGCCATTTGGTATTGGAATAGTGCAAAGGTGATTTTGGACAGATGATCTGATGCATTGAAACGTACACCATGGATGGCGTACTCAGCAAGTTGGAAAATTCTTGTTGTTGTGAGCCTGAGTGGTGATTCCTGGATATTGAAGTCAAGTCGATAGCCAATGGCATAAGCTAGTAATTTGCATCGTAAATTTATGTCACTGTCTGTGGTGGCTCCAGCTGAGTACCACTCCTCATAAGCCGCGGCGAAATGAATGAGATCCAGATCACTAGTCAATTGTAACAGTTCCTGTACTTCTCTGTGAAGTCTTGCCATTTTCATTGAGAATGATTCCTTCTGGGTCACTGAATGTGATGCTTCAGATTGGGAAGGGAAGTTGATTGCATGCTTCGCTCGTATGTCAGGGTTCCGGTTTCCCATGTTGTGCACATTCAAGGTTGGTGTGAGTTCAGATTCGGTTGTAAGAAGCCAGAATTTGTTCAGAGGGGCATTTTGGTTGGCACTAACTTTGAGCCAGTCACCAAAGACAGGGGACTGTAGGTTGTCATTGATCATAAACGTTGTAGCAGATGTTAAGTCACATTCCTTAGTGCTGTGGTCCAGGATGCCACATTTATAACAGAGGTCAGGTAGTCTTTCATAACGAAATTCTACCCATATCTTACCATTGGTATGTTATGCTTGCTTCCAGGGAACAATGCAGCCTGTTGCAAGAGGTTTGTGTACATTAACTTCCACTCGAAATTGGAGGTATTGGCGCATTTGAGTTGAGTCCAGTTCGTTCAATTCTGTATCCACCAGTTTACCGGCAACCTGCGCCAGTTTCCCAATATTGGATGCTTTCATGCCTGCAAAGTGTAACCCGTGTGCCTGTATCCAAAAGCAGGCAGTACTGAAGTCTAGTTCTTGTATAGTGAATTGATTGTTCCAAGTTTTGAGTACCATGAGTGCATTGTTGACATGCCAAATTCTTTGTTCCCACACATAGTCTCGGTCTCCTTCCATTGAGAAAGTGAAGGAGAAAATGTTCCTGTTATAATCCATTACGGATATTGCTACCTCTCCTTTTAGGTTCCAAGCTTTTTTTGCGGCATTTATCACCTGCGCCTTCCTGATCGTGGTACGAGAGAGGATTTTGCCTATTAATTTGAGTGAGGCGGAGAATTGAAGGGAAGTGTCTTCATCGAGTTGAATCTCTGGCAGTAGACAAGTTAGGTTTTGTGTTTCTTCCACAAGCAAATTAAGTTCCTCAGTATTAATTCGAACAGGAGATTGAGACATTTTTGTTTGCTGGAGGATGTTTGTGTAATAGCTTGTTTTGTTTCTTGTTTTGTAAACTTCAGTGCTAATTGTTCCAAGTATTCTCAGTTGCCTTATATAGTGATATGGGAGTTCTGTGAATACCAGGCTTCTCAAAAACGTGCTTAAAATTAGTACAACATTAATGGTTCTGTGTACAACACGTAAAAGAAATGGTTCTTTGTTTTCTGTGTTTAAGTTCCTTTTACAAGTAAACAGAGACGACATTCTTGTTGGCAGTGTCTGGTCTTGTACTGGACAGAAAGGAAGTTGGGTTGTGGAAGTGGGTAATTAATTGACGGTAAGGGTGAGGTTAAACGATTACTCGTCTGACTGTGGACAGAAAGGAAATTGGTTGGTGTGTGTGGTTAATTAATGAATGCTAGTTCATGATGCTTACTCTGAGTTACCCACTGATAAGGATATTAAGGCATGGAAACAGATTGTGATGCGATGGAACAAGTGATCTCGAATAAATGCTCTCGAACACATGCGATGGAACAACCAGGTTATGATTCGATGGAACAATTACCAAATCTTACTTCTATACCAGCAAAATCGATTACCAAATTAAAGTCTATACCTGCTATGGCAATTATCAAATCTCGAATAAATGATTCGATGGAACAATTACCAAATCGTACTTCTATACCAGCAGGATCGATTACCAAATCTTAAGTCTATACCTGCTAGAGCAATTGCCAAATCTTGCGATGGTGCTATACACTTACTCTTTCTGCTACACGGTGTATTAATGGCCTGGTGAGATTTTGGAATTTAAGATGAGGTACGGACTAGGCATCAATCATCTGGTGAAGGACGAAACGAAGACGTAGAGAAACATCAACCGGTAGGTACTTGTGTTTCAACTGTCAGAAGTGGGAGGAAGGAAGTTACCAACAAGCAATGGAGTGCGCAGTCTGTTCTCACAGCGTGGAAAAACAGCAATCGGCGGTCCGCCTCTGGTAGCTTGAGTTTGCCCCTAACGTGAACGGTGTCTCACAGGAAGAAGACCGGCGATTTGCCCTAATCGCTCGAGTTCGCCTTCGCTCGATTTTATTGGGGGTTAGGAATTTAGACAAATGAGAAATGGAAGAAATAATAGATGATCAGAAGAGAAACTAATACTGTAATTAAATGTATGGTCTCAAATTCAATTACAAAGTTATGTCCTATTTATAAAATTAAAATAACATACTATTAACTATAAAATACTAATTGATAAAATCCTAAATACTAATTTAAATACTTAACTGATAAATAATAAATTAAAATATAGATAAAGATAAATTCATAATATATATATATATATATATATATTTCATCAATAATGGAATGTATAGGAAAATGTTACTAGTTTTACTCTTATTTTATTTTTGGTAGCTTTGAAATAGAGATTGGAGTTTGAGTGTAAGTTAGATATTCAATCATTTTCATGTTATATATTAGAACAAACCAACAAATATATCATCAATTATGCATTTGTTTTGAATCTACGATTAAACTAACTTTCATGTCATTTCTACCATCGAACTGGAGAAGATCTTCCATTTCTATTGCCCGTCAATTTTTCCATGTGTGTCGTTAAAAGTAAAAAAATCTAAAAAATTTATGAAATTTACTGTTCATCATCTTCCTCACCAAACCTTCCACAAAGAACCCTCCAATGGCAATTTTTGACCTATCTCTTCTCCTCTTTCCCTTTAGCCTTACAGCCCCTCTATTCTCCCAATCACTCTCCTCCTCTATATGAATTTCTCCCTTACCTCTTTTTCAAACACTTTTTTCTCCCTAAGTTTTGGTCATCTTCCATTCATATTAAAATATATATACTTTATTTTTACTTCTGTATTTAAAAATGGAATTTTTAGGTACCCATTGTGCCAAATCGAATCTTCAAATCTCTAACATTCCCTTTAAGCCTATATTTGTTATCAACAATGGCTTTTGCCCATAAATAAGAACCCTAATCATAAGCTGTTAAACAAATATTTTGATTTTGATTAGTGGATAAGCGAGGAATCAAGTGTTTTTGTTTTTTAAATTCAAACAATAAAAACCCATTTTGAGTTTGGGGAGTAGGGGTTGGGAATTCAATATTGGACTTTTGGCTCAGGGCACTAAAACCCTACCAACTGGACTATCATGGCGTGAGCATTTCAAGTGTTTGATGATAAAAAAGATGGGTTTTCTCTATTTGTAATATGGGGTCTCCATGGAGTGTCCAAGATGAGTGCTATCATCCAGGTGGCTTGTTGGGGTATGGGGTCCAGTGTTTCTCCAAACCCTTCAATTCCTCGAAATGTTGGTGGATTAAAATTCCATTTCCCAAATTGTAGGTGAAGTATTTAGAGGGGTTTCTAAATGATGGAGTTGAGGAAAAGGAAGATCAGTAAAGGCGTATTTAGAGGGGGTTAAGATCATATTAGTGGGTTGTTTCATTATTAGAAATTGTCTTTGACACTAAATTGTAAAATTTTAAAATTTGAATATATAGATGTAAATTTAATTAAAATTTAAATACAAATAATATAATTTAGCTTTAAACATACGCATTGATACATCAAATGTAACACATAAAAATTGAACACCATAACAAGTATGGTAGAATGGTCGAAAAGTATTTGTTTGAGATATTTATTAATATTAGTTTAAACCTATAAACTTATTAATATATTAAATAACTGAGTAAGGTCACATGTTTATTAGGATCTAAAGGTCTCAAGGTGTTGACGAAGTGAAGAGGACGACCTCAACACACAAAGTGGGGGACGACCCTGCAGCACCCATATAAGGACAACCTCGTCCGATTACGAAGTGAAGAGGACGACCTCAACACACAAAGTGGGGGACGACCCTGCGGCACCCAGATAAGGACAACCTCGTTCGATTACGAAGTCGAAAAGACTCAAAAAATGATAACATGGAAAAGATGACGTATAACCAATCGAGTGATTAAATAGTTTTTATTTATTTGTAATTATTAATACTTCTAACATCCTTTCTAGTCAACCTGTCTCATCAGAACAGAGATAGATATTTATTGTGTCTATATATACATGAACATACAACTAAATAAAAGAAGGAAAAATATATTGATTTCTAGAGTGAGAAAATTCTCTAAAACAATTAGCGCCCACCGTGGGATTTTCAAGTTTTTTAGCTCAAGCTATTTTCCTTTGAGACCTTAAATTTAGTTTATACTCAGAGAATTAGATCGTATTCTAAGAAATCAAGCTCGTCGGTCTAATCTGAACTACAAATCTATTACCTGAAAATAATCAGCGATTCGCTTTTCATAACCTTTTAACATGCCTGAACTTCAAAATCAGATCCCACCTCGAACAGAAGAGGTGGTTGAACACACTGTCCAGTTTCCACCTGGAGATAACCACCATCAAATTCCTGATGGAGAACAATCTAGTTCATCCAAGACATCGGGTCAACCCTCCCTAAGAGATCCCACAATGATGGGTCTGTTACAACAACAATTGACGGACTTACAGCAAGCGTTCTTCCAAGTTCAAGAAGATAACCGGGAATTACGAACTTACCTAGCCAATGGGCAAGGATTACCATTGAAGGGAAATACGTTGACCCAACACCAACCCTTACCTGATGAAGCCGAAAGTTCACAGAGAGTTCGGAACCTACCTCTTAACCAAGTTTCACTCCCAGAAGCCGAACTCATTTAGCCACCTATTCCGGGTATCTTCAAACAAACGTCGTCCAGTAAAGATTGGGAGAAAAGGATGGGAAGAATGGAAGAACGAATAAAAAACCAAGGAACTGGGAGAACTCAATACGACATCGAAAAAATCTGTGAACAACTGACCGTGTCTCCTTTCTCCGATAAAATTGAGCATACTATACCTCCACAAAAGTTCTCTACACCTCGTTGTCCGTCATACAGGGAAACTAGAGACCCTGTGTCCCATGTAATGCACTTTAAAACCATTATGGCACCTATTTGTTTACCCAGTGAAACAAGAGAGGCGATGATGTGTAAAATCTTTGCAGCTACATTACAAGATTCAGCTCAAAAATGGTTCAATGGTTTAGCTCCAGGGAGCGTTACGAATTTTGGGGATTTGATAAAGTCATTCATCACTAATTATGCAAGCAACAAACCAATAAGAAAGGAAGCTCACCATCTATTTTCAATAATCCAAGACACTCATGAAACCATCGAAAACTATCTAAAAAGATTCAAAATAGAGAAACTCGAGATATTGGATTGTCCGGAATCATTAGCCATTGAAGCTTTTCGAATGGGAATTAAGCGAAGCTCAGCATTGTTCGTAGAATTAACAAAGGTCACTCCTAGGTCACTAGAAGCAGTTTATGAGGAAGCTCACAAGTTTGTAAATGTTGAAAGAGAGTCACGATCCACAAGACTTCCTATTTCCCGACAGGATGAAAAACGAAGGATAATAAAGAAAGAAGAACATTCATTTGACAGAAAGCATTATGAAAGACAACCCTATCCGGGGGCAAAACCGTACTCTTCAAGATTTCGATCTAACTCTAAGCCACCACTTCAACCCGGAACTTGGGGAAAATCGTTATCCCCTTTTAGAGGACCTCCTCTTCGAGTAACAGTGGCAGAAACTGTTCAACACATGGAAAAAACCCAACAAATCAACTGGCCATCTCAAATGAAATCAACCCAAAGGAATCCTAACAAGTATTGTGCATTCCACAAAGATATTGGACACTGGACACAAGATTGTCGACACCTGAAATGGGAAATGGAACAGTTACTGTCTAAAGGCTTTTTGAGAGAGTTGGTGGATGATGAAGCAGTTAAAAAAGGCAAACAGCAGATAAACCCTCAGAATTTGGCACGGGATCCTCCACCTAGAATAGAACGAACAAATCAGGAACATACAGCCAATGTTCGAATCATCCACACTATCCATGGAGGTCCTACAATGTCGGGATCGACGCAAAATTCTCGGAAGAGATATGCTAGGGAAGCTCGAGAAGTGAATAGGCCTGTTTATTCTACAAGAGACGCGGAACCCAGTCACCCAATATGTTTCGAGGAAAGAGAAGCGCCTTGCCCACATGATGATCCTCTTTTAATAACTGTAAAGATTGCTCATTGTGAAGTACGAATAGTATTGATAGATAATGGAAGTTCCTCTGATTTGCTTTATCTCACTACACTCTTAGACATGGGAATCGATCCAAAGGAAATTCACCCAAAGGAAATGCCTTTGGTAGGATTCAATGGCAGCACAACAATGTCTATAGGAACTATCCGTCTACCCGTTTCAGTTAAAGGAGCCATCACACTCACCAATTTTGTAGTACTCAATACTCCAACCTCTTATAATGTCATATTGGGGCGAAGTTGGTTGCACAAAATGAAAGCAGTTCCTTTTACCTACCATCAACTATTGAAGTATCCTACGCAGGAAGGAATAAAAGAGATAAAAGGAGAACAAGAGAGAGCTCGATATTGCTATCATTCAACCATGAAAAATGCCCAAACCCAATAGCAACCAAAGAATGAACTAGATCTTAGTTCACGTAAACCACCTGGTCCTACTCTTTGCAAAGCAAGTTTAACAGTCTCTCTAGACGAGTACGAACTTATACCCATAGGCAACAAAGAGGAAGTCAAGTTTTTAAAAGTCAATGCAAAGCTTCCTGATCATATTAGGAATTCCATAATACAGTTTCTAAAAGCTCATGTTGATGTGTTTGCATGGAAACCAGAAGATATGCTAGGAATCGACCCTAACATAATCCAACACAAGCTCAATATCGACCACACAAAG
The DNA here is from genome assembly GCA_029378325.1 of Elaeagnus macrophylla. NCBI lineage: Eukaryota > Viridiplantae > Streptophyta > Magnoliopsida > Rosales > Elaeagnaceae > Elaeagnus > Elaeagnus macrophylla. The sequence goes on along the minus strand of CM055640.1, from coordinate 38,179,100 downwards.
AAGCCAATACAACAAAAAAAGAGAAAATTCGCGCGTGAAAAAAATGAGATCATAAAAAAGCAGGTTAATTCTCTCAGGCAAGTAAATTGGATACGAGAAGTGAAATATCCCACTTGGTTGTCCAATATTGTATTAGCCAAAAAAACGGGAGGAGACCATCGAATGTGCGTAGATTTTACTGATGTTAATTCTGCGACGCCAAAGGATTGTTTTCCCCTGCCCAGCATAGATCAGTTGGTAGATGCAACGGCTGGTTATAAAATCATGAGCTTTATGGACGCATATTCAGGGTATCATCAGATTCAGATGGATCCCCAGGATGAAGAGAAAACGGCTTTCATAACTGAAGAAGGAACCTTTTGTTACACACGTATGCCATTCGGACTGAAAAATGTAGGCGCAACATATCAGAGAATGGTCAACAAAATGTTCGAACTACAAATTGGAAACAACATGGAAGTATATGTGGATGACCTGATGGTGAAAACAAAGAATCTTCAAGATCACATCAAAGATCTCGAAGAAACTTTCTCGGTCATCCGCAGTTATAATATGAAGTTGAATCCAAAGAAATGTGTTTTTGGTGTTGCTTCCGGTAAATTTCTAGGATATCTAGTATCTGTAAGAGGCATAGAAGCAAAGCCCAACAAGATTCAAGCATTGATGAATATGCGGTCACCGCGGTGCCTCAAAGAGGTTCAACAATTAAATGGTCGAATAGCAGCCTTAACTAGATTCATCGCCAAAAGTACCGAAAAATGTCTCCCTTTCTTCCAATTGTTAAAGAAGAACAAGGAATATGATTGGAACGAAGATTGTGAGCAGGCATTCCAATCAATCAAAACATATTTAGGTCAATCTCCCATTTTGGCGAGCCTTATTAACAAGGAAGTTCTGTATTTATACATGGCTGTCACTACACAGGCTGTTAGCGCAGTTTTAATGGTTGATCGTGAGCGAAAACAACAACCAGTTTATTAAGTAAGTCAGGCGTTAAATGGAGCTCAACAACGTTACCCACCAGTGGACAAAGCTGCTTTTACGCTAAGAATGGCATCTAAAAAATTGCGACATTATTTTAGTGGTCACACTATCATAGTAATCACCTCCCACCCACTAAAACAAATTTTGGGTAAGGTGGGAACCTCAGGAAGGTTGTCACAAATTGCCAATGAACTAAGTGAGTTTGAAATTCAGTATCAAACTTCTACTGCAATAAAAGGTCAAGTAATAGCTGATTGTGTAGCTGAGTGGATGGACATACCGCCAGAAGCCAAAGAAGTCCTCACCAATTCTGCAGAATTTGTTTCCAACGAGTGGAAGGTCCATGTTGATAGAGCTTGCAATTTTAAAGGTGCAGGTGTTGGAATCGTCATATTCACCCCAAATGGCGGCATGATTGAGCAAAGTGTCAGAATAAACTTTCAGGCAACTAATAATGTTGCTGAATATGAAGCTGTTCTTCTAGCATTACAACAATTGAATGCTTTGGGAGCCAAAAAGGTGATCATGAATAGTGACTCTCGATTAGTTGTGAATCAAGTCAACGGGATTTTCGAGGCCAAGGAAGAAAGAATGATGCAATACTTGAGCCTAGTCCAAACGGAAATATTGAAATTGGAAAATTTTGCACTCATTCAAATACCCCGAAATCACAATAACCATGCGGATTCACTGGCTAGCCTTGCTTCATCTGTCATGACAGAGATGAAAAGAACTATACCCGTCACATGTATGATTTCTTCAAGCATATCTTCGAAAGAAAAAGAAAATAATAAGAGCAGAGAGGGTGAAATCCTTTGCAGTACAAATACTGGTGTCAATGTGAAGAATACCTGGATGACCCCATATCTGGACTATTTGATATCTGGACTCCTACCGCCCAATAAAGATGAAGCACGCAAGATAATTACGAAGTCAAGAAACTATACGATATATCAAAATAGTTTGTACAGAAAAAACAGTGGCGATCCTTGGTTGAAATGTTTGGCGGATGATGAATCACAACTAGTGATAGCTGAGTTACATGAAGGGGAATGTGGAGCCCATTCCGGAGGTTTGATTTTGTCACAAAGAATCATGCGCCAAGGATATTACTGGCCCACTTTGAGAAAAGATTGCATCTCCTATTACAAAAAATGTGATCAATGTCAGCGACATGCTAATCTTTCCCATCAACCTACTGATGAGTTGAGATACATTGTGAGTCCGTGGCTCTTTCAAAAATGGGGACTAGATATTGTCGATCCACTACCTTTAGCCCCATCTCAGAAGAAATTTCTCATAGTAGCCACAGACTATTTTTCGAAGTGGATAGAGGCTGAATCTTTGGCCAGAATTCAAGAAAAGGACGTCATTGGTTTTATTTGGAAAAACATCGTTTGTCGTTTTAGTTTGCCCAGAGAGTTGGTGACAGATAATGGGAGGCAGTTCACAGCGCAAATAATGGTTACATTTTGCGACAATTTACGTATCAAGTTATCTCATTCCACTCCTTATAGACCACAGGCGAATGGGCAAGCTGAATCCTCCAACAAGATCTTGGTGAACATCTTGCGGAAAAGGTTGGAAAGTGCCAAAGGCAAATGGAGTGAAGAATTGCCAAGTGTATTATGGGCCACCAGAACAACTCCACGAGCGACCACTGGACAAACACCTTTTTCCCTGGTCTACGGAACAGAGGCCGTTATTCCTTCAGAATTACATGAACCCACTATCCGATCAGATTTACTAGAAGACAGCAACGGAGAATTAAGAAAAAGAGATCTGCTATTGTCTGAGGAATTAAGGGAGCAAGCTCTAATCAAACTTGAAGCACAGAAGCAGATCGTACAACGAACATACAATAAAACAATCAAGCCAAACAGTTTCGTTGTCGGACAATGGGTTTTGCGTAAGGCATTTGGAAACAAAATAGATACACGACAAGGTAAATTCACTGCTACTTGGGAAGGTCCTTATGAAATCACTTCCCTCACTTCAGGGGGAGCTTATCACCTTCAGTCCAAGGAAGGCAAACAAGAAGATTTGAGTTGGAATGCAGATCAACTCAAGGTGTATTACTTTTAAACAAAGTATCTACTTACGTAAATATTGTATGCTTATCTGATGTTTATTGTCTCAAATAATTATCACAAGGTTTATATATAACATATAGCTTTCATCATTATACTGTACTGTTATCACGAGCACGGAGTGAATGGAAGGAGCCATTGCGAGATATCGCAAAACAAATGCGAAGAGTTCCCAAATTGAGAACCTATTCCTAGAGGATTAACATGATAGCGACAGATTCTTAAATCGGCTAGTTCATGCCCCTCATCACTAATAAATGTGATATCGCAAAACAAATGCGAAGAGTTCCCAAATGGAGAACCTATTCCTAGAGGATTAACATGATAGCGACAGATTCTTAAATCGGCTAGTTCATGCCTCTCATCACTAATAAATGTGATATCGCAAAACTAATGCGAAGAGTTCCCAAATGGAGAACCTATTCCTAGAGGATTAACATGATAGCGACAGATTCTTAAATCGGCTAGTTCATGCCCCTCATCACTAATAAATGTGATATCGCAAAACTAATGCGAAGAGTTCCCAAATGGAGAACCTATTCCTAGAGGATTAACATGATAGCGACAGATTCTTAAATCGGCTAGTTCATGCCCCTCATCACTAATAAATGTGATATCGCAAAACAAATGCGAAAAGTTCCCAAATGAAGAACCTATTCCTAGAGGATTAACATGATAGTGACAGATTCTTAAATTGGCTAAGTTCATACCCCTCATGGGAAACATAGATAACAAAACATAAGTGTATATCATCTATGACAAATCTGACATATATACGTTAACTAGTTTTTTTTTATTATTAAATAAAAACATGGGAAACATTTCCAAACACGGACCCCAAACGAGTCATTTCTCTTCTACATCATTACAAGACTTATGATACAAATTCTTCCAGTACTCCACGTCTCTACTTAGCGTTTCTTTCTCCTCTAACAAAATTCTTTTTTCTTCCGCTAGCGTAGCATTTGTTTGTCTCAGTGTATGACGTTCTTCTAGCAATAGGTCTCTCGACAAGGTCATTTTGTTCTTCTCCTTCATCAACATGTCCCTATCATTCCGGATACCTTTCACATCTTCTTCCAATTCGCCAATCCTTTTGTAACGTCACGGCAAAATCATATAACGTAGCAGCTTCTCTCTCACTGTCGTAGGTTAAAGATATGGCCTAAAAAAAAAAAACGATCTCAAGAGGTACGACTTCAAAAAAACTTGTCTACAAAAACAACATAATATACGACCATAAAAATATTAGTAAAACAAAGTACCCATGAAACATCACCACGTACCTCCAAAATACGACGACTAGCCATATGCCATAACGATCCCTTTTCTTCCTTTTTCCTTTTTGAAATACTTAGTCTATCTTCTTCAATACCCATATGATGATAAAGATCGTCTTGCGCTTTTAAGTTGTCAAAAATCCCATTTTCAAACAAACCAGGAAGGTAAGGATCGTTACACACAACACAAGGAACTTCGTAACTAGATTCTGTAGACGAGGTACGATCCGATCTCTCCCTATTTGATGTACCTGGTGAGTCAGAATCTAAAAAAATGGTAAAGTCAGCCTGTGGATTCACGTTGTGACTACCCTCATCCATCGAATCTTCGCACAGGGAAGTCAAAATATCGTCTACATCAACCTTTGAGAAATCCATCACCTCGGTAATACAAACAACCTGATCTAAAAACCATAAAATCACGATCTAAAAATCTATTCTGTACGACCTAATAATCAAAACTCTGAACTCAAACTCTCTGTGTTTTTTTTTAACAAAACAAACAAAACAAAAGAGAGCTTCCCACTACTATAAAAAAAAAAATTGTCACTAGGAAACAAATATATCAAATTATCTGATTACATTAAAAGCGACAAAGGAAATTAGTAAATAAAAAACCAAATAATAATAATCGTAATAAAGAAAAAAAAATATAAATAAAAATTTTTCATTACTAAAATGCCCAAGTACAGATCTTTTTCATTTACTAATTCAAGCTTACAGAAGTTAGTTGTTACAGGAAAAACAAGTCTAAACAAAACACAAGTTCAAAATTATCCCTTGAGGGACGAGGTCTATAGTTTTTCTTGCGCTTCATTGTGTTCTTCAGGGGCCGAGCTCTCTGGTTTGGAAGAACCAGTAGGTTTTGACGAACTCCCACTCAACTGCATAGCTCGTATCACGCTTGTTAGCGCACTAGATAGACCCAACTTATTGGCGTGAGATTTTAAGTTGGATATCACCCAGGCCACCCCTTCACGATAACCTCTAGTACAATCTTCTTTCAATTTCAAAATCAGGTCGTTTTGGTTTGTAACTTCGTTTTTTACCTTCACCAGGTCGTCATTTTTAGATTTGAATTCATCTGCCAACCTCTTCATCTCCTCTTTTAGTGCAGATAATTCCTCTTCGGCCTTTTCAGCCCTGGAAGTTTGCTCCAAAGCAAAGTTACCTGCATTTTTTATTTTTTCACTACGATCCACCAATTCTGTTCCCAGATCGTTGATACGAAGCCAAAGACGACCAATTAGAGAATCTTTCTTGTTTATTGCTTGCTCGTACTGGGTTAGAAGTGACTCCATGTCTTGAGTCCTTTGACGATATGCACGATTGGCAATCTCACCCTCTCTCAAAATGGAAAGAGCCTTGTACAGTACAACCAAATATTTACTACTGCAAAAAAAAAAACACATTCACATCGTATGTATAAAGCAAACAAACACTTACTTCCAACAGTCTTTGAGATATCATCTCCCCGTGAGTCAATCCCTGCTCCCTACAAGCTGCCTGAACACGAGCTCGTTCCTCACTACTACCGAAGTGCTGATACAGATCTAGTTGGAGATCGATTTTAACAAAAATGCCTTTGTTGAAGTAAGTCACAGGTGTGTCAACCACTTCGATGTTTTTGAGATAAAGGCTACTGAGTTCCAGACTCTCTGGGTCAAGAGTTTGTACAGGTGAGGTCCCCACTTCGGTTTGCACCTCTTTCATCTCTCTCTTCTTTGCCAGACGAGAATCAGATTTAGTGTGAGACGAACTTGGAGAAAGGGAAGACTCTGGAAATTCACCTACAGTTTGTCGCCCAGCATCGTCTTCCGAACCCTTAGCCTGAGTACTCGGGTTACCAATAGCTGGTTCGACCTCAGCAGGATTTTCATCAGAAAGAAGATCTGTACAGTCGACGCCTGAAAAATCCATATCTGCACAAGCCAAAAGGTCGTAAAAATTAGAAACATTCATTAACAATAAATTTTCATAAAATTATATTTTTTTTCTAAAGTTCGTACGACTTGAGCGTCGTATTACGATGTCTTTCCAAACCCCTGTCTCCATAAATTTATCAGAAGTCAAGATGCTTTTGTATGAATAATACTCTGAATTTTTCAACAGAATACGACGTAATTTTTCTCTCTCTTCTGATGACAATCTATACAGAACTTCGTCGCCTTTAGGTTGATCATTGGCAAAACCCACATTCCAAGTATTTCGTATCGTGCGGTTCAGATCTTTTTCCCATAAATCACCTCGTATTAAGAAGTACTTGTCCTTCCATGTGTGTTGACTATCCGGGAGGTTCAATACAAGCCCCTTTTGTTTTATAGGTGAAATGTACGATCTGCCTTTGTCCTTACCATTTTTCTTAAGGGTGTACATCGAACGAATAATACGTTCATCCAATTCCATTCCTAACTCACCACACAACACGGCTAAGCAGAGTAAGATCCTCCATCCGTTGGGGTTCAATTGGGCTGGACATATGTCGAACATGCTAAGGAACCTTGTAACAATGAGTGGTGCAGGGAAGCAAAGTCCTATTTTAAGTGCTTCTTCGTGAAGGACGTACCACCCTTGTGGTGGATCGTCATTATCACGACGATCGGAGGGTACTAGTTGCATGCTAATATGGGGTTGTAGATTGTAGTGTCTTCGGATCCTAATAAGATCGTTGGTTCCCAATTTACTAGGCAATTTGGGTATAGGTTCCTTTTGGCCTCGTCTAACTTTTCCTTGTTCCAAAACTGTTTGATCCCCTCGTTTTTTTTTCCTCTCTTTCGAAATTATGTTCGGAATTTTGATCCTAGGAGGGGAACTCTTGGAAGATTGCCCTGTCTGGACAAAAGAAATGTTTGGCTTCGGATTCGAAACAGGAAGTGCTAAAATGTTGGGCCTACTGGTAGAAGGGCTGTCGGTATTTTTTCTTCCAATTTTAAATACTGCTTGAACTTGATCCTTCGTTGACGACCCAGTATTTTTCTTTAAAACCTCGGTCCCAGAAGACGAATCTTTATAACCAAGGGGGTACATGACCTCGGCGTGTTGACCTGACGCGTCCGTACTCACTTTGAATGTTAGTTTTCTTCCACGTTCTAGGGCTGAAACTTTAGTTTCAGAACTGGTTCCAGCCATAGGATCCGGAACCAGTTCCTGGTGATCTAGGTAGGGTAGATCTGGAGACTGAGTTCGATCTTCCTCAGGATTCATTTCGTACGCCGAAAAACAAAACAAATATTGTATGGGTTGTAGAAAACAAAGAATGAAAGATGAAACTAAATATATTGTTACCTGAGTCGATCTTCCTCAGGATTCATTTCGTACGCCGAAAAACAAAACAAATATTGTATGGGTTGTAGAAAACAAAGAATGAAAGATGAAACTAAATATATTGTTACCTGAGTAAAAAGAATTGAAGACGATCTCAAATTCTTAATCGACGATCTCCTTTTCCTAATCGACGATCTCCTTTTCCAAAAAGTACGAATTCCTTTTCCAAACTGATGAACTGCTTTCCCCTAAAACTTATATTACGATCTGCTCCTCTAAAAAGACGAAGTCATTTTCTGTAAAAGTAATTGAAGATCCAAAAAGTAAAAGAGATGAGATCCACAAAGATTGGAAACGATGAAATCAACATTTTCTTTAATAAGGATGGTAGCCTAGGGAAGCGCAAAGGACATGACGTTTCATAAACCCGATGCGTTTTCGTCAGGAGACTTAAGTGATTTGTATTCTTTTATTTAATGTCTACAATACAAAAAATGCTTAGAAATAAATACTTGTAAATAATTAAATAGTCATAAATAGATAAAGAAGACCCTCATCATTAAGATCGCAAATTTGCTTAAATTCTTTCATTTTGCTTCAAATTAAAAGAATGGGGGACTTGATGTTTGAGATATTTATTAATATTAGTTTAAACCTATAAACTTATTAATATATTAAATAACTGAGTAAGGTCACATATTTATTAGGATCTAAAGGTCTCAAGGTGTTGACGAAGTGAAGAGGACGACCTCAACACACAAAGTGGGGGACGACCCTGCAGCACCCATATAAGGACAATCTCGTCCGATTACGAAGTGAAGAGGACGACCTCAACACACAAAGTGGGGGACGACCCTGCAGCACCCATATAAGGACAACCTCGTCTGATTACGAAGTGAAGAGGACGACCTCAACACACAAAGTGGGGGACGACCCTGCGGCACCCAGATAAGGACAACCTCGTCCGATTACAAAGTCGAAAAGACTCAAAAAATGATAACGTGGAAAAGATGACGTATAACCAATTGAGTGATTAAATAGTTTTTATTTATTTGTAATTATTAATACTTCTGACATCCTTTCTAGTCAACCTGTCCCATCAGAACAGAGATAGATATTTATTGTGTCTATATATACATGAACATACAACTAAATAAAAGAAGGAAAAATATATTGATTTCTAGAGTGAGAAAATTCTCTAAAACAGTATTATTGCAGAAAATATTGACGTCCCTTTTTTACTTCAGATCGAGGGTCGGAATTGATGGCATTTTCCATTTCTTTCTTAATAGAGAAAGGTCAGCAAAGGATATGGAGACCATCCATTTTACATAATTAATTTTATAAGAAAATATAATTTATAAAAACACATGTTTTTTATCCTCTTTTTTTTTTTTTTTTTAACTATAAATTTTAGGTGACAAGTCTCGTGGATCTGTCTCCAAATATCATATTACATGAAAACAGTTAAGTAGGTTCTTGTTGGACCCTTATAAGTTTACCAGTTTCTGTTGCTTTTTCCAATTCTATACAACACACTTTTTTTTTTCTTTGTTTCTTTTTTTTTAAAATATGTCAACATGCAGACCTTATTATCACCTTCACTTGTTTCTGTGGTTGAAATTTTATAAAAGCACAGTGACACACCTTCATGTATTCGATCTCAACTAAACAAATTTCATATTATAAGCATCTTTTAAGTTATAAAATCTCCGCTCCGCGCAGACCATGGCACTATATATGTTTTGTTCCTTTGAGACAATGTTCTTAGGAAATAAATGACTTGAGTTTGTTCAATAGTTATAAATGTTACTTCGACTTTCCATATTTTATGAAATATTTGTGTCCAATCTATATTATAGTACATGCAAGCGTGGGTATTTAGATACTTAAATTTGTGGTAATAAATTTACATAAAAATAGAAAAATGGGTGCATTTAACACTAATACATGTATCAAAAAATTTATTATTATTTATCTCTCTAAAGATTCCGTATAACATAATCTCATTGTGAATTCCAATCTTGTATAAAAAAGAATAAAAAGTTTCCTAATTCCTACACGATGTGAAAACATGAGGCCTGAAAACAAGAAAAGATCGGTCACGTTGGGTGCCTATAATAGTTTTGATTACCAGTGTTACATTGTAATGTTAGTGTCGGCACACTATCGATGGTCCAATAAAGAAGAAAGTGTAGGGTGGAACGTCTACAAAATGGCCTCGAATTTGTTGCCTATGACAGCAACTTTTGTTTTTTTGGACAAAATGTCAACAACTTAGGTGTCTTACCCTGGACAAGATTTATCTACTATATTCCATGTTTTATTCATTTATTAATAAGTTAATGACAACAACGCACAAAGAAACTATTATTACTCGATTTTATGATCTGACATTCATAGAATAGGCCATATAAAAAGATCAATGCCGTATGGCTGTCTTTTCCTTTTACAAAGTCGTATTTTTCTTTAATTTGAAAAACAAATTTACAATATCCAACCAAAAAACTAACAATCTTGATGTCCAACAACTTATATATTTTATCTTAAAGAAAAAAAAGAAAACCACCCTAGCCCAAAATTTTTTACACTAAATGCGGTCCAGTTAAACTTATACCAATTACATAAATTTAATATTAAAATTCGACCAACTAAACCTTGTTTGATCTTACGAGCATTATTTTTTTTATTTTTATAAATCTTTGGGGGTGTCATTTTACATAATTTTTCTATTTTTAACCTCTAACTTAAAATGGACAAAATAGAATCTTATCGACAATCTACAAGGGGTTCGTAGTAACTATGGAGTGCAAATTTTTTTTTTGTTTTGTTTTGTTGAAGGGAGCAATTTGAATGAAGTTAGTTTTTGAGATTTTATTATTTTATTACGATAATTTTTAAATTAAGTTGAAAATTTTTAACATATTGGAAGTAAAATGCTTGTATAACTTTTTTTTCTTCTTAATTTTAAATGTTTTGAATCAATTTTTTTTAAATGTTTGTATAACATATTTCTTAATTTTAAGCTTTTATTATGTTTCATTTTCAATCCAATTCACCAAAACGTAATGATTTTATTATTTTATTTAGTTAGTTATTAAGAATTAATTTTTATTTACATAAATGCCAATATATTTTTATCATATAATTTTAATACTTCAGGGTGATTTACCTATCAAAATAAAGTTATGTAAGATTAGGACTAGGGGTGTTCAAGAAACTATGTAAAACAGGCCAAGCTGATAAATCGAACTAGACTGAGTCTATTCTATTTCTATAACACTACAATCCAGTCCAATTTTGTATTATATAAGAACATGAGATAAACTCGATTAGATATCTTTTGCTTGAATAAATCAAACCTCAATGTACTTTTGTCTTAAAATTTTAATACTTGAGGGTTTTTTATCTATTAAAATAAAGTCATGTACGGTTAAGAGTTAAGGGGTCTAAGAAACCGTGTAAAATTGACCAAATCGGTAAACCAGATCAAGCAACACTAGGTCGGTCCTTTTGGTTTCTATAACACAACGATCTGGTCCTATTTTGTATTATATAACACCGAATAAACCAATCAAGACTTGTTTTGTTTAATACATCAAACCTTAACATATTTTTTGTTATATAATTTTAATACTTGAGGTTAGTGTTGTCAACGGAATGGAACAAAGTCAGGCTCCGTTTCCCATCAACAAGTCGTAAAACTTTCCTTATACCCATAAAAATACCCCATATAAGAGGTTCAGAAAATTCTCGATGGGTAATGGGGAATATCCACAGAGAACGAAGCGCTAATTTATTATATAGCTATCTTTTTCAATAAAATATTTAAACAATTAGTGATTTTCACTATCAACTAGTTAATAAATAGTTATAAGTAAAATAATATGCTTGTAATGAAACTAAATAAATAAGAACTAAGAAATAGTAAAAGAGAATAAAAGAATAAATTTAGATTATTGTATATTTTTAATATACTACTAAGGATCCTATTTATAGGGTTGTCAATATATAATATGAATATCAAATATTAGATATAACAAATATTAAATATCTATTTAAGATATATAAAAGATTAAATCTATATTTTTAAACTTTGAATAATAAGAGATAAATCTAACTAGATAATATCATAATTAGATTTGACATCCAAATTATAACACTCCCCCTTAGATGTCAACCACATAAAGAAATATGCCTTATTAAATCCTTGCTAGAAAAAACTCAGTGGGACAAAACCAAACAAAGGAAAAAATAGTACATAGTTCTCATGTGCACGTAAGGTCTGCCTCGTTAAAACCTTGTCAGGAAAACCCAGTAGGATAAAACCTGAGTGAAGGGAAAAGAGTACAGTGCGCGTGTGAGTTACTCTCCCTGATGATTATGAAATGTCTTTGAGTCTATGCATTCCGATCTTTTGTACTAACTTCTCAAAAGTTGTTGTCGGAAGGGATTTGGTGAATAAGTCAACTAAGTTTGATTGAATTTGTTGAACATCTATGTCGCCGTTGCTCAAAATGGTGTATATGATTTTACGCAAGTGCACGTGTCGCAAACAAGTAATATAATAATAAAAAAGATCGTTCCCGTGGAGATTGGAGCACTAGAAAATATCGTAAAAATTAACTATTAAAATCAATATTTTGTGTTTTTGTTTATTAAAATAAAATAAAATAAATAGAACGAGAAGACAAGAGTGAAAATACTGAAACAATGTTCAATGAGAAAGATATCAAGAATCACAAGTAGATAAATCAGTTAGGATTACGAATGTGACAAGTGATGTAGACAAACTGCGTTGCTGCAGCGTTGCTGTAGCAAAGTAAACCAGTAACTAGAATTACGAAAATTACAAAGGATTCTTCCGAATCTGCAATGTTTATATATTCTATGACTCAATGAAACATATTCCTATGCACAACTGAATCTAAGAATAACGTTTCATGCACAAATTCTCTTAGGTTATGTGAGATAATTATATATTCCTATATTAATTTCTTCACACTACTCTATCTTCATCCAACTTAAATTAACCTTTCCAGATTCAATTTCAGTTTACTATCCTATCAATTGTTGATCAAGCAATCAATAAGAATAAATCAATAAATTAAGCATAAAATAACTAGCACCCTTTGTTAAGCAAAGCACAAGTTTTTACAATTGAAGCACAAAATCTACATACACTTGCACATCCACAACCCTAACTGAATGAAAATTTAGCTAAGCATATTTATGAAATCAAAAATTAAATCATTCATATTCAACATCAGATCCATAGAGTTATAGAAATTTGAAAAACAATAGAAGAAGAATAGAGGAAGAAATAATTGAATAAAACTCCCTTTTATTGAATCTCAATCAATTGGATTTCAAATCTCTAAATCTCTCTTGCTTTCTTCAATGATTATCCTCGCAAATCAAGCCTTCAATTGGTCTCTTTCCAAATCCCTTGCTGCCCTTGTTTTGCCTTTATTTTCTGCAGAATTTCTTTGTTTCTGGTGTGTTGAATCTGTCTCTGTTCTGTCCCTATCTGCTGCGTTCTTGTTCTCCTCTGCTGTAGCAAATCTGTTCTAATTTTTCTCTCTTTTGGTGCCAGTTTGCTGCCCAGATCTGTTGTGTATTTTCTACCACAAAACTGTTGAATATTTTCTCCTCCTGTGTCCAATTTCTGTCCAGAATTCTGCTTTATATATATGGTTTATTTGTTACCGCAGGTCCACTTAAAATCAGTCCCTCTTTGCATCTTAAACCCTAAGTTTAATTGAAGATAATTTCTATTTATGTTGACTTCCAAAATTATCCCTAAAAAGGTGAGTTAAAGAGTGTCCAATATTGTCCTTTATTCTAAAAGTCAAAATTAGCTTTTAATATTTATTTCCATATCAGATCTATTTTTTCACGCAGTTTTCCTAGTGTGATTTTGCTGCAGCAATGCTGTAGCAAAGCTGGATTCTTACAATTTTTTGTTGTTTTCTTTATCTCTTACAAAGGGCAATGAAAATCTAATGAGTGCACATCAAAATATAATTCTTTTTAACAAATTTCATGATTATTTTGGATTTATTATCAAAAAATTTACTTAAATCACAAAGTCCACAAATATTGTATAAATGATTATAATGTACAAACATTCTCAAATGAACAAGCAAGTATTTATGAATAAGAGCTAAAAATACTCTTATAAATTAGAGTTATCAACTCCCCCAAACTTAGCATCTTACTTGTCCTCAAGTAATAAATTCTATGATGATTGGCAAGTGGCAAGTGAAAACAAGAGTTTCAACCCACGCTAGAAACATAGTTGTAAACTAATAAATAAACTAAACTTATTTCAAAATTAGAAAGAAGTAATCTCAAATTCATGATCCAAATTGATTTTTCTTAAATGTTAGTTTCAATATCTCAAACTCATTCCAAAATAACCCCATGTGTGTGTGTGATGTCTCATAATTCGTCGTTTGATACTTCCCCCAAACTTAGGTAATTTAAGTTCTTTAAGCTTAAATTCATGCCTCTATATGTTGGTCTTTTGAATCTTTCTCTACTAATGTAGATATTTACTAATCAAAGATCAAAAGGTCTTAATAAAGCTTGAAGTGTAAGGCTTGGGTTAGGGTGAGATGAAAGTTATATTTAGGTTTCATATTCCATAAGCACAAATACTATTCAAGATCTCTTTTAGACCGTTCTTTTTTTTTATATGAGTTGGCACCCTCAACACAGTAAACAAACAGTTCCCTCCCCAAACTCAAGATAAACATTGTCCTTAGTGCTCATAACTAAACACGTCAGACAGCAGGCAAAAGGGTAGAAATAAAAAAAATTGACAAAGTAAAGAGACTGTCCTGTTATTGCTGCGTAGCTCCCTTCTTCTAGCAGACAATTTGCATAATCTCCAAATGGATAGAAATTACCCAGTCACGGTGGAAGTGAAATTTGCACCAGTTTTTGTTGTGCGTGGCAAATAAATTACCCAGATGGGTGTTTGCAACGCCGAACAGAGGAGAGTGAGTGTTGGGGTGCTCGGGTTGGGTGGGAGTGGGCGGCGCCGAATGGGAGGGAATTTCTGGGATGTTTAGGTAGTGGTGTTGAGATGGGGGGTTTGTATTTGTTGCAGTGCCGGACGGAGTGGAAGGGTCTTATGGGTGCTTCGTTTGGGTGGGAGTGGGCGGCGCTGATCTGAGATGCTGAAAGAAGAACATAATAGAACTTTGCTGTAACGTTGCTGCAGTAAAATTTTTCAGTTTTTGTATTATGCTAATATTTGGTTCTGTTGTACTTCTCCTCTACTCTCTTCTTTTGTAATAACCTGAAAATGCAACAATATAACTTCTAAGCAAAAGAACTCACACAATTAAATTGAATTAAAAACCATAAACTAAAAATTGAGAAAAACTAAGAAAAATGAAGAAACATGGGTTGCCTCCCATGAGCGCTTGTGTTAGAGTCGACAGCCCGACTATGCCCTTGATCATGCTTCGGCGGGTGGAATAGAGGACTGCTCTCTGTCAATACTTCCTTCCCAATAATGTTTGATGCATTGGCCATTAACTTGAAAATTTCTCTTGGACCAACATTCCCAATATTTTTGGGTTAGACCAACAGTTTTCTTTAAGATCTTCCTAATTTCTTGATAGGAATGACATTGTTGTAAAATATTCACCATCTCATCTTCGGGAATGCACCTTCTAATCTTTTGGTCTGTATATTGCTTGAACAAGAATGGCCTATCCCAATAGTGGAACTTCATATTGTGGAAAAATTTCTTCCTTTGATGAAAATTTGAATATGATGGTATATCAACTGAAGACTTAGGAAGATTGAAATCCTGAGATGACAAGTCTAGGAATTGAAGTCTATTTTCCGTTTTGTATGTTTCGAAACCTGCTTCTAACCAAGGTAATTTCTCCTCATCTTCCTCTTCACAATCGAAATCATATTGCGATAAAATTTGTAGAGAATCATTATAGCTACATTTTTCAGGTTCTTTAGATACCATAGAATCCACAACTGAAATGGATGAGCACTCTTCAACATTATTGGGAGATTCCATGGTTTTAAACACGTTGAAAGTGACTTGTTCATCTTGAACTCTCATAGTTAATTCTCCTTTTTGAATGTCAATCAAAGTTCGGCCTGTAGCTAAAAATGGTCTTCCCAAAATAATAGGCACTTATCTGTCCTCTTCATAGTCAAGTACAATAAAATCCACTAAGAAGATGAATTTGTCCACTTTCACCAAGACATCTTCAATTTTTCCTTCCGGATGAGTAATGGATCGATCTGCTAATTGTAAAGAGACTGTAGTAGGCCATGCTTCACCAATCCCTAACTTCTTAAAAATTGACAAAGGCATCAAATTGATACTCGCTCTCAAATCACATAAAGCCTTACCAAAATGTTTATTACCTATGGAGCATGGAATTATGAAACTTCCAGGATCCTTGAGCTTAGGAGGAAGTTTGTTCTGTAACATAGCACTACTTTCACTTGTTAAGGCAACTATCTCAAATTCGCCGAAACGAGTCTCTTTTTGGTCAAGATGTCTTTCATGAATTTGACATAATTCGGCATTTATTCAAAGGCTTCCACCAATGGAATGTTGATATGAAGTTGCTTAAGAACATCCAAAAATTTCCTGAATTGAAGGTCTTGCTACTGTTTCTGAAATATTTGAGGGAATGGTGGAGGTGGTTTGTGCTGCTGGGAACTTTGCTGCAGCAATGCTGTAGCATTCTGGGTACCAGGATTTTCTGCATTTTTCAAAACTGTCTCAGCTTTGTTCAACTCTTTTTCCTCCTTATCTTGGGTTGAAATGCTCCCCTTTTGACTTATTTTCTGCCCACTTGGTCCCTCTAATTCTTTTCCACTCCTTAGAGTAATGGCTTTGCAAAATTCCTTTCTTTCTCTCAATGGAGTTTTGGTATCACTTGGAAGTGCACCTTGTGGAAGGTTCCTAAGTTCATTAGCTAGCTGTCCCACTTGATTTTCTAGATTCTTCATTGAAGCAGCTTGACTTTGAAGGATTGCATCATTCTTAGCCATGTATTCTTTGAGTAAAGATTCTAACGAGCTAGATGGTTCATTCGTTTCATTTCTTTGTGGCTATTGCTGAAATCCTGGTGGGAATGTAGGTCGGTTAGGCATGGTATGATTAGCTTGGCCACCACCTTGATTGTTCCAAGAGAAATTTGGGTGTTGCCTCCACCCTGGGTTATATGTGTTGGAGTACGGATTGTTGTTCCTGTTGACATCACTCACAAAACAAACTGATTCAGGATTTGAAGGGCAATTATCAAACACATGAGATCCTGAACAGTAGACACATGAAATTCTTGAATCTTGGATTGAATTCACATTTGCTGTCACATGCTGATTCTTCAATAGATTAACCAAGGATGAAACCTGAGCTATAAGAGCCATAACATCATTAACCTCATGCACACCGGCCACTCTTTTTGTTGCTGCTACTCTGTCCATTGGCCATTGGTAATTATTGCTAGCCATCCTCTCAAGTAGATCATAGGCTTCATTGTAAGACTTGGCTAAAAGAGCTCCATTAGCAGATACATCAACAATAGTTCTCGTTTGAAGATTGAGACCATTGTAGAAAGTTTTCATTTGGATTCAATGAGGTATACCATGGTGAGGACACTTCCTTAACAATTCTTTAAACCTTTCCCGAGCTTCATATAGAGATTCTTCATCCAATTGTTGATAGGAGGTGATGTCATTCCTCAATTTAGCATTCTTTGTTGGTGGGAAGTATTTCATCAAAAATTTCTCAGCTAAATCATTCCAAGTTGCAATAGAGTCAGGTGGCAGAGAATTAAGCCATGCTCTAGCATGATCACTCAATGAATATGGAAATAATTTGAGCCTAAATGCTTCCTCGGTTACCCATGTCCATTTAAATGAGTCACTGACTTCAATAAATAACCTGAGATGCAGATGAGGATCTTCTGTAGGTAACCCACTGAATTGCCTAACTGTTTGTAGCATTTGAAACATCACCGGTTTTAACTCAAAGTGAGTTGCTTGAACATTTGGTCTTGTGATGCTTGGATTCAACCCTTCTAGCATAGGCAATGCATATTCATTCAAAGCTTTGTCCCTATCATCCATTGGAGGTATCAGATTGATTGCGTTGTTTACATTTAGCCCATTGCTATTGTTTTCGTCCCCTGCTTGTGCCATTCCTTCAATCTGAGCGAAACCTTGTTGTTCTCAAAATCTGCTCATACAAAAGACACAAGGAAGATATTAGATAAAAAAAATTAAATAAAAACAAAAGTCAATTTCTACGAATAATTTATAACGTTGTCAATCCCCGGCAACGGCGCCAAAAACTTGTTGCTCAAAATGGTGTATATGATTTTACGCAAGTGCACGTGTCACAAACAAGTAATATAATGATAAGAAAGATCGTTCCCACAGAGATTGGAGTACTAGAAAATATCGTAAAAATTAACTATTAAAATCAATATTTTGTGTTTTTGTTTATTAAAATAAAATAAAATAAATAGAACGAGAGGACAAGAGTGAAAATACTGAAACAATGTTCAACGAGAAAGATATCAAGAATTGCAAGTAAATAAATCAGTTAAGATTGCGAATATGACAAGTGATGTAGACAAACTGCGTTGCTGTAGCAAAGTAAACCAGTAACTAGAATTACGAAAATTACAAAGGATTCTTCTGAATCTGCAATGTTTATATATTTTATGACTCAATGAAACATATTCCTATGCACAACTGAATCTAAGAATAACGTTTCATGCACAAGTTCTCTTAGGTTATGTGAGATAATTATATATTCCTATATTAATTTCTTCACACTACTCTATCTTCATCCAACTTAAATTAACCTTTCTAGATTCAATTTCAGTTTACTATCCTATCAATTGTTGATCAAGCAATCAATAAGAATAAATCAATAAATTAAGCATAAAATAACTAGCACCCTTTGTTAAGCAAAGCACAAGTTTTTACAATTGAAGCACAAAATCTACATACACTTGCACATCCACAACCCTAACTGAATGAAAATTTAGCCAAGCATATTTATGAAATCAAAAATTAAATCATTCATATTCAATATCAGATCCATAGAGTTATAGAAATTTGAAAAACAATAAAAGAAGAATAGAAGAAGGAATAATTGAATAAAACCCCATTTTATTGAATCTCAATCAATTGGATTTCAAATCTCTAAATCTCTCTTGCTTTCTTCAATGATTATCCTCGCAAATCAAGCCTTCAATTGGTCTCTTTCCAGATCCCTCTTGCTGCCCTTGTTTTGCCTTTATTTTCTGCAGAATTTCTTTGTTTCTGGTGTGTTGAATCTGTCTCTGTTCTGTCCCTATCTGCTGCGTTCTTGTTCTCCTCTGCTGTCACAAATCTGTTCTAATTTTTCTCTCTTTTGGTGCCAGTTTGCTGCCCAGATCTATTGTGTATTTTCTACCGCAAAACTGTTGAATATTTTCTCCTCCTGCTGTCCAGTTTCTGTCTAGAATTCTGCTATATATATATATGGTTTATTTGCTACCGCAGTCCACTTAAAACCAGTCCCTCTTTGCATCCTAAACCCTAGGTTTAATTGGAGATAATTTCTTTTTACGTTGACTTCCAAAATTATCCCTAAAAAGGTGAGTTAAATAGTGTCCAATATTGTCCTTTATTCTAAAAGTCAAAATTAGCTTTTAATATTTATTTCCAGATCAGATCTGTTTTTCCACGCAGTTTTCCTGGTGTGATTTTGCTGCAGCAATGCTGTAGCAAAGTTGGATTCTTGCAATTTTTTGTTGTTTTCTTTATCTTCTACAAAAGGCAATGAAAATCTAATGAGTGCACATCAAAATATAATTCTTTTTAACAGATTTCATGATTATTTTAGATTTATTATCAAAGAATTTACTTAAATCACAAAGTCCACAAATATTGTATAAATGATTATAATGTGCAAACATTTTCAAATGAACAAGCAAGTATTTATGAATAAGAGTTAAAAATACTCTAATAAATTAGAGTTATCAGTCGCCACTCTTCTGAAGCTCATGAGTGTAGAAAAATTTTGGTGAGATGTGTTTGGTCCTATCGCCTTTGATATACCCTCATTTAACTTGTGCAATACAAGCAGCATTATCCTCATACAATATTATGGCTTTTTCTTTTAATTGAAGGTACTTTACATGTATCTTGAATATGTTGGATCACAGATCTCAACCATATGCATTCACGACTTGCTTCATGTAATGCAAGTATTTCAAAGTGATTTGATGACGTGGCTACCATAGTTTGGTTCGTAGATCGCCATTATACGACAGATTCTCCACAAGTAAAAATATATTCAGTTTGTGATCTTGCATTATGTGGATCAGATAAATAGCCAGCATTTGCATATCCAGTCACTTGCATTTTTGATTCCTTTGAGTAAAACAAGCCCATATCTACTGTTCCATGAAGATAACGTAGTACATGCTTAACCCCATTCCAATGCCTTTTTGTTGGTGCTAAACTATATCTTGCCAATAAATTCACTAAAAATGCAATATCTGGTCGTGTACAATTTGCAAGATATGGTACCAATAGCACTTAAATATGGTACTTCAGGTCAAAGAATTTCCTCATCATCTTCTCGAGGGCAAAATGGGTCCTTTTTTATATCAAGTGATCTCACAACCATATGAGAGCTTAATGGATGTGCTTTGTCCATATAGAATCATTTTAAAACTTTTTCAGTGTATGTCGATTGATGAACAAATATCCCTTTTGATAAATGTTCAATTTGTAGTCCCAAGAAAAATTGTCTCTCCAAGTTCTTTCATTTCAAACACTAATTTTAAATAATTGCATGTTTTATTTATCTCCTCAAGGGTTCCAATAATGTTTAAGTCGTCAACATGTAATGCAACAATGACAAAACTAATGTCTGATACTTTGATGAAAACACAAGGACATATTGCATTATTCACAAACCCTTCCTTTAAAAGGTATTCACTGAGGCAATTGTACCACATGCGACTAGACTGCTTTAACCCATATAATGATCGTTGTAATTTAATAGAATACATTATCTTGGGTTTTGAGGATCTTTCATTAGGAAGTTTAAACCCTTCAGAAACTTTCATGTATATGTCACTATCAAGTGATCCATATAGATAAGCAGTCACTACGTCCATAAGACGCATATCAAGATTTTTCATAACTGCAAGACTGATTAAGAATCGAAATGTGATCATATCCATTACGGGAGAATATGTTTCTTCATAATCAATTCCTGGTCTCTGAGAGAAACCTTGTGCAACAAGTCTTGCTTTGTATCGCACAATTTCATTTTTCTCATTTCGCTTTCTCTCAAAGACCCATTTGTATTCTACTGGTTTAATTTTTTAAGGCGTTTGGACTATAGGCCCAAAGACTTTGCTCTTTACAAGTGATTCTAATTCAGCCTGAATTGTTTCTTTCCATCTTGGCCAATCTTTTGTTTGTCAACATTCATAGATGGATTTTGGTTCAGGATTCTCATTTTCTCTTGATACTTCAAGAGCCATATTGAAAGCAAAGGTGTTGTTAACAACAATTTCATTTATATCATATTTTTCTCCCGTATTAACATAATTTATAGAGATCTCAATATTTTCGATATTTTTGGGTACCTGAAACTCTACATGAGTCATTTGTTCTATAATATTGGACTGATCATTATTGTCAATTTCTTCCCTTACATCCTCTTTGATGGCAATTACTTGCATCTTCCTTTTTCGAGGATTTTTATCTTTTGCACAAAGAGGTCGACCACATTTTTATTGAATTTGAGATTCATTTGAAGCTGAGTTCATAAATTGTCCTGTTGGGACATCTATCCTTTCACGGGCATTTACTGTCGATATATGTGATTTTGTTACTCTTTTAGAATCGATGAAAGCATCAGGTAATTTATTTGCTAAATTTTGTAAATGAACAATTTTCTGAACTTCAAGTTCACATTGGTTGTTTGCTGATCAAAATGAGATAATGAAGATACATCCCAACAAATTTGACGACATTCGTTAAGTTTTGATTTCTCTCCCCCTAATGTAGGAAAATTTGTTTCATCAAATTGGCAGTCGGCAAAGCGTGCCGTGAAAATATCACCCATTAAGGGTTCTAGATGCCTGATAATAGATGGAGAATCAAATCCAACATAAATTCCCCAACTTTCTTTGAGGATCCATCTTAGTTCGATGTGGCGATGCAATTGGAACATATACAACACAACCAAAAATTCTTCAATGTGAGATGTTTGGTTGGTGACCAAATACTAGTTGCAATGCAGAGTATGTATGATAAGATGTTAGTCTTATACGAACCAAGGCTCCAGCATGTAATATAGCATGTCTCCACGTAGAAACAGGAAGTTTCGTTCTCATGATTAATGGTCTAGGAATTAGCTGGAGATGCTTAATAAATGATTCAGCTAGACCATTTCAAATGTGTACATGAGCAACAGGATGCTCAACATCAATACCAATCAACATACAGTAATCATTAAATGCTTGGGATTTGAATTATCCAGCATTATCTAAACGAACTTTCTTAATAGGAAAATCCGAGAATTGTGCTCTTAACTTAATGATTTGAGCAAAAAGCTTAGCAAATGCTTGATTACGAGTAGATAAGAGATAAACATATGACCATCTTGTTGATGCATCTATCAATACCATAAAATATCTAAATGGTCGCTTATGGGTCCACAAATATCTCCTTAAATTCTCTCTAAAAATGAAGGAGATTCAACATTAATCTTGATCACTGATGGTCTTATAATCATTTTGCCTTTTGCATATGCAATACAAAGATAATCACTTGGCAATTGAATCTTTTGATCTCTTAGTGGATGTCCATTTGAATTTTCTATTATTTTTTTCATCATTGTGGAACCTGGATAACCCAATCGATCATGCCATAATGTCAAAACTTTGGACTCTGAGTTGTTTTGATTCATTACTGCATATGATTCAATTGTGCTTATGAATATATAATTTAAGCCACAAGAGAATGCATTGAGCTTTTCTAGAATAAGCTTTTGATTAGAGACAATAAATGTAATGCAAAGATATTCTCTATTATTCTCATTAATTGTTTCCATATGATATCCATTATTGCGAATATCTTTAAAACTTAACAAATTTCTTTTAGATTTGGAGGAATATAATGCACAATCTATTTTCAATTTTGTCCCACCAAAAAGGACAATATTAGCTCTTCTGGAGCCTTCTATTAATTTTGTTGTGCCAAAGATTGTGCTCACATTTGCTTTTGCAAATTTCAAAAAAGAAGAATATTTCGCATCTCGTAGAATTGTATGTGTTGTTGCACTATCCACCAAGCACATATTATTATTCTCCTCAGAATAAACTGTTTTGCTTTGAAGATTCATTTTCTTTTCACGTGCAAAAATAAATAAAGTAAATAAGACATTCTTTCTTATTAAAAAAAATCATTAAATAAACACCATATAAATTTTATTAATATAAAATGCTAACAAGAAAGAAAAGAAAAAAAAAATGCTAATAGGGCATTTAGTCATGCCAATTATTGAAAAGAAATAGAGACTAACATAAAAATAAATAAATAAATAAATCTTAGACAATGTTTTCTAAATCTTCAAGGTAATCTGAGATGTCTAATGGATTAAAGGCACTTGGATCAAATTTTTCCATAATAGGGGTAGTATTTTGTTGATCATTAAAATCAACAAAATTTGTTTCCATTTGCCCTTTCCTTTAATTGAAGCTTGGTAGAGATCCACAAGATGACTGGGGGTACGACAATTGTTAACCCAATGTCCTTTTGCATCACAATGGAAATATGGTTGTCCATTACCCTGAGGGGTTTTCTGGTTTGTTTTCATGTTTATTCCATTTTCGGTGGTATGTGAAGGAATTCTTAAAATTTGGACGATGTCCACCATACTTATTATTTCTGCCACGGCCACGACTGTGACCACATCTATTTCTTTGTCCACGATTGTGGCTGTTAGATGCAATGACATTTACCTCAGGTAATGGTGCAGAGCTCGTAGGGCATGCCTGATGATTTTTTATTAATAGCTCGTTATTTTGTTCAGCTACAAGAAGGCATGAGATTAGCTCTGAATATATTTTAAACCTTCTCTCTCGGTACTGCTGTTGCAGGACCACATTGGAGGCATGAAAAGTGGAGAATGTTTTTTCTAACATATCATTTTCAATAATTGTTTCTCCACACAATTGTAATTGAGAGCTAATTTTAAACAGTGTCAAGTTATACGCACTAACACTTTTAAAATCCTGTAGATGCAAGTGCATCCATTCATAACGAGCTTTGGGGAGTATGATTGTCTTTTGATGGTCATATCGCTCTTTTAAAGCCTTCCAAAGAGCTAACAGATCTTTTACTGTTAAATATTGGACCTTCAGTCCTTCATCGAGGTGATGCCTTAAAAAATTAGTGCTTTTGTACGATCCTATGGAGAGGCTACGTTTCCATCTTTAATTGTTTTGCCCAATTTGTTGGCCACAAGGTGGACCTCAGTATCCAGAATCCATGACAAGTAATTCTTTCAAGTAATATCAAGGGGCAAGAAATTCCAATTTCGTAAGACTCATCATGGTAGCTATTAAATAAATAATATAATTAGTTCATGTTTAATTCAATTTTTTTAAAATGATAATAACAACGATATAGCAACATAGTATCGGAATATGTTTAGATCTTACTTTTCATGCTACTACACAATTGATGATATGAAATATATATAATATCAATAATAATTATTAAAAAATATATATAAAAACATATATATAAAATTAAAAACTAAGCGACTATTAATAATTTTATAACTACAAATAAAAGTAAAATAAATACAATCATATATTCAGTATGCAATTAGTTTCCTAATTGATCACAATTTTATATTAGTTACAATTTAGCATAATTAATTGTACAATTTGGCAATCAAAATATAACATTTTTTAAATTTTAAAAATAATAATAATATATTAATTATTTATTGAGTCATAATCAAAAATAATTTGACATATTCAATTCAAAGATAACATTAAATAAATAACTAAATGATAATTATTGCTAATAATTTAATGAAAAATTTACTAGAATTTTACATCTAATATTATCCTTAAATTAGATAGAAGCAAGATAGTAATCACAATAAAATTCGAAAGAAACAGTTCAGAGAAAAAAAAAGGAATTAGGTAGTTATCTTCATTAAGTTGAATACCAATTTATAAGTATTTTTATATAAATATACCAATATAAAAGTAAATTACAAAATTATCTAAATAACAATTAGATTATATGTTCTGAATCTACAAATATGAAAGCAAATTCAACTAATATATATCACATTTTACCACTCAAAAAAAAAATTTGATTCAAAATTAAGAAATAATTTAATGGGATCTAAAAAAAATATTACTAAATTTATTATCAAACTGATAAAAAAAATTAGGGGTGAAAAAGGCAACAATAATTACATAGGTCAAGAATATGGATTATTATTAAATAATAGATAAGGTATATAATATTTAATAATTGCATAGAAAAATAATTCCATAAAAGCAACATCACATCTATGACTTATCCATTATAATTAATAATATATCAGAGACTTAAAATAGTTAAAATCTATCCTTATCTTTCAAGGAGAAGAGAATCTTAAATGACGATTAATATATCCAAAATTTGAACTTGCTTATCAGTTAAAAAAAAAAACAAAACTAAAAATATGAGGTACAACATCGCAATAATTATCGCAGTTCTAAGAAAATTGCAGTAAAATATGACATCTACATGTGAAACAAAAAATATGAGATGCAATTTTTTTTAAAATAATTGGAAATAGGTAAGAGCCATTACAAATGTCATAGATGGAAAACCTTGTAGAATGCAAATTGATTATAATGGAAAATATAAATCATTTTATTTAAGTAATTATAGCATACACAACAAAGAATCAAACTGAAGTATATGAATATTCATTGGAACAAATAGTCGTTATTTCAAGAATACAACATGTGAAAACAGCAATATTGTATGCACAAAGAAACAAACTGAAAAAAAGTAATCTTTGATAAATTAGAGGAGAGGAGAGATAATTTAACCAAAAAAATATTTACCAAGAGTTCAAAAGTTTAAAAGTTTTCGTGCTGATAACGTGTTATAAAACTAAATAAATAAGAACTAAGAAATAGTGAAAGAGAATAGAAGAATAAATTCAGATTATTGCATGTTTTCAATACACTACTAAGAACCCTATTTATAGGGTTGTCAAGATACAATATGAATATTAAATACTAGATATAATAGATATTAAATCTTTATTTAAGATATACAAATGATTAAATCTATATTTCAAACTTTGATTAATAAGAGATAAATCTAACTAGATAATATCATAATTAGATTTGACATCCAAATTGTAACAATGCTAAATTTTATTGACTTTGATAACTAGTTCAATCAACCACAAAAATAAATAAAAATAGTACATTAATTTTATAAATAAATAATAAATAAATAAAATTATAGTTAATATAATAGGTTTATTGCATAAAAGAAATTCATAAATAACATTAATCTAATACTATATATGGCATTCTATATCCAAAATACAGAGAAAATTTGAAATCAAATATACTAATTGAATATATAAAAAATAAATAAAAATTTTAGGACCAAATCTCAATAATAAAATAAGTAAAATTTGATGTCATAATCTATTCGGTCCTCATTGGCAAGTGTTAGCATCGAGTTGATAGCATTACTACTTCAAAAAGAAAAAGTAGTATTAAATACATATACAAAATTAAATTATTATATGCTTGTAAATTTTCTCCTTCGTTGTCTTTATCTTCCTTAAAGTACGTAGATCTACAGAATTAGAACCCATAAGAATAAAATAACTGAAATTTTTGAAAGAATATTAGACTCATCATAATTAAATGATAATTCTATAATTTAAATTGCTATAAATACCTTCAAATTGAGCCCAAAGTTAATTTTGAGAACACATCAGTGCATTCAATGTATCTGCACAAAGCCTATTTCGATGTTTGCTAAAAAATATTTCATCGGTAGTAAATGTATTCTATGATGAAACAAGTGGATACAATTATTTCCAAGATGTATCTAGTAATGCTTTTTTTAAATTGGATATTTTGTCCCCATTTTTTTCAATTAAGAAAGACATCAAAATTATTGTCCCTTGATATAATTGCCTTCTTTAATTAGAAATCTAATTAAGTTCTACCCTTTTCATTAGCATTACTAGTACTTGGTACAAAAAACTTCTTCACTAAATCCAACTAATGGGATTATGATAAACCACCCAAGTCACTATGAAAACCATCTATTCCTTCACTAACTTACCTAGGATAGTTTTTACATTATTAATCTCATAATTAACCATAACTTCTCCTATAGACAAATAAAATTCAATGGACTTCTTTCTATATATAGGATTCATTACAGCAACTACAACCAACACCCTATGAATTACATTATAGCTTTAGTCAAACTTTACCAACATAGATAAAGCCATTTTTTTATTCACTTCTTCATCTTACATTTTTCATTCAATCAATTGCATTCAGATACAACAAACTATTATAAAATGACCTTAGTAGAAGCAAAGTTTGGGTTCAATTTAATTGCAAAAATAAATAATTATGGATAACAGCATAATACTAAGCAATGAGAAAAACAAATGGCACACAATGGTTCAACTTTTTACTGTAAAAAATTGACTCCATTGATGAAGACCCATCGAGGAAAATCTACTAAGAATACAAACACCAATATTCAAATAAAAAAATCACTTACAAATCAAACCCCAATTATACAGTATTTCTAACATTGTACGATGACTGAGAGCACAAGTGATATACATACAGTATCTCTAACCTTGTAAGATGATTGAGAGAATAAGTGATATACTGACATGATTCTTCAAAAGTCACTACTTGCTTCAAAGAATCCAAAAGGCAAAAATCAAATGGTGGCTATATTATTTCAAAAAGAAAAATCTAATTGGCTTCTTCTCACGCGATGATAATGGCTGATAAATTAATGATATTGTGGGTGTTAATTCTTTGGCAAGTCAGCTTGACAAAGTGAAGGAAAAAAAAGGTGGCTTAAAACTTAATCCCCATGACAGAAGCAGAGGAAAAATATATAAATATTCCATCCTAATACTTCTAGTCCTTCACGCAAAAGATAATAATAATCTTTGGACCAAAACATATATTACCCAATGTCACAATAACCAAAAATACTGTCTCTGGTACAAAGGAATAGGATACCTTGCAACCATTGTATGGTCTACCTCAGCTTTTTGGGTACACCAGTCCAAGGAACTCCCTTAACCCGTAAGAAACAGCCCTCAGCCCGTAAGAAATAGCCTTCAGCCCATGAGAACAATCTTTTCCCATAAAGACAACCCTCAACCCGTAATGACAGCACCATGTCGTAAGAACAGTCCTTAGCCCTAATGATGGCACCAGCCCTTAAACCATATAGATGTTCATCCTGGCACCTATATGATATTTCAGTTGCTCGTTGTACTTTTGCTCATACAAGGGTTTTATTGCACATCCTTTCTTTATGAACTAACTCTAACACATCAACATGTGTACCATATCTTAGTATATATACATGGTTAGTATAACCTAATAGAGGACTCTTGGACTATTAGATGTTATAACCCCCTTATTTGGATTCTCACAAACACCATATATTCTAAACTTGAATTATGACGTACTGATGTCGTTTTATGACATCAATTAAATAATAAATCTCCACCTTGGCATAAAATGAAATCAAGTTTTTCAAATACAAAATTTATCAAAATACCAAATAACCATTATCCAAAGTCCCGAAGGGCAATCACTTACTGCAAACACCAACCAAGCCCAAAAAAGGCTTGAACTTTTTAATTTGAACTGGTCAACATATCAGCTGGATTCTCTGTAGTAGTTATCTTATTGACAACAATATCATTCTAAGACACAATGTCACGAACGAAGTGATATCTGACATCAATGTGTTTGGTCCTCTCATGATATATAGTATACTTAGTCAAATGTATTGCACTTTGACTATCACAAAATACAACATAAGTATCTTGCTATAAACCCAAATCACAAATCAAACCTCTAAGCCAAATGGCTTTCTTTACTGCTTTTGCTGTTGCCATATACTTTGCCTCTATAATAGACAAAACAACTGTAGACTGTAAAGTAACCTTTCAACTAACGGCACAATGAGAAAGAGTGAAAACATATATTGTCAGATATCTTCTCTTATCTAAATCACCTACATAATTGGAGTCCATGTAGCCAATAACATTGCAACCAGTATTAGAACTCCTATTATATACTAAACCAAAACTAGAAGTGCTTCTCAAATATCGAAGTATCCATTTCACTACTTGCCAATGACATTTTCTAAGGTTACCCTTGTATCTACGAACAACACTAACTGTATGTGAAATATCTGGACTAGTGCATGCCATAACTTATATCAAACTACCAACAACACTAGCACATGGAAGTTGAGACATGTACTACTCTTCTTCTTCTTCTTCTAACTATGGTGACAAATAAAAACAAAGTTTAAAATGCGTAGCTAGTGGCGTATTCATATGTTTAGACTCTTTCATACTAAAACGTTCAAAAAAAATTTAAATTTCACTTTTCTGAGACAAATAAAACTTGTTTGCTAGTCTATGTCTATAAATTTTCATATCCAAAATTTTCTTCGTTGCACCCAAAATTTTAATCTTAAACTCACTACTAAGCTAAGACTTTAATTTCTGAATCTCAGACTTATTCTTAGAAGCAATAAGAATGCCATCAATATATAGCAACAAATAAATAAATGAACCATGAGAGAACCTTTTAGGATAAACACAACTATCATAATCACTCCTAGAGTAACCATGATCAATCATAAAAGAATCAAAGTGCTTAAGAGATTACTTCAACCCATATAATGACTTGTTCAATAAACAAACATGATTTTCCTTACCTGGAACATCAAACCTCTATAGTTAATGCATGTAAATTTGTTCGTCAAGCTTACCATGTAAGAAAGTTGTCCTTGACATCAAGCTGTTATAATTCCAAGTCAAACAACGTAATCATAGCAAGTAACACATGTATGGAGCTATGTTACACAAAAAGTGAAAATACTTCATTGAAGTTGATACCCTTTTCTCACAATAGCCTTGCCTTGAACCTAGTTGCTTCAACCTCAAGTATACTTTCTTTTTTCTTAAAAACCCATTTGGTTCCAACAATCTTCTAACCATTAGGTGGTTTTACTAATTTCCAAGTATGATTATTATGAAATGACTTAATCTCTTCATTCATAGCAACTAACCACTAAGCAAACTCATTATAAGTGACAACTTCATTAGAACTAGAAGGTTCATTATAAGAAACTAAGTCTGCATCTGTTTACCTCTGAGGACATTGAATCTCTCTTGTTCCCTTACCCTTGGTGATATTGTATGGTTGCTCTGCTACATCAAAAGTATAATCATCTACCTCATCCATAGATGGCTGATCTGAAATGTTCTCTTGCACTTGACTAGGAGCTTCACTCTTAAGCTCCACATGCTCACTAACACTGAGATCTTTACTTGTAAAAAAAGACTCTTTTTCTTTTCTAACATGGAAAACTCATCAAATATAACTTTTCTATTAATTAAAAATTTAGGTGACTTGGGTTCAACACACCACAATCTATAATCCTTCACCCCGTAAGAATACCCCAAAAATATGCATTTTAATGCCCTAGACTCAAGCTTACTATCATTAACATGAGCCCAACACAAACAATAATGAACAAATATTGACAAATGACTCTTAGAAAATAACAAAGTTGCATCATAAAATTCTTCAATTTCTCAACAATCATTTTAGCTAAAACTCAATAAGTTTCTCAAGTCACACTTTTATAATGTTAGTCACAGAGCCTCTAACTCAAGCATAAAAAAAGTAGGGTTCCACCTAGTCTTACAATCAAGATTCATATTTTTAGTCATTATAATGCACATTTGTTGTGCAATTTCCTCAAACTTTTCAATTCTCATAGGAGTATCTCCAAAATACAACGCTATCCCTTATTTTTTTTCAATGTTATTCCCATAACTTGTAGTCCATCACTAACCACCAAATTAAGAATATGACAACACATGTCATGTGAAATATATCATCAGATAACATTAATGTACTATCAAAAAAATCTAACATGTTCCTTGTTACAACATCATTGATAGAATAGTTATCTAATATCTAATGTGAAAGTAGATAACTTACCATCCATATTCTAATCCATTAGACATTCTAATAAGTTTTTAGCTATCACATCTGTACGAGGGTTTGGAACATGCATAGACCTAAAAAAAAATACAAAAAAAAAAGTAATTAAAGTCCTAAAATACAATTAACCATTAAATTTTAAAAATGAATTTTAAATTAAAAAATACTATAATTCTAATACTAGTAATTTAAAAAAAAAAAAAAAAATTGGAGTATCAAAAAGATCAAAAACTAAAAAAAAAAACTTAAAATAACTCAAAATATTCCTTCGCAAAACCCAAAAAAATCAATGTAATGAGACATTGTCATGTACTCGTTCTTGTGATTCGAAGCAGTCCATAAATAACATGTATGAGTGTTGATTTGATATTCTATCGGAGAAGTGTTACTGATAAAAAAAAAAAAAAGCAGCAGTCCATAAATTGCCAGTTATAGCAATTTGACTTTGAATTCCTTTAATTATTTTCATAACCTTTGACTTCTCTTGTTCATAAATCTTCATGACATCAATTCTTAAATTGTATATTGAAATCACCTTGAACATTGAATTTATAGTATTCATAATTTACTAAATCCAAGAGGTTTTACTTATGGGAATAATGAATATATTATTTAAAATATTTATGAATATAAGATATTAAATATTGATAGGAATAATTTAATAATTCAAGTAGATATTTGTAAGGATGTTATTTAATTAATAATTATGTATTCAATTTTCATATTTGAATTTTAAACTAGATTTAGGATTGATCACCTTTGCATCACTAATATGGTTTTTCATCCTTCTTCCTAGGATATAAAATAGCTTGTTTTATATACCTACTTTTTCTCACAGGGGAATTAAATTAATTAATAAATTAGAGTTTATGTTCAATATGGAAACAAAATAAAACAATAGTCTACACAAATAATAAGAGCGTCGTTAAATATTTTTTCCCTCTTTCCCTCTTTTGTTTGGTTTTTAGCATTTTAGGTCTTCAAACAAATATAAAAATGATTTCAAGGTAATAATCTAGTCCAAAAATTCACAATTTTCAATAATTTTCATATATTTTTATTTAGGATTTCTAGGGGAATAAAAAAAATTCTAAATTTTTGTGATGAAAATCAACATAATCTAATTTTTCTAAATTTTTGTTACTTTTTTTTTTTTTTTATGTCTTAGAATTAAGAGGAAAAAAAGATGTTAGAATGAAATCTCAAAACCCTAAAATTCTAAGCCAAGTATTTGTTTTGATAATTTCGAAATAGTTAGGTTATGAATTAGGAATTGAAATTTTTATTGAAAAGTATAGACATGTTTTCGAGTCTAATGGTTTTTGAATCACTTAAAAATGATTTTTTTTTCTAATTTTCGTGAATTTTCTAAATTAAATCTAAAATTTTGAAATTCTACAATTTTTGTACTGACATTTGAAGTAAAAATAGTTTTAGGTTCTATAACCTATTTATTTTAACCTAAAATTTTAATAACATCTTTTAATATATGTTATTTATTGTTTATGAAAATTTCAAAGCCAAATAATTTTTATAGAATATTTGAGATATTTTTCAATAAGGGGTACTTTGACCAGAAAATTTCCTAACAGATTTCGTAAACTGATTTTTAAGTATGTTTTGAATATGATTCCTGTATCATTTGAATCTAAATTTTTTAATATAAATATATACATATTTCTAGTTTGACTCCAAATTTTTTTACAAAGAAACTAATTTTTTATGTTTGGTAATAAATCATGTATTGAGACATGTTTAGATTAACTTAGACATTTAGGTTATAATAAGTGTTATATATTTTCCTTGGGATAATCTTCTACAAGTGTAAATAAAATTTTAGAACATAAAATATTTATTAAAAGTGTTATAATTTATGGAATCATACAAGGAATAAGATTTAAGGATGAATAAAAGAAAACTAAATATTTATATCCTTATATTTAAGATTAAAAGTTAATTCTTTATTCTTGAAAATTATACGATAATATTAGCTATGCCTAAATCATATGGTATTGTGAAATTTTACAGTAGATTTGAGGTAAGTAAACTAACCCTACTTGAAATATTTAGTCTATGTTTATTTGCCTATTTGATTATATGTTTGTTGTTGTTATAAAAAGGTACTTGTGCTATATTATTGTTTGGGGTAAAATAATGTTTTATGAATGTGTATGATCTATTTTTCAAGTTTTTCTATGTACAATTGAGCATTGTTTGACATATACATTATTTTATGCATGTCATCAGAAGCATAAGTTTTATAAAATTTTTTATTCATATGAAACATTTTAAAAGAAATAAGATCTTTTTAAGGAAATTTTTCAAACAAACATATATTTTGATAGGATGCCTGAATCTTCTAAATATAAGTTAAGTATCTTGGAGGGACACAATATGATAATTTATGATAAGTTTAAGGGTCATGTGCGGGAAGTGTCTCCCGTGTAAGTTAGTGTACTCGGGGACTAAAAAGTCATTACCGTTGGTTTGGACATACGTGTGCATGTGAGAATTATGTATAAAATTTCAATTTTGCTAATTTATAAGTTAAGTCTTATTTGCATATGCCTTTCACACGTGCCAGTTGCCGACAGGTGACTTATATAAGGCTCCACTATGATAAGTTTAAGGGATGATTCATGGTACTCTTAAATAAATAAATAAGCTCTTAAAAAAAGTGTTTTTTAAGAAATAACAATGTTTTGCAAGCTTTACCTCATAAGCATAAGCATATTATATAAGAAATAGAAATGCATTACAGGCTTTACTACATAAGCATAAGCACGTTCTCGATGAGACATAAATGCATTACAAGCATTCTTCTATATGTATAAGCATGTTATAAGATTTTTTTTTGTTAGATATGATTTTTATGTTGTATTGCTTAATGTTTCAATTACATTGAGTTTACTTATTGAGTGATATCACTAATTTAGGTTTTATTCATCACTTTTCAAGAACCCATGAGGAAGATTTGGCAACATCATTGAAAATTGTTGGTCTTCTAGGTTGATTTTGTCTAGCATAATGACATAAAAAAATTTTGTGAGAGGATGAAAACACTTATACCTTTTTTGATGAGTTCTATACTCGACAAAGACACATTTTAAATAACAGGGCTCCAACTTAAAATGCTAATTTTTAGGAATATAAACAAAGTCCACACACCCAAAAACTCTAGTTGGTAGGCTATGGAATGAAGGAAGAGAAACATGGGTGGAGAGCACTTCAAAAAGAATTTGACCTTACAGAACACTGGATGGCATATGATTGATAAGATGAGAAGTAGTAAGAATAGCTTCTTCCCATAAGTTCTTAGGCATGTTGGCACTAAAGAGGATGGAGCGGGAAACACCCAATAGATGTCAATTCTTACGCTCAAATACACCATTTTGTTCAGGTGTCTAAGGACAAGTAGTTTGTATAATACCTTATGCCTTGAGATGGTCTTAAAAAACATGACTCATATACTTCCTCCAATTGTCAGAATAAAATGTTTTAATCTGACCACAGTATTAGGTTTGAATCATGGTTTGCAAATTTTTAAAGGCATAAAACACAACAGATTTTGACTTGAGTAATATAACTCATAAAGTCCTAGTGCAATCATCAATAAAGAAAACAAATCAACACATGCCAGTAGGAGTAGCATCACGAGAAGGCGCCCAGATATCAGAATGAATTAACTCAAAAAGAATAGTATTTTTATTAGAAATACTTAAAGGATAACTAACACAATGGCTTTTGGTCAAAATACAAGTTTCACACCTAATAGAAGACTCATTAACACCCAAAAACAAAGAGAGTATAGACTTTTTCATACTACTAAATGAAGGATGTCCAAGACAATGATGCCATAGCCATAGCTCACTCAACTGTTTAGAACTCAAAATTAAAGCAACTGGGACCTTCTTCCCTAGTTTCTCCCCTGCATACATTCGTTCCAAATGGAACAATCTCCCTCTCAGATCTCCTCGGCCAATTATCTCCCTTGTCTAAAGATCTTGAAACATAACATATATAGGAAAAACGGTCGCAAAACACTTAGCTTCAGTATTCAATTATGGGACATAAATCAAGTGGTGAGATAAAGCAGGCACATATAACACATTCTTAAGTTCTAAGGTGGGTGTGATTCTAATTAAGCATATTCCTAAAACATGGAATGCTTCACCATTTGCATTCATAACTCGAGACACATGTGATGATGATAAAGAGGTAAAAAAGGATTTATTATAAGTTATATGGTCTGATGCCCTAGAATCAATGATCTAGGTATCTTCTCCAACAAAGTTAGAAATATATAAAGTTGTACCAATCTTACCACGTCCAACCATGGATACAAAAGGATTACCAGTAGATGTTGTATGACTTTGTCCCTTCACAACATACTAATCAAGATTTTGAGCTAAATGTGCTGGGCCAAATTCTTGTTGATTAGGACCTGATCTTCCCCAAGATGTCGAGTATTTGTTTAGCTTGTGACACTTGGCTTTCACATGTCCATGTTTGTTTCTTGCAAAAGTTGCAGTAAGGACGATTTTCAATAGAAGTAGGGAAATATGGCAGAGACTAAGACTGAGGACCATTTCCAGTAGATTGGGGGCAAGCCTGAGTAACTCACCTTTAGTACTGAAATGTTTGTTGTCAAGCCCATTCAGGAAGACATGATATCATCTATAGTCTTCATTTTGTTGGGATGCCTCTTATCAATTTCCAACCATATATTCTTTAGGGAAGCAAAGAAGATAGACACAGGCTGCTCATTTTGAGTCATCTTGAATGCCTTAGTGTAGAGTTCATGGATTTGAACAAAATCTGAGTCAATCAGGTATAGTTCTTTCAGTGTCTTCTAAATCTCAGTTATAGTCTTGCACTCAATAAGCAGCTGGATAACCGCATCTATCACGGATTTGTAAATAATAGACATTACTAATCCTTGTTGTTCTCCCACTTTCCAAACCCTAGATTCTTTACATCCGGTGCTTCAATACTTCCATTGACATAGCCCATCTTGTTACGACCACACAGATGTGCTGTCAACATCTTTCTCCAAGTATGGTAATTGGTGCCATTCAATTTGGCACCTCTAAAGTCTCTTGAGGAGTCATGATTTAAGAACACCTCTACCTTTTAGACTTCCTTACCTAAATCTCCTTCTCCCATAGTTGAAAGCTATTGAATACAGCGAAAACAATGAGCAACAAAAATAATTTGAGCGAACAATTAGGCAAAGAGAAATTTGATGAAGATTTTAAGAAAATCCTAAAAAACCTAAGAAAATAGGTTTAATGGATTAAAGGTTCTTAATCACAAGAACACAAGAAACAATTCTCGATTACTGGGAAAGAGAAAAGAGATTGAATGGGAGTATTGAGAGAAAGAAGAGAGACAAAGTCCAAAATTAAATCTTTGCTTTGATACTAAGTTGAGAATATGAATATGTTTGAGAGAATAATCAAATATCTTTCTTCTCACAAGGGAGGTAATATATATACTAGTTACAACTTTATATAATAAGAAAACTACATAAATACAATGATTATAGAATATAAATAAAACAAAACTATATAAATACAATGATTACATAATATAAATACAAGGAAACTAAATAAATACAATAATTATAAAATCAGTCAACCAATCCTAATAGGAAATAAATTATAACTCAATAAGATCTTGAATCATTCCATAGTTAATTTTTGATTTTCAAATCACGTTATTCAACACTATTGCACTCAAATTACCCTCTATACCATCTTATTCAAGTATGGACATTTGTATTCATGGTGATGATGTTGAATGTGAACAAGATGGTAAGATGAGAAAGTTAAAATTAGCTGCGTGGAAATCTAAAGGTTTATGAAAGATGAAGTTTGTAAAGTTGAGTGCAACTATTGCAAAAAACGGTTTTAGAAGGAGTAACTAAGAATGGAATATCACATTTGCATGCAGCTATTTTGGTAATTTGTGTTAACTTTATTTAACATTAACATTATTTATTTATTATTAATTTTTTTGGGTCGTTACAGTTATTTTGATAATTTATGTTAACTTTATATTATTATGTATGAGTAATTATTTTACACCAAAAATTCATTCATAATAAATATACTTTTTATAAATAATTATTTTATTAATTTTATTATATGCCTCTTTAATTATTCTCAAATTTCTTTCTTTCTTTCCTTTAATTTTTGTTAGTTTTTTAGGCACATTAAGGCCAATATAATAAATACACTTATTATAAATATTTGTTTTGAATATTTGATTGTGTATTAACTTTTAATTATTACATATGTGTAATTATTTTATATTAATAAATATTAAAATGTTTCTATAATAAATATACTTATTATAAATATTTTGATAATTTTATTTTGTATTAACTTTTGATATTACTTTTGGATAATTGTTTAATCTTTTATATAAAAAATAAGATTTCGTTTTGATTATCCTTCAAATTAATTTTTAAGTACATTAATAAATATTAAAATATTTTTATAATAGATAAAAAATTAATGAATTATATTGATAATTTTATTACTCTTAGGTAGTTATTTTATCCTAATAAATACTAAAATGATCATACAATAAATAATTTTTTTATAAATAGTTATTTTAATAGTTTAATTGTAAATTAATTTTATATTATTATTATTGAATGATAAGTTATATGACTTATATTTATTTATTTAATAAATTAATCGGATCTAATTAATTATAATACTTATGTTAAATTAATCATTTTCATATTTTGTATATCACTTCAATTAAAGAAAAATCACCTAATATACCGATACAGATGGATATATAATATTAGTTATTTAAAAAAAGTTTAATTATTTATAAATTATATAATGATTTAAATATATTTTTAAAAATAAATTATATTAATAATGTAATTATTCGTTCGTTCATAGCATCGTCTAAAGCTTGGTTAATAATAAAAGGTGACTGATTTTTGAAATATAGAGGTGGTTAATTGGTTATAGATAATTAAAATAAAAATCTGAATTAACATAAAACAGCTACACAGGCAATTCCAGAATGTGCGATGACATGACTACCAAGTTTCAAGAACAACAGTGACTGTTGGTGTGATATTTATGTGGTCTAAATTTACTCTTACCATTCAAATATCGTGTAAACGATAAATAAATGCTCGAAATGAAACTTATCTTTCTACTACTTACGGAAAATGGAAAGCTGCTCGGTTAAGCTATCTTCGCCTCTGTCTTCGTCTACTTTCAATCTTGAGGTAATCAATAATCTACTAGGACTTATATTTTGATGCATTTTGCCTTTTTGGATGTCCCATCGTATACTCATTTGCATTTTTTTGTCTATGTTTATGGGAGAATTACGATTAACTGCTTGCCTATTGAGTACTGAGTCGTTTTGATGCTTTGGATAATCTAAGCCTTTGATTTTTAATTAGACTTACCTGATTTGGTACATGTTTATATGTTTAGAACAATTTCATTGAAAAACATAGATGCGACGGTTGTAGTTGGCCTCATTCTAAAGTCTACTTTGATTTTATCGAAAAGTTCCTTTCATGGTTTTATGAATGATGATGAAAATGGATTAATACTATTGGAAAAGGAACAAATGGCAGTATGTACAAAAAAAACCCATATGAAAACTTTTGTGTGTTGGACGAACTCTTCCAAAAATCTTAAGTTGTTGGAAGAAGGGATTGGGGTTTGAGCAAAGGATAAATGAGCCAATATTTTAGAGTAAAAAAGAGTGCGTCCTAACATTGTTGAAGAATGATGCTAATGTAGGGATTATAAGTTTGCTTTTGCTATCTTAAATTGACCTTTTGGGATTGGATGAGCCAGTTTAACTTATGAACTCTACAAAATTTACAGTGTGGAGATTAGTTGGCTTGTGTTTGGTGGTAAAGATTTTCTTCCCCAACTAGACGATCGTGTCCTTAATTCTTGTTTATGATGGTTTTATTTTTTGTCTTTCATCCCTGAAGTTTCCTTTTGTTTTTTGTCAAGTAGAACTGTAGAAGAGAGAATTCACTTAGAGGAACCAGGACAAAAACCAACTTCAGCTAAAAGCATCAAACCCAAACTCACACAAACACCCAATTTCAGAACATAGCTAAAGTTGAGGACTTGCACAATCAAGAGATATCTATGTATCTCTTTTAGTTATCTCCCAAAACTCTACACCTGATGAAGAGATTTAGAGAGTAAGAAGATTTAGTGTTAATGGCCAAGGCTAGCTACTACCTAAAACTTACACTGCCATCAATACCAATAAGTAAACCTTGTCACTCAGTAGTAACAAGAAAAACTACAGCTCATGACTCCAATTAAAAGCAGTAAATAGTCAAGGCTCTTCACAATGGATCTAAATAAATTTTTTAAAAAATGTGCAAAAACGCTTCTACAAACTAAAGAAAGGTTCTAAACTGTCTGAACTGAATCTCAAAGGAAGCAAGTCCAAACCAGCGTTCTCTCGTCACAAGTATCTGACTCCTTAAGCATATCCCAGCAACAGTATGCTCCTCCTTTTTAGTCCTGAAATTTGTC
The DNA here is from genome assembly GCA_029378325.1 of Elaeagnus macrophylla. Classification (NCBI taxonomy): domain Eukaryota; kingdom Viridiplantae; phylum Streptophyta; class Magnoliopsida; order Rosales; family Elaeagnaceae; genus Elaeagnus; species Elaeagnus macrophylla. The sequence goes on along the minus strand of CM055640.1, from coordinate 38,139,561 downwards.
GCATTAATTCCAATAGAGAAAATTATATCTGTAAGATTTACAATAAGTTCTAACGGCATCTATTTAGAAATTACAATAAATTGCAGGACATTCGCCAAAACTAAAGAATGAATTGCACTTCGTAAAAGTGGTCAGTAGGCAGAATATTCATCTTTGCATGTCACTTAGGAAAGAGTGGACGTCTTCACTTGCCATCAATGGAATAAGCCGCAATTATTTCTGTCCTTTTGTTTACTTTACTAAAACAAAGTAGAAAAGTAGTGAGGGCCACATGAAATTAGAATCAACCCCCATTTAGATTTTCCCCGCCTCCACTGGGATAGTAAATTTGATTGAAATCTACCAAGCCTATTGGACTGGGCATTTGGGCTACAAATCTACCTTTAGCATCTACTGCCATCATCTTATTATGGATATATATATATATATATATATATGGTTTTAGTTTTATCAGCACATTTCATGAACTTAATTAATTCTATATCAAATTATGCACTGTTTTTCTTCAGTCTTTTTACCCCTGAAATGACACTATTATTCAATGGACAATACTTATTGGTTTGGTACTCATTCATCAGCTATAATCATTTAATACATATTACATAATTGTAAGTTTGATGAAATTCTATGTGACATATTATGTCCGAGCAAGTAATTGCAGAACCCTTCCTGGAAAAGCTGAATTCTAGCTTAAGACAAAAAATAGTGATATTCTTATCATTATTTTTGGAACTTTGGTATCCATAATTACTTTATTTTATCAATGAACTCCAGGGTTCATCATCAGCTGTTGGAAAAAAGTCTTCTTACAAATTCTTACATCCCAGATCGCTATCCTTTCAACTTCCTAAACCATTTCTTCAACTTAATGACAGAACTCAGTCCTGCCTGTATCAACAAAACTCAATTTCTCTCTCTTCAAAGTCGTATAGAGGGCTCATATCAGCAGAAGCTGGAAAACGAAGCTGGGATTTTGGCCGATTCATAAAAACATTATATTTCTTTAATGAACCTCCATCTCCTGCCAAGGTTAGACAATTTCCATTTCAGTTTTGGTCATTGTGGAATTGATAATTATGATGTTCTGTTGTTAACAAGATTCTTCTGATTTGTTTAGTTCTTCGAGTTTCTAATCGAGAAGCTATCCAGTCCTTCTCCAAGTAAACCATTGAAGATGGATACCTCTGGTATTGTCCTTGTAGCTGGAGCAACTGGTGGTGTAGGCAGAAGAGTTGTTGACATCTTACGGAAGAAAGGGTTTCCAGTTCGAGTGTTGGTAATTTTCCAATACATTGTTATCTTCAATGAATATCCTAGTTTAATATAGTTACTTTCGACCATTTCAATATCAAATGAAATTTTAATATTAATTTAAGATGGTTACTTTTTTTGGGTCATTACTGTCATATGAACTGTTTGCAGGTAAGAAATGAAGAGAAGGCAAGAAAGATGTTGGGTCAAGACATTGACATGGTGAGCTGTCCAGTTGTGTGTCTGTGTGTAGTGTAATATCCTACTTATTCTGTCATGCGTGTGGAAGCTATTAACTTGTAAATTTTGCCTTTGATTCAATGCGTAACTGGTAGCCACTCTTTTAGTATTTTTATCACTATTGATAATTTCCATATTATTAAAGCATGCTAAACCCATATTTGTGATTCTCTGTAGGTTGAGTAGGATCTATGTATAGTGAGAATTATTTCTCGTTTTACATTCTTTCATTTTTCATGGGATTGTATGTACTGTAAGTACTCTAGATGATCCCCACATGTCTTTGGATGATAAGTATTTCATTGCCTTCATAATTCAACCAGTCACAAGGTAGTTTTTCATTTAATTCTAGTAAAATACATTTAAATGAAGATTTATTTGTGCACTGCTTTTATTATTTTAGTAAAACTTATCAGTTCGGCACAAAAGTTCAGTTGCTCTGAGGTTAGACATATCAAGATGCACTCTGGAACCTCCTATTACCCATCTTGTTAGCAAAAAATGGGAAAAAAGAATAAGAAAAGCTGATTAGTTATTAATTGATACCTCGGTTGATCCCTTTAAGAGTCACTCATGGTCCATGTGATAGGCATATTCGTTTATTTCATTCCGTGTGATCTAGGTGACACTATCCCATTTATGTTATTAGATTGTTGGAGACATTACTAAGGAGAGTACACTAAGCCCTGAGAATTTCAAAGGAGTCAGGAAAGTTATTAATGCTGTTTCTGTTATTGTTGGCCCAAAAGAAGGGGACACTCCTGAAAGAGCAAAATACAGTCAAGTAAGTATGCAAATTTTGTTAAGATGTAGAAACTTCTAGGTTTTCACTTAGGTGTTATAGAATTTAAAGTCACAAAGGATTTTCCTTTGTCAGTTTGTAAGATTTATATTGACAAGTTGTAAGCTTCTTACCATATATTTGTTATCCATTCTATTCTATTTACTTGACATCTAATATATCTGTTACAGGGAATCAAATTCTTTGAACCAGAGGTGCTCAACTGATTTCCTGCTTTGCATCTGGGGTCCAGTTTTTTTTGAAATTTGAAGTTAACTTTGGAACTTGAATATTTTTTTTGCTTGCGTTCTTAATTATATTCATGTGTTTTCACCTGGTAACCATTTGGTCCTATTTGGCTGTTGAAAATAGATCAAGGGGGATTCACCTGAAAAGGTGGAGTACATTGGTATGAAAAATTTGATTAATGCCGTAAAGGGAAGTGTGGGGCTTCGAAATGGTAAACTCCTTTTTGGATTTGAAGGTATGATCTTCTGCACATCAAAACCATTAACAATCAACATCAATCCTGTATATAACTCAATTTCTAAATTAAAATTGAATATGCAAAGAAATGACTGGCTAAGCTTGAGTTACCCGTGTAAAGTTCAGTATTATCTCTACTATATTTATAAAACATGCACTGACATTCTAAAGTTCTTTGGAAAACTTGAATTGGAACTCTTTAAGGTGAGCATGTAAGATGTTTGAATTGAGACTCTTTCTTCTTCTTATATTTTGAAGGTGAAAATTATAGGGAGCTTCCTTGGGGAGCTTTAGATGACGTTGTAATGGGTGGTGTTAGTGAAAGTACATTCCAAATTGATCCAAATGGTGGTGAATATGGTGGACCAACTGGACTTTTTAAAGGTTCATGTTAAACTCACTGTGTAGTCTTCTTGCTGGCAAATGATGTACTTTTTCTTTATATAGATTTGACCTGTCACCTTCAGGTGTCGTTTCAACTGCAAACAACGGTGGTTTTACAAGTATCAGGGCAAAGGTAGATGGAAATTCTTTTATTTGAATTATTTATGGCTGTTGCTATAAGCCTATAACATGTCTAGCATTTTCTCTGCAGATTCCAGAATGCAGCAAAATTAATCATACTTTCATTGACATTTTTATTGGCTTCGAAATTCTAATTTGTTCTTAAAACCAACCTGCATTGTTCAATAGCGTTTGGTAAAGATCCTTTAATATTGCATCTTAACGTGTCACTCATGCTCATTGCCACAAGAATAGTGAGATACATTCACAGCTTTTCTTCTAATTTTAGCATTGACAGGAATAATGTGCAATCATATGCACTTTCAAGTTGTGAACTGTAAATTGTGATAGCTTTTTTGTTAATACTTTTCTAATAGAAACAAAAATGTCAAAAAAACTTCTATTCTTAGTGAGGCTTAAATATGATTGAATCAGAATTTCTTTTGCAGTAAAAAGTCACAGATCTTGATGTAGTTGTCTAATTATAATACTTATTGAAGGGTAAATTTTATTTTAAAGTTGTCTTGGTGGTCAGGGCCCTTTTTTGTTGGGCTAGTTCAACATTTATTTGTATTTATGTTCTCTCTGAATCTGCTTGATTATATCATCTTTTGTTTATCAGAATTTTTCTGTACCTGAAGACCTTTCTACATATGATGGTTTGGAGCTGCGCATTAAAGGTGACGGTCGTCGGTATAAACTTATCATTCGAACTAGCAGTGATTGGGATACAGTTGGTTATACCTCAAGCTTTGACACTATAAAAGGACAATGGCAGTCTGTGAGTATCAGATATTGAGTTCCTTGGTCATTGAACTGTGATGAAAAATATTAATTTTGCATCTTTGTGCTGTTTCTTGTACAGATACGTTTGCCATTTTCTTCTCTGAGGCCTATATTTCGTGCCCGAACTGTTTCAGATGCCCCACCATTTGATCCAAGCAATGTCATTTCGTTGCAGGCATGCCTTCTACGTCGCTACTTTTTCCCCTTGCTTTTTCTGCTCCAAGATTTGCTAAAATAATCCCCAAAAATCCAAATCATTGCAGCTTATGTTCAGCAAGTTTGAGTATGATGGAAAATTAAATCCCACTTTCCAGGAAAGTGAGTTTCAACTTCCATTATCCAGCATCCGGGCGTATATAAAGGATCCTATAACTCCCAGGTTGGTAATCCTTATCTTTTTAAGTTGTTGATGGAGACTTTGAAGATATTTTTTCAGAGTTATCTTTGACAAACTTGTGCTATTTTATTATTTAGAAGTTTTGAAAGGAAAAAAAAAAATTGTACCTAGAGGAGTGAATAGGTCCTATACTAAATGACCAACTCTTAAAACCAAAACCAAATACAAAAATAATAATGCAGCAGAGTTCGATGGACCTATCCCATCTCCTAGATAAAATAAAGAAATCAGTAAACAGTATTTTCTGACCCAAAAAGAAGTAAATAATATTTGACAGCCACGGGTCTCACCTCCCACAAAAATAACTAATAGAAAGGGAGGAGCATGATAATATAATAGTTTCATGTGTGTCTATTCTGGTCAAGAGAGTCTGAAGCACGTTGTGCTATTAGGCCTGATAAATAAATGAATTGAGATTTCAGTTCAATGTGATTGTATACCTAAAAGCTACATACAGTATAATCAGTACAACAATATAACGAAAAAACCCACTTAGACCGGTCTAATTGGTAAAACCAGTAAAACCACAGTGGCCATGACTGGACAATGCAAGATTCTCTATGTTAGAAATAGTTGTATGGACTTTGATATTAGACTCACCTCAGTCCTGAGCTAATCGCTGACTCCTCAGTTCTTGATGCCTAACAGTGCCATCAACCAGTTGCAATTGGCTGCTAATATCAACAATGTGTGGAATTCTTAAGGTGGGATCCTAAGTTCAAAGGATATACGAAGTGTTTTGAAGTTCAAGCTCCCAAAACAAACATGGGTCTCAAAAATAGCTTTTCACCAAAAACCCATTTGGATCCAAAATATGTGCACCACAATCTTGGATGTATCAATTTTCCCAAGAACAAAGTTTTTAATATGCAAGAATCTACTCTAGTTTCTCCAATTCTCAGCCAAATTTTTAAATGAAATCACAAGGGTATTTGTAGGAGAGATTGGAGGTCTATGGTACTAGCAGCCCTACGTGTACTTTAGGCTGTAGGGTCTCGAAGGCAAAGAGGGGCTTTCAAGTTCAAGCCCCTTTATAAATCCCTACTTTGTTGGTCTAACTGAGACAAGCCTAAAGTTCGACAAATGGGATTCAACTAGCCTTCTAATCCCCTTCATTAATATCTCCATTTTGCTCATCTCTTTCTGCTATATATTATTTTGGTTACAGTGCCAGACTCTGATTCCCACTTTACTATCTATTCAGACACTAGAGAGTTATCAACCGAAGGTATCAAACCGTCAAAGTTGTAGAAGCAACATATGCGTGCTTTGCAATAGCCTACCCATGGAAAAGAAGCAAAAAAATGATAAAATATAAAACCCTAAAGACTATCTGTACTAAACTTTGTTAGAATTCTCCATCAGTTAAAATCTTCAAATACAATTTGTATTCCATATGTTTGTTTATTGTTCTGCACATAGTTAATAGCTTAATTGTTATCCTTTTTGGCCATCTCACTTGCAGGTTTGTTCATGTTTGCTCTGCTGGAGTTACCCGACCTGATAGACCAGGACTTGATCTCAGTAAACAGCCTCCTGCCGTCCGCTTGAATAAGGAGTTGGGTTTTATCCTGACATTTAAGCTGAAGGTTTAGTCCTTTGCCAGTGAAAATTTACGTTAGCAAGATTTGATAAGTAATACTTCTTAAAGTTCTGTTTACTGTTAACATAGTTTGTGTGGCTGCGTTGTCAAGTAGCTATCCTTTAGCTTTATGATGTAGCATTGGAAGTTTTACAATAGAAATATAAAATAGGACAAGAGAAGAACTAATAAGGAAGAGTGAATTAAATATAATATTCTCTAACTGAAATGAATGTCAAAAAATGAAAAGAAAAAAGCACAAATATGACAGTTCTCTATATTGATTCACTATCCTGATAAGAAACTGAATATTGTTCTCCGTCATTGATTTTTATTATTTTTTTAATTTTAAACAGGGGGAGGATTTGTTGACGGGAAAGTGGAATGCCATATGCAATTGTGAGACCTTGTGCATTAACTGAGGAACCTGCTGGAGCAGATCTCATTTTTGAAGCAGGGAGACAATATAACGGTAAAGATATATGCAGTTCTTTGCAACTGAGTGCCAGGCTTACTGGTTATTGGTTAAAGTCATCCTTTTTAACAACAGCAATCTTTATGTACTTGGCATATTCAGGGAAAAATATCAAGAGAAGAGGTTGCTCGTATATGTGTTGCCGCTTTGGAAAGTCCATACGCTTGTGACAAAACATTTGAGGTCACAAATTAACTTTTATTCTTTCTAGAATTGATATTTCTCTGTTTTAATTATCTCAAAGTCCTTTCTTGTTAACATGTTACATGAATTGTTTACTTCTATTACATGATCTTCAGCTAGACAAGTATATTTATGATGAGGTTAACTCTTGTGTTTTAAATAGCCTCTCTCTCTCTCTCTCTCTCTTTTTTTTTTTTGTAAGTTTGTGTTTTGTTTTGTTAAAAATTTGTAGGCATTTGTCACTTTACAGGTTAAGAGTGTTGTACCATTTAGTGAGCCATTTACTGTTGACCCTGAAAATCCACCTCCTGAGAAGGATTACAACATTTATTTCAAAAGTCTGAAAGATGGGATTACAGGGAAAGAACCTCTAGAACAAAGTTCCAAACAAAGTCCTGTACTGGCCTGATTCAGTGGTGGTCATTCCTGGCAGGTTTGATTTTAACATAACTCATAATCGTTGCCTGATAAATTTGTAAATGTGTCTGAAGAGGATTTGAAAACAAAACCTCTAGTTTGGGCTTCCTTTTTAATACCTATTTCCCCCCTCCTCCCCAAAACATGCATGAACCTGGAGTAGGCGCGCATATAGAATTCTGTACAGGCTCTGTCCCCATAAAAAAAAGAAAATAGAAAACTGTTTGCTGTACGTTCCCAAAATGTAATTTTACATGCGTGTTTATTATTGATAGAAGACAGCCCAAACTATTGAATTTAATTGATTTTGTTTGGCCAAATCAACATAACTGTTGAATGAAAATAATCTGGTAGTTTTGCTTGCAGGAACAGTCTTCGTCTTAGAGACAAAAAGTGACGAAGAAAAAGTTGTCATATTACTGGTTTGTACTGGCATTTTCTGTTTAGATAACGTCCAAGAATGACTTCTTTTTTCCCTTTGTAATTATGAAAAACCAGTGCCTACATGTTTTATAATGCATAGAAGAACAATTACATAATGAGTAGAAAAGTACAATTCTATAAGCTGATAATCTAAATACAGTTCTTCTACTAGTTTTGGAATTTTGGTAAGAGCTGCGTTTGGCTTCTGCAGATAATCAAAGCCCTAGACGATGTTGAATTAAATCCAAAATTTGTATGGAAATCGGCGTTACGTCCATTAGGTTCCCAACTCTTGATCCCCTTAAATTTAGGCTTGAGTTCAATTCACACCAGCTTCATTCAAATTTATATGTAATAAAAATATTTTATAAATCCAAATTTGTAGTTAGAATTGTTTTTAACCTTCTTATGACCAAAGCAGTATACAGTTTTATAGTTGGTTTAAAAAGCTTTTGAGTTTGATTAAAAATGCTTGGTGAAAACGAGAAAAAAAAAATATAAATTCTGTGAACTGATTTTTAAAAAAAATATGTTTTAAAAATTCTTGAACCAACTCATAATTTGCTGGTCATTTTTGAAAGTGAAAATTAAACCAAACATTGGTGATTAAAAAATTGAAAAATAATCAAAAATAGGAATTCTATAAAAGCATAATGGGAAAAGGGGAGAGGCTACCGAGATCTGATCAGTTGTGTAATTATGTTTTGTGAACTAGACTTTCACGCAACAAGGCCAGGCAAACAATAATAACTTATAAGCTGACTGATTAAGCATACGCTTACTTGAATTCTAATACCCTTTGAAATTGAATATAAAAAGGTCTAAAAACAGAAGTATTTTCCATTTTGTTCTATGGGATGTCTCACACTCGTTGTACTAAGATGTGGCTTCTGTTTTATTTCAGAGAATATTATCTGAGTTTTGTTCTTTTTAGTGAAAGTCAAGCCTAATATAATATATGGACATTTGAAAAGGGGGATTTTTAAGTCCTTGTTCATACCATTTTATTGGAGAGAGTTTGACAAATTTACCTATACTAAGCTCGAAACTAACAATCCTTTAAAATAAAGGGCATATTCATTTATTACCTTTGTTAGGGTTTGGGGGCATCTTACAAAAGTCTGATACAATATTCTCATATGTAGAAAAATATATCCCCATAAGAAAACTCTCCGCTATTTACCTATATTTATTTTATCGCCATTCAAAAAGTTAAAGTAAATACTGTATGAATTGTTATAAGACATACCACTTGAGAACACTAATATATAAGATACACTTGAGTGGATTTGCATGTTAATAAGTACATATAGAAGGCATACTTGAGGTTAACGTTGTGACAGGTTGAGAAGTAAACTCATTGAATCAAGCTAATTAATCAAGTCAAATGTAAATTACTGCATGTGTTTGACGCAGAAGTAGTTGAATCAAGAGCTATTTACATACGCTATTGTATTTGCTCAAGCTAATAATTAATATATGAATAATATTTTTTGTTTCTTACTAAAAAAAAAAAAAAACGACAATCAAGTCAAATAGTAAAATAAAAATGCATAATAATAATAATAAAAAAAAAATTTAATAATATTAAAATGAGTTTAATTAGTTGAAATTTAATATTCAACATGTTTAATTATCCAATATTATTTAAAAAAGAAAAAGCTAATGAAGTGAAGGTGTGAGGAAATGAAGAGAGAGATTTACATAATTACAAGAAAGAACAATAACAATACATGTTCTTTACACAAATCAGAACTACCCAATGCTACGAAAGCTATGAGATCGATATCCTTCAAGAACACCAGAGTGGCTGCAGACAAATTTTGATAAAGTCAATTAAAAATTATGAGTAGACGAAAACAAAAACAAATATTGCTGTGAATATATCAATAATCAATAAAGAGTTGTGGAACATACTCCGAAAAGAAATTTGCGTCTTCTACAATTATGAACATCAATTATGCTTTTGAGCTTGTCAAGCATTTCTTGTTGAGTGAATATTTTATCACGTGAGCTCAAGAACACACTGCGCTTGATAGGAGGAGACCACAATCCACTCTTTTCATAATTGAAGTCAGAATTGCGTTGAATCGAAGAATTTTTCGAGAAGTCGGTCAGACATTGATTTTGAAACCAATTGCTGTTGAAATATTGTCGCTCTAATTAAGCCATTATTCAAAATTGGAGGAGTAGATGAGCTCATTGCTTATGTCATTCAAAGGATGAACTTATTGCTTATGTCATTCAAAGGGTGAGCTCATCCCTTATGTCATCAAGCCCACAAAAGAAGAAATTGCAAAGAAGTGTTCATACATGAACTAGCTCTTCAATAGTAAATTTCTTCTCTATAAATAGAGTAAGTATTTGCTCATTTGAAATCATCCCTAGCAATTCACAACAAGAGTTGCATTTGAGAGAAAGAGAGAGCAAAATTAGGAAGTCTATTCTAATAGCTTCATAGTGTTAAAGATAACACATTTGGTAATCTCTTTTGTTTATTAGAGAGAAATCTCTAAATTGGGTGTATTGGGATATTGGGGTATTTGAGAGTTTGTACCCACTGTGTAAACACCATTTGAATAGTGAATTATTCTCCTTGTCTTTGCCCGTGGATTAGGCCTTACGCTGAACCACGTAAAATTTGTGTGTCCACTTTGTTATTTATTTTTCTCTACGTTTGGTTATCGCAGTTGTTTGTTACTCAATTGAGTGCTTACTATTGAGGAAAGTTCTGTCTAAGGAGATTGGAATTTAAGTGGCTCCCGGTGTAACCCTCCAGTCTTTCCTGAGATCTTTCTTATAATAGTGGTATTCAAGTGGGTCTCGCACAACAATTGCACTGTTAAAATAGAGTTCTCAGGGGATGATGAATACGAAGCAGAGGTCTCGAAAGAAGACATTATTTGAAAACAAGTTGTATCAGAGAAAGAGATAATGTGAGTGGAGAGCTTGGAATTGGTGAGGAAAACTATAGACAATTACAAGGTTAAATGATATGATCGGAATTAAGACAAGGATGTACATGGCTTTTATGCAATCATAGAGAGGTTGTGGCTACCATCTTTTACTTCCTACATTTTCGAATACGTATTTGAGTCTTTGACACACATTTTCCTCAACTTTCACCGAATTAAACTATCAAATATTAATGCCTAGGTCGTTTATATACGGGTAGCATGTTAACTGGTGGAACAACCTGTGGCTAGGAGGGGCCCATAACATAAATTTTAAGCATAATATTTATAATATTTTAGAAAATTATATGCTTAGAATAGTTGTATGTTTTCTCCTCATCTTTATTTTCAAGCTTTTATGCTAAAAATACATTATAAATTTAATAATTTAAACATATTTATAGTCAAATAAAATATATATAATATTTTTTTGATAAAAAATAAGTAATAATTAAAAAATAAATAATATTATATTTACTATTTAATATGATATACCTCCTGAATTTAAAATCTTAATCGTGAGTGCATCTTATAATATGTTTGCGTGCGTGCAAGATTTGGATCTTAAAGTACTTTTTTGAATAAAATAAAAGTAGACCACAATTTTTTTTTAGTTTACTTTGAGACTCTATACTCAACTCAAAATTTTATTTTATATTACATTAAAAAATATAATTTTTACAAAAAAAAAAAAAAATTTTATTATCCTTTTATTAATTAATTCTTAACAATTATTATATCAAACCATTAATTATCTCACAAATTACTAAATTATATATTGTTTTAGTTTAACTGCATGTTAGTTTTTTTTTTTAATTCTAGTTGTATTTTGTATTTTTTTTTTTTTTAACTTTATGTTAGTTTTTCGTTGTAACTTTATAATATATTTGTATTTTTAATATTATAAAATTTTTAGTGTTTAAATGTTATAATAGTTATATAATAATTTTTAACTAATTTTACATCATATACTCAATATCAATTTATTAAAATAAAAAATATTATTAATTGATAAAAAATATATAATTTTTATCAAATAATAATATAATTTAAACATATTTTATTTAAAGATATATAATTAGAGTAAAATAGAAATTAAAACAATATTTTTATATTTTATATTTTTTTATTAATATTTAAAAAAACAAAATATTTAGCGCGATATTGTATATCTCATTATTTTAGTGTAAAGTTATAGAATTTTTTTAGAGCAATTTTTAGTGCAAAAATTGCCCTAAAATAAAAATATAGATCCTTACATATAAAATGTGAGAAATAGAATTTATGTATTTTATGATTTTTGATATTGTACTACATGGAAGCACATAATCATTTGTGAATTGTGAACTCTACCGCTCTACCTATTTTAAATTTTTATCAACCGCTCTACCTAGTTTCTACTTAATGATTTGAATCTTCCATTTGTTATTTTCAAGTCTTTATGGTTTGTGAGATAAATACATTAGTTAGTTGCTAGGAACTTTTCAAGAACAACAATCACGCACCAATTATTGTGAACACTATACTTAAAAACAAAACAATTTTTTTTTTAAAAAAAGATGAGGGTTATATCACATATGGTACTTGTTGGTTTTTTTTTTTTTTTTTAACAAAAATTGTTTGAGAGAAAGATCGTATAATCGTTGATATTTTTTCATTTATCTAGATTAACACTATCATTGAGAGTATCGAAGTAAGTTAGCATTAAAGGCTGTCGTCAAGGAATTTTAATAACCTATTACGTACCTTTTTATTGGCCTTGATTCCATAATCTCGTATATGTAATCCAACTACGTTACCAAGTTAAACTATCCTATTTCGACATATACCAATTTCTTTGTTGCACAATGTTATAAAAAAGACAAGATTGAATAGTGTCTAAAACCGATCAAATAATACAATTCGTTTACCTTCATAAGCATTTATAATAACCCTCTCACTTTATACAGAAACAGCTAACTAAGTAACTAATATAATAAATGCTAAAGAACTAGCTATGTTCCCTTAACTTAAGGTTGGTGGAGTTACCTTTTGAAAACGTAGCACTTAGGTTGAATTTTTTTTTTCTTTATATAGTTTAATTTATTTGTTATGAAAAAAGTAATAGCACAAAAATACAAAAATACAATAGTACATTAAATTTTTAAAAAAGTTTTATTTATTTTATATTTTCAACAAAATTTGACAAAAAAATGTTTAAATATGAATAATTGTTCAGTAATTTTTTATAATTAAAATTTTCAAAATAGAAAAAATGGAAGGAAAAAAAAAAACATAAAAATTAACTATTTGTCATTGTGGAAGCACTTTTTTAAAAATAATAGACTAAATTACTACGAAACAAAGTTACTGGACTAAAGTATTCCAATTACAATAGCTTGTGAACTTTTTATTTGATTTTCTAATTTTTTTCGTAAGATTTGCTTCCATAATTTTTTAATTTTAATAAATTTAGTTAAAAGAGACTAAAATGATGTTTGGTTAGATATAATTAAAGAAGGAATGGAAAAAGTATTCTCAATTATCATGTTGGATCAGCCTTAAAATAATTAGGAATAGAAAAGTCATTACTAATGGAAGCGGAATGGGCTTCCATAACCCAACCTCATGAAAGACTTTTCCTTCTCATATAAGACAAATTTTTGAAATATTTCACTTAACTTCCTCTACTGAACCAATTATTTTAATTGCTTTATTTTTCAACTATAAAGTAAAATTTATGCTAATTTAATAACTATAAAAATATAAACATATTTAAGATGCTATATGTTTGCTATATTTTTAAATATAAAATATATTTAAAATAATTTGAAAAAAATGCTATATATATTATTAAATTTTTTTAGCATTTTTTATTAAAAAAATTTCCCACTAACTGAAAATATAATGCTAAACAATTATTATTAAATTTACAAAATGTGAGTTTCATTTTAAGCTAAGGATATTATTGTAAAATTTAATTATTTCATTTAATTCCAAGCTACACATTGCAAACTAAACAAAATAATAATAATATTCTTTTTATTCAATTATATTCAATTATTATTATTATTTTTATTTTCATTCTATAAATCAAACATAAAAGTAAGCAATATTTTAATGGTTGTCTAACAACCTGCCAGGGTCACAGAACTCTTACAATGGTGGCTGATGGCGGTGACTGCAGAAGATCTTATTGTATTTAATCCTTTTCTAATCTTATTGAAGTTCTGTAATAAAGTTGTTTTAGTTTTTATATTGTGTTATTAGATATGAATTTGTAAGTTTTAAATGATTTGTTGCTAGTTTGAAAAAATTGGTAAAAAAATTATAAAAATGTGGTTACAAACCAATAATTGATAGATTACATGTCACATCCGATAGTTTCTATTGAAGGAGTACTTCTATTAACATCCACCATACCCATTAGATGCATACTCTCAAATTATAGTAATTATGTAAGCCTTAAAAATTTCCGACAACAATCTGTATAGATTTACAAATAAACCACACAAATAGGAAAAAATAATCCTATTTTATAAAAATATCAGAAATAATAAAAAATTAAAAAATAATAGAAAAAAAATATAAGACATCTTATGGTATTTCTCACAAGAAATGATATTTAGTAAAAAAAAAAAAAAATTTCAAAGTTTCAAAATTCAAAAATAAATATTAAGGAAGAAGATTGATTCAATGAATTATCATTTTCAAAATTAACAAAATGTTTTTAAGAAAATATATAAAATATTATGGAAAAAGTAATAAGAAAATGAGTATTACAATAGCAAATGCAAAGAGAATGTTGAATATATCATTAATTGATAAAGAAATTATTATGAAAAAACTATCAAAAAAAATTTAGAAAGATAAAAGAAAAATTGGATACATTCATTTACGATGATTATAAATTCCAATAAAAATATATTTTAGAGAAATAGTTGATGTACCAATAAAACTAGCATTATTAGACAACATGATAATAAATAAAAAACATTCTTTATTCGAAATGATCAATGAAAACTTAGAAAATCAAAAATTAAAATTTATGTCATGCCCTAAGTTTGTTATTAATATTAATAATAAAAATATAATCAAGTAGGAAGCCTACCCTATGATTTTGAATGAGGAGATTTAATGAAAGATAGAAATCATCCATTTTCAATATATTACATTGTAGGATGTTCACTAACAAACAGTTACAATAGTTCAATATATAAAGAAAAAAAATTGATAGAAATATATAAAATATTTCAAAAAAAAGACAAATAATAAAACTAAAAATATTAACAAACTTTGAAATACATATTGAATGAGATTTAGACATTAAAGAAAAATATTTTATTTCAATAAGAAAAAGTAATGTATAAAGAAAGTTTATAGATGATGAACACTATTTTGAATATATTATTTGTTAGTTTTTAAGTATTTATTTCGTGATTTATTTCGGTATTATTTTGATTTGGAGAGTATTTTCATATTTTGTAAGTTCAAATAATGTGAGATGAAAAATAAAGTTAAGTGTTCCAAAAGAGCTGAAAAATGTAAGTTCTCAACTATAGATAAGACGTATAAGAATTATATATTTATGTA
The DNA here is from genome assembly GCA_029378325.1 of Elaeagnus macrophylla. Lineage (NCBI taxonomy): Eukaryota > Viridiplantae > Streptophyta > Magnoliopsida > Rosales > Elaeagnaceae > Elaeagnus > Elaeagnus macrophylla. Next base: position 38,124,510 of record CM055640.1, on the reverse strand, counting down.
TAAAAATTATGCATGTTATTTAATCAAGATAATAATTAAATAAGTGTCTCAAATCTATTTAATTGTCTCTAAATTCAATTAATAGCTAATTAATTAATATCATAAAATTTGGATTAAATAATATAATTAAATTGCAACCTCAAAGGGAAAACTAATAGGTTAACACATACTAGAAAATTAGTTTCATAAAATTCCTAAATTAAAATACTACTCTATAATATACAATTTATAAACTCAACATTTAAGAGCAAAAGAAAAACATAAAAAGATACACTTAAAAAGAAGATTAATAAAATCTTTGAGAAAAATTCTTCCAAAATTCTCCAAAAATTGGTCATTTGTGCTCCAAATTGTCTCATAGCTTCGCTAATGAAGAGAGCTCCAAAATCTAATAAAAATGGTGAAAAATGGCTCTAAGGCATTTTTGATGTAATTTTAGGGTTATAATTAGCTCTAACAAAATTTGAACAATCAAATTAGCTTTATATCAAAGGCTGAGATGAAAATGATTTAAAATTAGCCATGGCCAGTAGGATTGCAACATGTAGAAGGGATGAAAACATGAAACAAACACTCGCACGACACGTGGCAACGCGAAAAAGAGGCCAGTAAAAGCAGGGCTAAGTCAGCGCCAATTGTCACGTGTTGATTAGCTGCTTCAGATAATTGGAGGTCAAGTGACGTGCCTTGGAAAATCGTGTGAATACACATGGCACCCTTATGACCATTCGACAAGACGCAGGATGAACACGCTTGCACCACATGGATGTTGACTGCATTGTTGATGACATGCGGCACGATACGATTGGCTGACTACGCTTGCTTGGTTTCCACTTGTGTCATCTTGGTTGGTCCTCTTGAATCTTCTAAGCACATCCCTAATAATTCTATGTGCATCCACTTTTGTTAAAAAATTCATAAGAACTTCTAAAAATTCAAGAAAAATACATTTTTATCTATTTTTACTGCAAAGTTTATATTCTTATATTTTAATCTCAAAAATATTATTTATTAAATAAAAAAATAAATATTAAGCAGAAAGTGTAATGATAACTTTATGAAAATTGAGTATCATTAGGAAATAAAAAAAATTAAAAGATAACACCTTAACTATATATGATTATTTGGGATAAGTAATAACAAAATATTTTATTTTATGTATTCTAATTTTATTTTCCTAATTATTAGCACATGTATATATATTTTTAATTTTATGTGCATATAATTTTTATTTTTATATATTTATTTTTTTATTTAATTTTAAAAATAAGAGATATAAAAAATTTATATCTTATACCCTTCAAGTTTAAAGGTATTACAAAAATGTCATTGAATAACCATTATATCTAATATCAATTAAAGTTGAAGATCATCTTTAACATTTTTGAAAAGTCATGAATATTTGTGAAGAAAATGCAAATGTCAAGAATATTATTGATATTTTCCCAATGAGCTTAGCAAGATTAAAAAATGATTGGCTTATATTGTTTTGATAAGTTAGAATTGCTAAAGGCTTAATGTGCGAACCGTTGAGTTTGTTAGAGTGCCTAGATCAGTTGGATTAAAAATTGTTATAGACTTTTGTGAGTTGTATAAAACCAATGTACATTGTAATCATTTTCTAAAGAAAATCAATATAGAAATATCACATAATTATTGAGCATGTTTCCTCATAATTATCTCTGCTCTATTTCTTTTTTCACATTCATTCTTCAATTCAATCACAATTTACTCATGGTATCAGGGCTCTAAAGTTCAAGAGAACTAAATATTCTAGTAGTTCAATGATGGAAGAACATCGTATACTACCTGTGAATCTTGGTGTACAAACATCGATGACTAATTAGGTTAAGTAAGAAGTATTTTCTTTTCATAATCTGCTTGTTATAGTAAAGTTAGATAGTACAAACGATTTGGAAACATCAGATATTAAAGATTTTAAGAAGTTAAGAACTGGATGATTATGTTTTGCAAGAATTGATGTTGGAAATTTTTGCAGATGGACCTTTAAATCCTAAATAAGTTCAGTGAATTTGAGATGAAGGATCTTAGTTTTGCTAGAAAGATCCTTGGAATTGAGATCAGTCAAGATATGAGAGTTGGAAAACTTTGGTTGTCTAAAAAAGGTTACATGGAGAAAATCCTACATAAGTTTAGCATGATGAATGTTAAGCTAATGAGCACATGATGAACATTATTTTGGACCTATTATTTTTTAGTTTTTAAGTATTTATTTCAGCATTACTTTGATTTGAAGGGTATTTTTTTGATTTGTAGGTTCAAGCAATTGTAAGATGAATAGTGAAGTTAAATGGTCAAAAAGAGTTGAAGAATATAAGCCTTACATTGTATTCCATTTACAATGTAAGGTAGGATAAATAGGAGTAAAAGAACGTAAGCCTTACATTAGGAATCAACAAATGTGTAAGGGACCCTTACAAGGCATGTACAACTAGTTGTGCCGTGGCAAGAAAATAAGTGTTCTGCAGTGGCTCACTCTAGGGTTTTATTATAGGAAGCCAAAATCAACGTGCACCGTGGCGTGTAATAATGTGTGCTGCAGCGGTGAAGTCCCTGTTTTTACTATGGAGTCCATTTTTTAGACACGCGTCGTGGCAGAAGGAAATGCGCGCTGTGGCAGAATAGTCTCAAATTTTCTACCAGTCCAGAATTTCATCCCGGGCCGTGGCAAGAGAATTGGTTGATCGATGAGGGAATACTAAATCAAAGAATCAAAGATTCTTTGTCTGAAATTTGGTTGGGAACTAAATTAGAACATGAAGATGAGGTTCCCCATTTTTCGTGTAATTCAAATGTGACCCTAATATAATTGAGTTTTTATCTTTTAGGCATTTGTTTAGTTGATCTAGGCATTCTTCCTTAGATAATGAACATTTAGGATAGGTTAGGAATATATTTTTTGATTGAAGACGAAATGAAGGATTAGAAAGCATATTAAATAAAGTATATAAACCATAATTTAAAGATAAGAACACTAATTGAGAGAAAAAATGAGAGGGTACTCCAAGAGGAGCTCAAAAAAAAAAACTATGGTCATTTGGTAGAGTATTGAAGTGACATATATAAGAGTTAGGGGTGGCCCTTATAATATTACAGGGCAACCCCACGCTCCTTTTATCTATCACGTGGTGTGCTATGATTGGTGGGCAATCTAAAGTGGATAGATAAGTGAATAGTGCAGATTTAAAATATGTGGCTGAGGTTTAAAGTGGTAAGACCCACTTGTAAGAGAATATGACAGAGAATATTTTGATTCAAAATATGTGGGTGGGGTTTAAAGTAGTGGGTCACACTTGTAAGAGAATATTATGATGATGTTTCTGAAAAGAAAAGAGAATATTTTTTTTATTCAAAGTGTAAATGATTGAGTGGACTGTGAAGGTACAATATTGTCTCTTATAGAGAAACTTGCAGTGCAATTATCGCAAGTATTTTGGACATCCGTAATTATTTAAACGCTCATTTTTATTTTGTTTATGTTCAGAAATAAAAAATGCCTCTGTTTGTTAGTGTTCATCTCGTTAGATGCATTGACGTGGGTTCACTCTTGTGTATTGAATCGTCGACTTTTGCTGAAGATGCGAGTGCATTTTTGACATGGATTAATGCCCTACAGTACGAGGAAGAGAGATTATTTTTGGCTTTTAGTGCATGTTCTAGTTCTTTTGATAATGGACTTGACACTAATGAAGCTAGCATGAATGTGGATGCTTCTATTACACACTAAGCTATTGCTGATTAGAAAGTTACAGAAGCAAAATGTAGGAATGTGTTAAGATATTTGCAATAATTGTAATAAAATGTATTTATTTTAGAGATTTTTGTACCAAATGTAGAATGTAAATAAATAAAATGATAATTTTATTATTCATAAAATAATATACATTCGCAATTTACTTTAAAATGGGAACATAATTGCCACTGCTATAGTGTAGTAATTATAGCTTTCATAACTAAATTTGGGGAGATTACACCAAAATTATTTAAAACAAAAAGTATTCTCTTAGCAATACGTCGTTAAAAGGCAGTTTTTAATTCATTTTTGGAAAAATTAGAGGTCATCCAGGTTTTGACAATAATTATTGAAGTCCTGCAATTTGACATATTGTGACTGGCATTCAACTGTGTGCTATAAAAAGAGGTGTTGAGGTAATTCGACATATTTTTAATGTTTTATTTTTGAATAATTTGAAAACATTCAATTTTTAAAATGTATTTTCCTCATCACGATCAAAGTTTTTATCATGCTTATAATAAGCCAAATTATAATTCTTTTAGTTGATATTACCCTCGTTTTAAGAGGGGTGGTTGTTCCTGTAAGGAAATCGGTTACTCTCGCAAATATAACAAGATGTTTTCAAACAAAAGGATTGGCAGATGAGACATTTGATAAGGTAGATGTTATCGTTCTTGGTGAAGAAATGATGGATTATTTTCAGTTACCTAAGGTCGGTCAAGGCCCAAGTGATCGTTGTGATTGATCTATTAAGATTTATTCCATCAATATTGATGGCGTAATCACGTTTGAAAGAAAATGCATTCATCTTGGTCGTGATGGTCAGGAAATATTAATGGATAATACTGATGAACCTTATCGCCTAGGTTATAGTGTCGTATTCGTTGTACTTGACTGTGAATCCTCATCTATTGTGAAGCCTAAATTTGAAGAAGTATTTGGTGTTCCTGATGGTTCTCACAAGTTTAGATGTTTTTTCCTCATGTTTGTGCAAATCGTATTGGTAGGTTCAAAGTCCTTATGAGAGAAAATTTTTCGTTTAATTCAACCAATACAGGAACCTATGTGAATGTGAAGAGATATGCTTGTTTTTTTGTCGTGATGTAATTATAACAATGTTTATAGATCAGACTAAGGAATTGGGAGGGGCTTCTGCCAATATAAAACGCAATGCGCTATTGTTGTTTTTTGTGTGGGAAACTAGGGATGATACTTATATTACATGTAATTTAAATTCTAAAATAGTATACCACCATTAATTCTAACTGTTGATGATAATAAATTGCTAAATTGTAATTGTAAACCTGAGATTGAAAGTAAAGAAATCACATTTATTGTAATCATATATATGGTGGTAAGTGCAGTGTCAAATGCCAAAAGATGCTAAAAATAAATAGAACTAAATCGACGATTTATTTGTCGTTATTCTAAGATGATCTTGATAAAGTGCTTTTGCAATTGCCTTTATTATAGATGCATTTAGTTATCCAAGCTAGGTAGGTGTTAGGGTTATTGCTGAAGAGGGGTTGGATCCAACTTCTGAAATAAAAAGGGCCTCAGTCTATGTCTTCTTTGGTTGGGCCATTGTTTTCTGATACATGGCTCTCTGTTGAAACTGAATGTCTTTGTGGGCCAAGATTCGAATAAGCTATACCAGCCTAGCACATATGGGTTGTCGTTGAGACGTGGTGCGCACAAAGATGAGCTTCTTGCACACTTGACAACCTGTCTTGGCGCATAGTTGTAGTGCCACATATCTACATCATTATTTGAGAATTTGGTGCTTAAAACCTTGATTGTTTGTGGTCTGAATGGGTATCCAATCAAACAGGACTGAACAATTATGTGAGTCAAATAGTCCGGTCTGGTTTATATTTTTTTAAATTGTTTCTCAAATGGTCCGATTTAGTTTTATGAATTTTTTAACCATCTAAATCGGACAGGACAGTTATAGATTATATATATATATAAAAATTTCTTTTAAATATAATATGTTAGTATTTATTTTGAAAAACAAAAAATATATATTATTATTAAAAATTAAATATTACGTTTAAACTCTTTTTTGCAGTTTCAGTTCTTTAACATACAATCTATAATTTTCAGTTGCATGTGTATTATGCTGATTTTATCTTTTATAAATTTTATCAACTTAAGGGTTAGTTTATATGAGATATTATATGATTTATATTTGTAGCATATTTAAAATAATTTGGTTAAATTTAAAGTTTTTTTTAAATGTTAAACAACATAATTTCGAAGAAAAAAAATTAAAAATAAAAAACTATAAAAAATAGTTAACCAAACCGAAATAGACTGTCCAATTTTAACAATTTTATAAGTCAAACGGTCCAGTCTGATTTGGTTAATTTTATTGCTAAAAATTAGACCGGATCAAATCCATGAACACTCCTAAATTTCAAACCTATAATCTTAAAATGATAGATAAGTGAGTTTAGACTATTATATGAACCACTTTATTAATAAATTTACTTTGAAATTAGGTGGATATATATGAAAATTTTGTTTAAAGATATTAAAAGTAAGTTTTGTCCATCATTCATAAATATAGTAGATTGTTGCATTGAGTCTCACTCGTAAAATATTTTGTCATTTGTAATTTGCCCGAGACTACTTTTATTTGAAAAAACGTGAAAAGTTACAAATGATTTCCTTAAACACTTTGGGTAAAAGTCATTTATTGTCATATTAATATACCCAAAGTATCCACCAATTACGTAATTTCTTGATTTAATTATCAATACAAAGAAAGTCAAAGACCTTTTCATTAACTGTCAACACCGATAAATTTTTGTTGGACGTCGTGCTTGTAACACATTTCAGTTCTACACATATGCTTGTGCTAATGCTTTTCATTATTTTTTTCCCGTAATAATGTTGTCATAGGTGGACTATTATGTAAATGACACATATACATGTAATCTCTTATATATAATTAAAAAAAAAAAAAAAAGTAGCCAATCATCATTAATATATATTTATTACGTCTCTTTAAGGTCTCTCTAAACTCAAACGATTCCCAGAGACTAATATTTTATGTGAAGAGTTGAAAAATACACAAGAAAAAGAAAATTATATATTTTTGAGTGAATAATATGTGGGTTTTATTTGGAAGCAAAAAAGAAAAATGTATTGAAGACTTCAATTTCCAGAAGCCCGAAACAAAACAACCTTTGTCTTGATCTGTTATCCGTTTCTTAATCCAGCCCAACACAGCCGACTAGACAGAAACAGACGCGGACAGCAGCCTCCAACTTTTTAGATTGAAAGGTCAATAAAGACATAATTAAAGCTAATCCAAAATTGAAAATACAATAACGAAAAGGAAAAGGAAGAGAAACAGCTATTCCAAAGCGACAGAAGAGGACAGAGAGATCTGAGATACAGCATCGTCTGTATCAGCTTCCTCTGACATTTACCAAAACGTTATAGCTTTGAGAAGTTGAAATCATGTCTGGTTATAGAACTGAGGATGATTATGACTATCTCTTCAAGGTGGTTCTAATCGGAGACTCTGGTGTGGGTAAGTCCAACTTGCTCTCAAGGTTCACCAGAAATGAGTTTAGCTTGGAGACCAAGTCCACCATTGGTGTTGAGTTTGCCACCCGGAGCTTAACGGTCGATGGAAAAACCATTAAGGCCCAGATTTGGGACACTGCTGGTCAAGAAAGGTGGGGAATATGGTATTTTTTTTTTCTTCCATGATGATTATAATGGTTTTTTATGATCTGGGTTTTTCTTGTTTCTTATAGATTCCTTGTCTTTCATGAACTTTTGGCTCTTCGGTTGATGCGAGTCTTAAACTGCTTTTGGCTTTCTGATTGTAGTATTTAGTTATATATATTAGTCGTGTTGCGTTTCTTTCTCAATTATGCATCTAAATAGCATTGGTAGCTGTGATTTGGATTATAGATTCGGATGCAAATGTGCATGTACAGGAAACTTGAAAAGATATAGTCCTAGGAAGATTTGCCCAATTATTATATTTGGGTTTGATGTCATAATTTCCTTAAGCTAGTAAATTTTTTCTTTGTTTTCTTTAATGATCCTTTTTACATGAGGATCTAACTAGTTTGGACTAGTAGTTTTCTGTGAGTTTGTGGGTATTTTTTTTAACTAGATCTTGATATTTTCTGAACTTTTATGTCAGTTTTTAGGTATTTTGTAAAACATTGTCAAGAACGTGACTGTAAGTTTGGAATGAGTGAATCATTGATAAAATTATACCTATGGATCATGTGCCTAATAAATTCATGAGAACGACTAAACGTAGTCAATCATTGCATTTGATTTTTTTCTTCATATTTACACTAATATTTGATTGCTTCTGTAATTTATGCCGCAAATCTTGAAGAATTTGATATGTGCTATGCAAATGGTTCATGAGTTACTAGTCTGAATTGCTTATGGAAATCCTTGCGTTAACTGGTTGGCAACTGGTTATATCAAGCTGTCTAAGAGAATTTCACATAACTTTAATTATGGGGCACTTGCTAGAAGATACCAACTCTGGGCTCAAATGCTCTTAGCCCCTCTTCTGGGAATAAATTTCGCTAGTATGAATTAACCAAGGATGGGGAAACTAAATGCTAGAAGATACCAATTATAGGACTCAAATTGTATTAGGTACCTAAATGCTTGTTATACTTGAACCTTATGGTGAGTGCATCTAGTGAATCCCTTGCAACAAATGTTGGATGAATCCTTTTGTCGCACTTCTTTGAGTAGTGTCCCAAAGTATTTATTTATTGTAATGTTTCCTTTGAGTTTGGTAAAATAGTCCTTTATATCTAAATCTGATTAGTGGTCGTTGCGCTTTTGGACTGATGAAGCCAATCTTGAATACTAGAGTCAGCTGGCCAGCACAATTTAGCGAGCATAGTTTATGATCTTGTAAATTATTCGTATCTGATCTCATGAAAGTGATGGTGTCTTCATAATATTAACTTTGTGAGGTTTTCATAAGTATTTTCCTCTCTACGGTCTCATGAAGTTGAGAGGGAATAGGTGGCCAACTTCCGTGAGTCTAGATTGCATTAGGTTTAGTTGCATGGACTTCATGGAGTAAATAAGGATAATTCCTTAAAGAAGGTTATGATAAACTTTTAAAGGTTATAGAAGATCAAGCTCAAAAAGTTGAACCAACCTACACAAACTAAGATCAATGTCATCTAGATTTAAGTTAAAAAGTTTTTTTTTCTTTTCTTTTTGTAACTATCGGAGCGAATGATTTCTCCAATTTACTGCCGGAGTCTAGCTAAAAATCTGTTCACATTTCTATACAATGTTGAGGATCCATCTCGTTCACTCCTACATTGAACAATACAAGTTAAATTGAGAGCTTAATAAATGCAACAATTCTGAGTTAAGTGGGTCTTTTATTGTAAATTGAATAGAAAAAATGACTACGTGTCAGTTTTCTTTTACTTGCTCTCTTAGTTGATTCTCAGAATTTAGCAACACCTTGGCATAGTGAATTTTCGTCTCTTAGTCGCTGGTAGTTAAATATTTAAGTGAACAAGAGAGGACATTAATGAGTGGATAACTAGTACTATACCAACAAATCTTCTCTTCTTTCTTTTCTATTCCCAGGCTTTTGTAAAATTTCATTTGTATAACTTGGTCACCTATTGAGATGTGTCTTCAAATGATAGCTATTTTGTTTAAATCTAAACAGTAGTTGAGTTTACTGTTTCCTCTTGGTTACTGGATTGCTGGTTAGCACTGCCTATTTTAAGTTAATTCTTTGCTAGGTATGAGGGTATTCTATTCCCCCTAAGATTTGGATGGAACTTGTTTAGGGTTGAGGATGGGAAAAGGGGTGTACTGTATCACTAGTTTGTATTGTATGCTTGGTTCATGATCCAAACAGATTTGATATGGTGTCTAAAGTAAAAGGATTTTGAATATTACAGCACTAGCTTCCACTGCCCGTATTTGTTTATTTGTTCATTGTATTCCTTTCTATAGTAGTTGATTGAGTGATTTTTATCTCAAATTTGATATTTCTCGTGCAGTTTTTATTCATGTCTGAGGAAGGAACCATCCCTTTTATATTACTTTGTTCTTTGATGTCCCTTCCCTTGATGCCTGTTTTTATTCTTTATTGTTTGCATCAATTGTATCTCCACCATTGCTATACTCCATTGTTCCTCCATTATTGCCTGCTAAGTGAGATGTTCTCTCCGGTGGAATCAATTTCATTTCAAAAACATCTTCATTGTCTGCTGTTGTTTGACATTAGGCTAAGATAAATCATGTGGTCGCCATTTTGGTCCCTTGCCACTTAATTTAGTCAATTTGATCTGTAATCTTCAAATTGTTACTTAATTTGGTTCAAATACCCAAATTGATAGCCATTTACCAAGTTTAATACCCTAACTGCTCATCATACATCGTCTGAATGTTGAACTAAATTTGATCAAAATTTGACTTTGATGAGTAGTTAGACTATTAAATTATGCAATTGGCATAGTCAATTTGAGATTTTGGACTACAGTGATGGACAATTTGCGGATTTTGAATCAAATTGACTAAAGTAAAAATTAATGACTCAGAATGACGGCCCCAACGAGCAAGGGGTAAAATTGACCTCTTTTAAAAAATGAAAGAAAATATCTTCCAAATGTCATATGATAGAAAAACTTATTGGAAGCAATGCTAGCTGACAGACCCCGTCCATCTACATTTCTAGTTTTGTAACAAAAAAAGCAAGAAATGTGTCAAAATAGATGGTGCAGATGGACTAGGCCTACCGTGGCGGTCAATAGAAGTTTTGTTGGTAAAAGGATTATTCCTATTACACAACTTTGTTTCCATTGGGATATATTTTCATTTTTTTTTCTTTCTATTCCATGCAGTAATATTAACTTAAAATTGTGATTTGGTCAATAATGATGATACTACTATATGATCTCTCCATTAACTTTGATTTTGGTAAACTTAGGTACCGGGCCATTACTAGTGCTTACTACCGAGGGGCTATTGGTGCACTACTTGTGTACGATGTCACTCGACATTCTACCTTTGAAAATGTTGAAAAGTGGTTGAGGGAGTTGAGGGACCACACAGATCCAAACATTGTTGTGATGCTTGTAGGTAACAAATCAGATCTCCGTCACCTCATAGCAGTGTCAACAGAGGATGGAAAATCCTTTGCAGAGCAGGAGTCCCTCTACTTCATGGAAACTTCTGCACTTGAAGCAACTAATGTGGATAATGCATTTTCCGAAGTCCTAACTCAGATTTACCACATTGTGAGCAAGAAGGCCATAGAAGCTGGCAATGAAGGAGCTGCTTCAACCATCCCGCCGAAAGGAGAGAAAATTGACGTCACTAAAGATGTTTCGGCTTTGAAGAAAGCTGGCTGCTGTTCAAACTAGATTTTTTTGTTGATTGCGCATTAGATGTGACTATTGTATTGCTGCATCTGTTTCTGTGGCAAGAAATGCTAAGGATACACAAATTTGTACTACACAAGTTATGGTGTGTTCTTAGCAACAACAAAAAAACAATAGTTATGGTGTGCTATAAGACAAAATAACTTTGGAAATTGAGAATTTACTCATTTTTGAAGAAAGTTTGGAATGTGGCACATCATAATCGATATGAGTGTGTTTGCACACAAATTTGTATGCATTTAGTGTTTTTCTTTTGTAGCAGCTTTGGTTGTTGAAATTCTTTGATGCCTTTAGTTTGCATTAGGGCGGCATTTATTGTCATTCTATTTCCATTTTTTAGTGATTGAATATTGAGATTAATAGCTGGTAAACATTATCTAGATGTTCCTCAAAGTAACAAAATTTTATATATACTCTCTGGTTTACTAATCTCAATTGAAGCATAAAATTTGTATTTTTATATTGTATTTGCAAACGCACTCATTCATGAAAATATTATTTATACGTTATCAAATAAAATTGTTTTTCTTCTTTGGTTTTGGAAGTGCAAAAATTGACTTGTGTTGGATTAATTAAGATTTTAAAATTTGTAAATCAACACTTAATCAAACCAACCTATATAGTATACACACACAGAGACAGACACAAACACATTCATGAAAATGTTATTTATACGTTATTATACAAAAATCTTTTTCTTTTTTGGTTTTGGAAGTACAAAAATCGACTTGTGTGAAATTGGTTATGATTTTAAAATTTGCAGACCAACACTTAACCAAATTAACTTATATAGCGCGCGCACACACACAGAGACACAAGCGTGAGCGTCGACACATACATTGTTAGAGTTTTTCAATCAAATTAGTGCAAGACAAAAATGAAAAAAAGCAAGGAAACAACACAAACACGTTTTTAAGTGCTTCAATTCTCAGTGTGAGAATCTAATTCAAGGGATGGGCCAATTCCTCCACCAATCCACTATGATCTCCAAATTGAGAGATCGGGACTGATATAGGGTATATAGGGAGAGTAGCTGCAAATTGGACAGAAATAGCATGAATTGGAACTGATACGAATCGTTTTGGATTACAACTAAATACTGCATTTACAAAATTATTCTCATTAATTGGATTTAGGTCTGAAAAAAAAAAAAAAAAGCTTTAATCTTTCTCTTTCGTTCTGTCCCATCTTTCTCTCTCGTTCTGTCCCATATCAGTTGCCCCTTTGTTAAAGGGGTTCTATCCTTTGCTTTTATTACATTCTTTAACTATATTTTAAAAAAAGAAAAAAAGAAAAGAAAAGTGGAACAAGGTTTGTTTTCAATGAAGGAATTATTTCTTCTTCAGATCTGGGAGAGAGCTAAGGTTGTTTGTGGCAATGAAGACACTCTTGAAATTCCCTCTTTTGACATTTGAGTGAAAACCTACTGAACCCACTTCTTGTTTTGTGCTCTCTCTCTCTCTTTAGGGTTCTCTTGTGGGTTTCAGTTTGACCTCTGTTTTTGAGAACTTGTATTTGGGTTCTTTCTACTTACTTCCTTTCCCACCAAAGAATTTAAGTGGGTTACCTTCTGCTGATATAGAAAACGATGATGAACAGTTCCGTCAACTGCTGCAAGCCGTTATCAATCATCTTCTGCCACTGATCTGCGTATGTATTCCAGTATCCCTATTTTCCAGAAATTTCTGTAAACTGTACGTATGTTATCAAAATTTATGGAAACCTTATATAATTTTTGGATAACATACGTACAGTTTACAGAAATTATATAAGATTTCCAGAAATTTGGATAACATACGTACAGTTTACAGAAATTATATAAGATTTTCATAAATTTTGATAACATACGTACAGTTTACAGAAATTTAGAAAACATTCTGCAAAAAACGCAAAGAGGCGAGGAATTATGATCGAAGAAACTTGACCAGAAAGATTAACGCGAAATTGATAAGCGGGGACAAAAATGTAAACTTACACAGCAAAAACGACGTCGTGAATCGATATGAGGCAAAAATTCCGTCTGAAGCATTGGGCCTCTATTTCAAGTCTTTATTTCCCAAATTGATTACACCCTCAATCTTGAAATCTCAAGGCAATGCTCACATACACTGTAACATACAAGACTTGCACACTTTCTTGAAGAACAACTAACACTCAGAAATTATACATAAACTATGAGAGAGGAGGTGCTCACATTAGTGCACATATTACACTATTTATACACACATGTGATCACCTTACATAATACATAATTTCCTACGGCAACCTTACATGCAACATACCTATAACTGTTTTAATTGTCTCCAATAGTCTTGCGACAACTTTCATGCCTTCTAACTTCATCTGAGGATATATGTGATTTTATTGAATCAATCTACATAATTCTTCACCTTGACTCAAGTAAGATCCTATCTCCTCATCACTAGCTTCCTCTAGCAATGGCATCTCCTCTTCATCACTATTCTCATCCATCTTAATGTTGCCATTAGCTTGAGCAATCATTGTCTTTTTGTTCGGACATTGGGATGCAATGTGACCTATTCCAAGACATTGAAAGCACTTGACGTCTCAGTACCGGGTTGGGTTCTCAACCTTACCCTTATCCTTACTAGCCTCCACTTCCTTGCCCTTGTTTGGTTCAAACCTTGGCTTGGAGCTATTTACCTCATCCTTTTTCCAACTCTTCCATGGTGTAGTAAGGGTTGGTTTTGGTGTCATTGGATTTACCTTAGGTGGGAATGTCCAGCTACTCTTCCTCTGTAATTGCCTCTCCACCTTGATTGCCATATGTACCATGTCATCCAACTCTACATAGTGATGTAGCTCTACAACATTGGCAATTTCTTGGTTTAAACCACTAACAAACCTAGCCATTGTGGCTTCCCTATCCTCCTCTATATTAGCTCTAACCATGGTCATCTCCATAGCCTTATAATAGTCATCAACCGATCTAAATCCTTGGGTGAGCCTTTGCAACTTCTGATATAGCTCTCGGTAGTAATGGCTCGAAATAAACCGCTTCCTCATGATAGCTTTCACATCCAACTATCAATCGGACTTTCCCTATTTCTTCTCCTACCTACAAGTAGTTGATCCCACCAATTTAAAGCACAGTCAGTGAATTCTATTACGACCAGCTTTACCTTCTTCTCATCTGAGTAATTGTGGCACTCAAAGATATGCTCAACCTTCTTCTCCCATTCAAGGTAAAATTTAGGGTCGTTCTTTCCTTGAAAGGTTGGCATCTTCATCTTGATGCTATCCAAATTTCTATCAACCCTATCATAGGGTCGTTGTGGGGGTCTCCTCATTCCTCCTCTACCATGGCCATCTCTAGGCCCATGTCTTCCTCCTAAGAGTATCCTCCCTTCATCCTCATAATAATTCTCTCCAAAACTATCATCCTCCAATTCCTTCTCAACAAAGGCTCTCCTATTAGGCCTTCCTACATTTGGAGCATTTTGTGATGCCTCTTGCCGCAAGTTGGCGATAATGGCCTCTTGCCTTTCCATCTGCTCATTCATATTTACCATGATGGCATTCATTCGTTCCATGGATTGTTGTAGCGCTCTCTTCATAAAAGCGGTGTTGGGCCTTTCTTCGGAACTGTTTCTGTCAAACATTCTTAAAATAACTAACACGAAATACAATTAGCACTAAAAAAAAATTGGAAATTTCAGTCGTTACCTCACGTGGTTAAACTCGATTTTGATTACCCAAGCGCTCTAAGCCCTTTAGTAAACCAAACCGTCCAAGTTTTCTAAACAATTGTAGAGTTCCCATCCTCAACAATTTGTAATTCGCAATATCCAATGTTAAGCACAAAAGAAACTAACTCAAAAGTGTTTTGAAACTCTAACTCTATAAATTTGGAAACAAGTTCAATTTAGCAATTTCAAACTCGTAAAATGTAAACAAACAAAGAAACGATCTATTAAAGCGTGAGCGACATTATAACGAAAAAAATTTCGTAAATTCTTGGAAAATTAAGAATTCACTCTTTTTTTTATTTTATAATTCCTGAAAATATTCTCTTTTTTTTTATATAAAAATATCTAGTGAGATATTTTCACGAGATATTTTATCTTTTTTTTTAAATTCAAGAGATATAGTTTTGTTCTCACTTTTCGATACGAACAAAACATGAGAGATTACCAAAATACCCTCCCTTTTATGAAAGCAAATTTAGAAAAATTTTCAAAACGAAAACTCCAAATCAATTCAGAATAAGAAGGAAACAACAACACTACTCAAATTAGTCCAGAAAATACAATAAATAACTAGAAACAAAGAAGAACATAGATTTTTTTGAAGGAGTTTTCTTGTTTGCTATAGAATCAAAAATGATAAAAATAAAGATAGGAATCTAGAGTCACAACCTAGAGCTCTGATACCAAATGATGCGAACCCCGTAACGAAATTCCTTTGACCCACAAGCAACAAAGGCTTGAGAACCACAAGACATACGGTTCAAGACCTGATAGGAACACTTTGTGTGACATTTTTAATGTATTTCCTTACTTATTTGGTTACACTTTGATCTTAATTGTGTTACTTTTAACTTAGTTTGTTGAAATAAGTTCCTAGATAGCATTGGTTAGTAAAAATGAGCAAAAATAAAGTTTTTGAGCTTTGTTTGTTTAATGTAATCTTTTCTTTTCTTATAAATTCTTTATTCTTTTGTAGGGAATCTGCATTATCATCATCAAAATAAAACTCAAATTTGAAGGAAATCGAAATTTTGACAGATTTCGTAGTCCAAGTTTGTGGGGGCTCTAGCAGACAACTCAGAATTCCAAAAATCATGAATAAGGTGTCATTGGAAAGCCCTACATGTCTAGTTTCCAGAACCTCAAAGAACTTGATCATATCTATTTTGATAGTTGAGATATTCCCGTTTTAGTAATTGAGGGTCAATCTGTCGGAAAACTTGGATTTTGAATTCAACTCAAAAGAGCACACCAAGTCCCACATCGAAATTAGAGAAAAAATTAGCAAAAAATATCCTATAAAGGAGGTATAATGAGTCCCACATTAGAAAAAGAAAAGAAGATAGCGAACCAATTCTCCTACGTAAGGAGCAAGGCTCCACCTCTCAAAATCATCTCTTCATTTGCATTAACCTTAGAGTAAAAGATTATTATCAAGATTTCTCAAGGACATAAGGATCATCATCAAGACTTTTCAAGCTTCAAAAGTGTAATATTTATGTTTATTTTTTTTTAATTATTTTTGTTATTGTATTGAAGTTATTTGTTTTGGATTCTTTTATTGGAAATATGATTTATTTGCTATATGTTTTATTTATTTTCATATTTGATTAAAGCATTAAATTTGATTGTTAATGATATGTAGTTATGAATTCATAAACTATGATTATGTGTAAGAATTTTCACTCTAATTTAGATGTGTAGTCTTATATGGTTTGAAACATATAGGGTTTATGTATCATTGGTAGTTAGTAGTACTACATATGAACGATTTCTATGTGGTGATGAAAAGTATCATATTGCCTATTAGGATTCTTATAGGGCGACCCTTATGAGGTTCTAATCAAAAGGTGAAACTTGTAAAAGTGTGTGTGAGGATTGCAAGGTAATTATTTATGGTTTGACACCCATAGTCTTAGCTTGTATTTGAACTATATTCATGAAAGTTTAATGATCTACTTTGATTTTTACATGGTTAGACGTTTCTGCTATGTTTAAGTCGGATAAAATATCTAGGTAATGGACGTTTCCTATATCTTAGAGAATTTAGAAGAATATATTGGGTATTTGAGGTCATTGCCCTTATTCTCAAGGGTTCGATTCTTATGCATGCTTATGG
This sequence comes from Elaeagnus macrophylla, assembly GCA_029378325.1. NCBI lineage: Eukaryota > Viridiplantae > Streptophyta > Magnoliopsida > Rosales > Elaeagnaceae > Elaeagnus > Elaeagnus macrophylla. The sequence continues at coordinate 38,107,503 of CM055640.1, read as the reverse complement.
GATTGAATTCGTTGCTATTAGTCATGACAATCTGATTGAATGCTTGGTTATCTATAGTTATGTGAATGGAGATGATCACTTGTATATAATTTTTTTTGTTTTGCTTTTAGTTAAAAACCGATTCCAAAACCCATAAATTCTTGTACACATTATATATTTGTGAATATTTATTATACTAATACTTATTGTAGGTGTCCCTTCAGTCCCCAGTCCCTAATGATCCCTTATTTGTCCATTACTACATTGATAGGGTTATTGATATGCAAGTAATTGCAGGTTTATCAAATGGCGCCGCTGTCGGGGATTGAAAAATCTCTAACTTTAAGTGTCAATGATTTTTGTGTTGTTATTAGAGTTTTTGCTTTGTGTGTTGCATGGTTGTTTCAAATTTTGTAGCATGCTTGCCTAAATTTCGATATCATATGTAAATTGTATCATCTTATTTTTTTCTTGTTGTGAGTTTAGTTAAATATTTTATTGTTGCAAGTGTGTAAAATCGTATGAGTAGACAAGGGCCCTGTTGTTAATATTGGCCTTAACACTTCATTTATATCCTACTAAGGACTCTTGAGGTTGAGGGTGGCCTTTATTAACACTTGGAGAATAGTCTAACACATAAGTTGATTTCTTAGCTGAGTAAGGAGCATATATGGGTGGTTTCTAGAAAAGGACCCTTGGTGACAAGTTTTAAATTGGATCTCAGAGATGCTATAGACCGTGCAAAACCACTATGTGGGAGTAGCCAATCGAGGCTTTGACCTCACTTAATTGAGTAGCCTCCGTAGCATAATGAGTCCTCCCTCTCGCTTATTCCTGATTTGGCCATTCATGCTCTCTGAAACAAAGGAAAGAAACTTATGTCTAGGCAACTATCCCTATATCGTAGCTCACCAATAGTAGTGGATTCTATTGGGCTTGACTTACAACTTGGAATCAATAGGGATATTAACTAAGTTCATTTCATGTAAAAATTGTTGTTTGTATACTTAAGTTATATCAAATTAAACATGACCTTGTCAAGGGTAGTTGATCTGTAGTCCCATTGCACAATGAAGTTCTCTGTTCTAGTACCTAAGTGTTAAAGTTAAAGCTAAAATAGACATAGGAGCAAAGATCCATCTCATTTCAAAAATGGTTTAAATGTCTAAATAAGGGATCATTGTTTGCTTTTCTTAGTGATTTTCGTTACTAACTTATCTAGTTCTGTAGGTATAACTCTCCATGCCTTATCAGAAGGAGAGGAAGAATCCCTGAACTAGAAGGCATAACTCTTCATGCACACAAAAAGGAACCCACAAGCTGAACTAAGGCCTCTGGACAATGAGTTAGAAAGGACAATTCAAAAAATCAAGAGCACACAAAGGCAAGTAGTCACATCTCAAGAAGAAAGTGTTTGTGTGGGTAAGTATGAGAGTTCAAAGGTACATCAAGAAGAGCACATATTAGTAGAGATTGAAGAAGAAGAAGAAGAAGAAGAAGAAGAAGAAGAAGAGGAGGAACAAGTAGTAATTCAAATTCCAATGGCTCAAACAATTCGAGCTTTATCCAATCCAGTTGGAGGAGGAGCTGCACCTCTTTGTATCACTTATCCTAATCCTAGCAATGGACTTACAGTTGAGATTGAATTGAAGAGTGGATTCTTGCATCAGCTACCCAAGTTTCATGGACTCAACAATGAAGATCCAAATTACCATTTGAAAGAGTTTGAGTTCATATGTGGAAGCATGTGCCCTAAGGCAACTGACCCTAATATTCTAAGGATGAAAGCCTTCCCATTCTCTTAGAAGGCAAAGCTAGGACATGGTTGTTCGAGCTAGAGTCTAACACTATCAACACTTAGGAGAGGATGAAGGCTGAATTTCTGACCAAGTACTTCCCAGCTTCTAAGGTCACTATCTTGAGGAAGAAAATAAGTGGAATTCAGCAAAGTTCTGATGAAACCTTTTGCACTTATTGGGAGAGATTTAAGGCATTGGCGACAGCATGCCCTAACCATGGATATAGAGAGGATGCTCTCCTCACATATTTCTATGAAGGACTTAAAGGAGTCTCTTAGATGATGCTGCTCAAGGATCTTTCCTAGATAAGACACCAGCAGATGCTAAGAAACTTTTGGCTCAACGTGCTCTAAATTGTCAACAATATGAGGGAGCCAACTCTACTAGGGATGGTATTAAGGTGAACTCTAACTCTGCTCTTGAAAAGAAGGTGAACGAAATCTCTACCATGTTAGCCCAAATGATGCAAACAAACCAAGGAGTCCCTATGGCACAAGTGTGTGGTGTGTGTTCTATACAAGGGCATCCAACAGATCAATGCCCTCAACTAATTCAGAATGGAGGATGGGAGACCTTAAATGCTATTGGCTTTCAAGAGAATCAAGGAGACAAAGGTACAATCCCTTCTCAAACACTTACAATCCAGGGCTCATAGATCACCCCAACTTTAGATGGTCCAACAATGATAATGTTTTGAACCCTCAACAACAAGGACAACCCTTCTCACGCCCTTCGGGTTTGTATACAAGGCCTCAGGTACCTCAAACTTTTGGTCCTATAAATTCTACTAAAGTTAACTATGATGATATCTTAAAGTCTCTTGCTCAAGGGCAACAGAGTCTAACAAATGTCACTGAGGCTTTAGCTATAGGTTAGAAATCCCATTCCATTGAACTTACAGATATCAAGAAGTAATTGGGACAAGTAGTGGATTTCATGGGGAAGATTCATGAGACTGGGAAACTACCAAGCCAAACTGAACCCAACCCTATCATAGAACATGCCAAGGTGATGGAAACTCGAAGTGGTAAAGTTTTACAAGATCTTTCAAAAGCCCAGAAGAAATCCCAAGTGACCCTTATTAATGATGAGAACATTGAAGCCCGACAGAATGGACTAGAAGTAGACCATGCTACTTCAAAGGTCGAAACTCAACCACCCAAGAACTCTAGGGTGTCAAAAGGTAACAATGTTAACTTTGAGAATTCAATTAACACTAACAAGTTTGCTCATGTTCCCTTTCCCAACAGATTTGCAAAGACCAAGAAGGATGAGTCTGATCAAGCCATTCTCAAAATTTTTAAAAAGGTGGAAGTGAACATGCCCTTGATTGAATGTCTCAAGCAAGTACCTAAGTATGCCAAGTTTCTTAAGGATCTATGCACCACAAGGAGGCAAACTCGTGAGAAAGAGGTGGTAAAAGTGAATGAAACAGTTTCTGCAATCTTGCAAAGGAAATTGCCTCCTAAGTTGAAGGATCCAGGGAGTTTTTCTGTCCCTTGTGTGATTGGTAACACTAGGTTTGAGAATGTTATGCTAGACTTAGGAGCATCCATAATGTTATGCCTTATAGTATTTATCAATCTCTAGGTCTAGGAGCATTAAAGAAAGATAAGGTTATCATTTAATTGGCTGATCAATCTAACAAACACCCATTGGGGTATGTAGAAGATGTTCTTGTGCAGGTTAATGAACTCATCTTTCCTGCAGATTTCTACATTCTAGACATGGAAGACTCGCCTATGGAATCAACTCCAATGCTCTTAGGGCGACCTTTCATGAGAACAGCAAGAACAAAGATTGATGTATATGAAGGATCACTCACCATGGAGTTTGAGTGAGAAATAATAAACTTCAACATCTTCGAAGCTATGAGGTATCCACTTTCTCAAGTTAAACCCTGTTGTTTTGTTGATATGCTAGATGAACTGGCACAAAGGTTCTCTGAAGCCGTGAACGAAGATGAGTTGGCAACAATTATCTCTCAAGGAGTTGGATACAATGAGAAAGGCGAAATGATGCCAATAGATGAGTTATTGGAGGACACTGAACCATTTGTGATTGAAACTATAGCCTCCCTTGAGAATCAGCATGTTCGAACTACACCAAGGTATGGCTCTCTATCCTTAGATGTTCCTGTTTCTACTAACAAGTTGTTACCTTCAATTGAGCAGGCCCCAGAACTTGAACTCAAGCCTCTACCTGACCACTTGAAGTATGCATATTTGGGAGAAAATGAGACCTTACCAGTCATTGTGTCGTCAAAATTGGAGGATAGACAAGAAGCAAAGCTTGTGGAAGTGTTAAAGAAGTATAAAATTGCAATTGGTTAGACCTTGGCAGATATCAAGGGAATTAGTCCAACAACTTGTGTCCACAGAATTTTGCTAGAAGATGGCGCCAAGCCTATGATAAGTGCTCGAAAAGCACTAATATTTCGTGATTTATTGCGCTTAATTGTTTAAAAATAGATTTGTTATTATTGTTTATTTGACTATTTTTCATAAATTTATCAATTCAAAATTACAGGTATATTTTAGTGTATTTTAGGTGTTTTTAGCGTCAAAATGAGTTGAATAATGCAAACACGCAAAGACGGAACACTTACGGCGCTCGGATCACGAGTTACGGGCAAAACAAGACAAAATATGTAAGCCTTACATAACAAGCAAGCACATATGTAAGGGGGTAAATGTGAAGTAAGGAAAGATGAAGCACGCCACGGCGAGAAAAATGTATGCCGCGGCGGGGAGCTCTCGGGTTTTTACCAATATTTTCAATTATTATGTTGCGCCGCGGTACGAAAAATGTATGCCGCGGCGTGCCTATTCCTATTGCAATCAGGAATTGTGTAAACCCCTACGTCTATAAATACCCCCTCTAGACTCCAACTTACACACAACTCGAATACAACTTTTACACTCTATAATTTTGCGAACTTGATGTGTTAAAATGTGTACTCGCAAGTGTACGAATCACTCGTAGTAAAGTGATAAGCAACTTCCAAGGTCGGTCTCTCAAGGAATTGCAGTGGTTCTAAATAACTAACTTTTAAACTAAAAAGAGTTCTAATGAAAATAAAAGACTAATTAAATAGAGTTCTAGTGAAATTGAAACTCTAAGTAACTAGAATCCTAATGCTAATAAAACTGTAAAAAGAGTTTGTTTGGTTTTGGTAACGGGAACAATTATACGAAAATCACACGAAATCAAGATGGCAATCAGACAATCGATTCAATCAAATCAAATATCAATAGAGGATGTATGGACGTTTAGCTTGGTTAACCATGTTTGCATCGAAAAGGTATGGTGATATGCATGAACGTCCTATATGAATTAAACTACCGGCTTTCCTTTTAATTACGAAACTCCTTTTGGCCGGGGTAGGTTTCTTTGTTGATTAACTAATTAACCGCCTTTGGCCGGGGTAAATTAACTAGCTATCAAATTATGCGCAAGGAAATTATGCCAATCAAATTAATGCTATGACTAAGTCACTAACTTGAAGCTTTGATTAAGTGTTTCGGAAAAGAGTTAAGGTGACGTTCCTCTAACTAAAATCTCAGATTTTTCAGTCTAACTACGAACACCAAATTGGCCCATGATTATTCATAATCAAACATTTAAACATGCTCTTAATCAAAAAGTAATTCATTCATAAATCAATTAAATACACCATACACAATCCTAGCAAACATGGCAACACAAACTAAACATCCATAATGAAACTAGCCGCTCATGTTCATATTGTTATTCATAGACAAATAAAATATGATCATACACTTTAACAAATGGAGAAGATAAATTAATTCTATAACAACAAGAAAAACCTAAATCTAAATACCGCTTATGGATCGGTTGACGTACTCCTCCGTAAGCTTTATCTTCGATCGTCGTTGGCTTCCTTGAATCCTTAGAATGGTATCTCTCGCTTCGTTATAGTGTGGCAACGCTCTCAAAGCTGATTGAATGTCGTGTTTGGGTCGCAAAATTGAGAAGAGGAAGAGTTGTGTATGAGTTGGTCAAGTTATTTCGAGTTCTGTTGTAAAGGGGGTATTTATAGATGTAAGGGTTTCTGCAAATCCTGTGTGCCCTACGAATAGGCGCGCCGCGGCATGCATTTTCCCCGCCGCGGCGCAACACAAATTCTGAAAAATATGTAAAAACTCGAGAGCTCCTCGCCGCGGCATGCAATTATCCCGCCGCGGCGCGAAATGTTTCTATGTTTTCCAGGATTCAACCCGAGAGCCTCTCGCCGCGGCATATGTTTTATTCGCCGCGGCGCGCCTTGTATGTAACGGTATGTAAATGGTATGTACATACATTTACATACGCTGTTCAGACCCTCGCCGCGGCACGAAGTTTCTTCGCCGCGGCGCGAATTGCTTTCCTTCTCTTCACGTCCCCCCTTACATATGTGATGGCACTATATGTAAGGTTTACATATTTTGTCTTGATTAGCCCGTAACTTGTGATCCGAGTGCCGTAGGTGTCCCGTCTTTGCGTGATTTCATCATTTGACTCATTTGACGCTAAAAACACCTGAAATGCACTAAAATATACCCGTGACTCCGAATGGATAGATTTATGAAAATAATCGAAATAATAGTCATAATAAATCTATATATCAATCAATCAAGTATAATTAATCACGAAATATTAGTGCTTTTCGAGCACTCATCACAACCCCCAACCAGCTTCTTGCTAGTCTCTAGCAAGTGAAGCGACCTAAAATAAAATTAAAAACAAACAAATAAACTAACCTAACCTAAATCACTTCCGTAGATTGTCACGGTTGCATTTAGCGTATGCAACAAGCCTTTAAACCCCTAGGTGGCCCTAGTGGACGAGTTGTAGTCTCGTGAGGGTTTCCAGTGATGATACCCACAAACATCGTAACTGACACAAATAAAGACTCAAAACTAATAAAGACTCTAACAATACTTGAATCAATCCATGCATACATCTCAAAAATTGTTAACAACGAATGATACATGAAATAGTTAAACATCACCTAAGCTCAAAAACAGTCCAAACATCAAACTCATCATGGTAATCGAATTTTGAACAACCAATCACACCACAAACCCGTTAGTTATACTATCTGACCGTGTCATGCATGATATTCATAGATTACATTTCAATGTCTCATAAATGTGCAAGTAAAATATGAATGTGAATTTTTGCACTTATAAACTCCATATGCTCATTTTTCAAACTCATCTCCACTAATATAGAAACTAAACTACTTAGAATCAATAGGACTTCATTAAGCTTGTAAAGTTGTGGCTAGGTATGTGATAATGAAAGTACAAAAATGATGTTTTCATATGATAAGAGTACTTTTTATTTCACAAGCATATTTTCAACTTTTTCCACCAAGTGTTCTTTTCATCCTCCCTTAACTTCAAATGTCCTTTGGATCTTTTGCTTGATTTTCTTCTCCCTTTTTTTTTTTTATTATTCTTGCTTACTGTTTCAATCATCATCATTTTTTTTTTTTTTTTTTTTTTTTTTTTTTTTTTTTATGATGAAGCAAGATAAACATAATTGCTCATGAAAATCAAATATTACATTAAGTACTCTTATCACTAAGGGTAGTTCAATGTATGTCAATGTTGAGTTCAAGGGTGTGCTATTGATAAAATATTGCGGGGAAGCATGAAAAGTTCAAACGGTCCAAAGATGGCCTAAATCATTTTCTAAGTAGTGTTTGTTTCTATTATTTCGCTTCAACGTGTTTTCAAATGAGTTCTAGAGATTGTTGAGACTTAAAACATATCATGAACATGCATACATTCCACAAATCAGAATAGTTATACTAACCATGCAAACTACCACAAGTACCACAAAATTCTCAAATTAGATGAATCCAACATTTATGTGCTTCGTTGCTTAGGTAAAAATCTAACATCTCTCATATGTCATCGTCATTACAATCATGTTAATATCATAGATTTCCGGATTGAATCAAGTAGACACGACACTAACTAAAAACAATTCAAGTGACAAAGTTAAAAATTTAAAATTGGTCATATTTCATGCTCATGGAATATTCTTCCCACCCCCAACCTATTTTCTGCATTGTCCTCAATGTGAAAAAAAGAAGAACAAAAGAGATTAAGAAAAAGTGTGAGAAGTTACCCCCCTTTCGTATGAGATTGTGTCATTACTCGTTATGCTCCGGTTCACTGTTCCTCGCTTTTCTCATGAAGAATTTATGTGTATGAACATATATTGAACCTCAAAGTGTATGCAACACAATTCAAACTCAAACCCAAATTTAAATTATAACTAAGTCAGGTGAAAACAGAAAAACATTAAACTAAGTTAAACAATTCAAAATAAAATAAAAATAAAGGAAAAATTGAAAAAGAAAATAAAAAAAAATAAAAAGAAAATAAAGAAAAGAAATTGATACTACCGAATATAGTGGGTTGCCTCCCACCAAGCGCTTTCTTTAACGTCTTAGCAAGACGTTGCTAATTCGTTTCTATCCACCATCATCAAAGATCTTGAAGTGTGTGATATCAATTTTTCGAGTTAATATGTCATTAAGCTTGTCCTTCCATCTCGGTAGTTGTTTCCTATGAAGTACAGCACACACTCTTTTGTGGAAGCAGTATGGAAAATAATTTGGGGATGTGCAAGTCTTAGGTGCCTTGTGTGGCATGGGAGGTGAAGATAATTCCTCCTTGTTCTCCATAGAAGTTTGTAGAATTTGATATTCATCAGCTTGACATTCTTTGAGAATTGCTTGCTCTCCATCTGTATTTTCTACACAAAGTGGTAAATCATCAAAAGTTTCAGGAAAATAAATATTTTTAAAATTTTTACCACTTTGAAGGATTGTGTCATCCTTCACTTGCTCAATTTGAGTGGGCAACTCTTCTTGTTTTTGAATTTGTTCCGCTAATTGCCCAACTTGCATTTCTATTCTTTTCATTGATGCCTCCACAGACTCCATCCTTTCACTAGTAGATTGTATGAAAGCATTCAAGGTTTCCTCTAAGGTTGGCTTCCTAGGTTGATTAGAAACTCTACTTCCTTGTATGAAAGAATTCAAGCTTTCTTCGAAGGTGGCCCTAGATGGATATTGATGAAAACTTGAGCTTTGCATTTGGTATTGTGCATAAGGTGGGTCATATGGTTGAAAATTTGAGCTTTGCATGTTGTATTGGGCATAAGGTGGGGTAGAGTTTGCTTGCCATGAAAAATTATGGTGATTTTCCCACTCAGGATTATAGGTACTAAAATAAGGATCATTCCAAGGTGGGTGACATCCCTCATTACGATCAAAGTTTGAATTAGTGGGTGTATAGTAATCACCTGCAAAAGTGCAAACATTAGCATAATGCCCATATAAACCACAAATGCTACATACCTCCATGTATGTCATATCATGCAGCTCTTCAAAAGGCCTTGTATTGGCTCATGGATTTCTGTATCCAGCCTGATTAGGTGCATTTTAAAATTCGTTGATGTTGTTTATGAACGGTACCTTTCAAAAACTAACAAAAACAACAGAGAAATCAAAGCACCACAGATTAAGCAATTAAAAGCACTATTTTTTGATTTTTTTGATTTTTTGATTTTTTTGTATTTTTAGAATAAAAATAAATAAATAAATAAATAAACAAATAAATAAATAAAAGATAAAAAATAAAATAAATAAACAAAATAAAAAAAATAAAAAAAAAATTAAGAAACTCTAAAAAGTTAAAAAGAAAATTATTCAAAACGCCAATTCCCCGGCAACGGCGCCAAAAACTTGATGTGTTAAAATGTGTACTCGCAAGTGTACGAATCACTCGTAGTAAAGTGATAAGCAACTTCCAAGGTCGGTCTCTCAAGGAATTGCAGTGGTTCTAAATAACTAACTTTTAAACTAAAAAGAGTTCTAATGAAAATAAAAGACTAATTAAATAGAGTTCTAGTGAAATTGAAACTCTAAGTAACTAGAATCCTAATGCTAATAAAACTGTAAAAAGAGTTTGTTTGGTTTTGGTAACGGGAACAATTATACGAAAATCACACGAAATCAAGATGGCAATCAGACAATCGATTCAATCAAATCAAATATCAATAGAGGATGTATGGACGTTTAGCTTGGTTAACCATGTTTGCATCGAAAAGGTATGGTGATATGCATGAACGTCCTATATGAATTAAACTACCGGCTTTCCTTTTAATTACGAAACTCCTTTTGGCCGGGGTAGGTTTCTTTGTTGATTAACTAATTAACCGCCTTTGGCCGGGGTAAATTAACTAGCTATCAAATTATGCGCAAGGAAATTATGCCAATCAAATTAATGCTATGACTAAGTCACTAACTTGAAGCTTTGATTAAGTGTTTCGGAAAAGAGTTAAGGTGACGTTCCTCTAACTAAAATCTCAGATTTTTCAGTCTAACTACGAACACCAAATTGGCCCATGATTATTCATAATCAAACATTTAAACATGCTCTTAATCAAAAAGTAATTCATTCATAAATCAATTAAATACACCATACACAATCCTAGCAAACATGGCAACACAAACTAAACATCCATAATGAAACTAGCCGCTCATGTTCATATTGTTATTCATAGACAAATAAAATATGATCATACACTTTAACAAATGGAGAAGATAAATTAATTCTATAACAACAAGGAAAACCTAAATCTAAATACCGCTTATGGATCGGTTGACGTACTCCTCCGTAAGCTTTATCTTCGATCGTCGTTGGCTTCCTTGAATCTTTAGAATGGTATCTCTCGCTTCGTTATAGTGTGGCAACGCTCTCAAAGCTGATTGAATGTCGTGTTTGGGTCGCAAAATTGAGAAGAGGAAGAGTTGTGTATGAGTTGGTCAAGTTATTTCGAGTTCTGTTGTAAAGGGGGTATTTATAGATGTAAGGGTTTCTGCAAATCCTGTGTGCCCTACGAATAGGCGCGCCGCGGCATGCATTTTCCCCGCCGCGGCGCAACACAAATTCTGAAAAATATGTAAAAACCCGAGAGCTCCTCGCCGCGGCATGCAATTATCCCGCCGCGGCGCGAAATGTTTCTATGTTTTCCAGGATTCAACCCGAGAGCCTCTCGCCGCGGCATATGTTTTATTCGCCGCGGCGCGCCTTGTATGTAACGGTATGTAAATGGTATGTACATACATTTACATACGCTGTTCAGACCCTCGCCGCGGCACGAAGTTTCTTCGCCGCGGCGCGAATTGCTTTCCTTCTCTTCACGTCCCCCCTTACATATGTGATGGCACTATATGTAAGGTTTACATATTTTGTCTTGATTAGCCCGTAACTTGTGATCCGAGTGCCGTAGGTGTCCCGTCTTTGCGTGATTTCATCATTTGACTCATTTGACGCTAAAAACACCTGAAATGCACTAAAATATACCCGTGACTCCGAATGGATAGATTTATGAAAATAATCGAAATAATAGTCATAATAAATCTATATATCAATCAATCAAGCATAATTAATCACGAAATATTAGTGCTTTTCGAGCACTCATCACGAACAAACAAAGGATTCAATCAAGTTTTAGGAGCCTTGCCACACTCAACGAAGCAAGAGAAACCATTCTAAGAATCCAAGGAAGCCGTTGACGATCGAAGAACAAGCTTTTGGAGAAGAACGCCATCCCATCAATTAGCGGTATTTAGATCTAGGATTTCCTTGTTGTTATAGAATTCTATCTTTCTTCTTTCTGCTTTGAGTGTATGATCATATTATATTTGTCTATGAATTTTAATATGAACATGAGCGGTTAATTTCATTATGGATGTTTAGTTTGTGTTGCCATGTTTTCTAGAATTGTTTTTGGTGAATGTTTTATTGATTTAATATAAATAAATTACCTTTTGATTAAGAATATGTTTAGATATTTAATTATGAATTTTCATGGGCCAATTTGATATTCATAGTTAGGTTAAAAAATCTGAGAATATAGTTTTAGGAACGTCACCTTAACTTTATTCCGAAACACTTAATCAAAGCTTCAAATTAGTGACTTAGTAATAGCATTAGTTTGATTGGCATAAATTTTCTTGCGCATAATTTGATTGCTATTTGATATACCCAATCGTAGGATGTTAATTAGTTAATCAACAAAGAGAATTTACCCAACCGTAGGCATTCTCGTAATAAAAAGGAAAGCTGATAAAATTGTTTATTAGAACGTTCATACTATTTCACCATAACTTTTCGATGCAAGCATGGCCAGACAAACTAAACGTCCATACATCCTCCATTGATTTCAAATCTACTTGAATTGATTGTGAATTTGCGATATTGTTTTCGTTTAATTGTTCGTACCATTGATCTTGCTACAAATCGAACTCTTTTTATAGTTTTACTAGGTTTAGGACTCTAGTTACTTAGAGTTTTAGTTTCACTAGAAATCTATTTAATTAGTACTTTTAGTTAAGTTAGGACTCTAATTATTTTAAGAAAAAGGTTGTTTAAAACCATTGCAATTCCTTGAGAGACCAACCTCGGAGGTTTGCTTGTCACTTTCTACGAGTGATTCGTACACTTGCGAGTACTATAATTTGCACATTAGCCTACCCTAGAGGCCCAAAGACGTCTCCATCCCCCTATGATGGAGGTAGTGAAGAAGGAGATTATAAAGCTCTTAGATTGCGGAGTCATTTACCCTATCTCTGACAGCAAATGGGTCTCTCCAATTCAAGTTATTCCCAAGAAAAGTGGCGTGACTGTTGTAAAGAATGTTGATAATGAGCTTGTGCCTCAAAGAGTTGTTACTGGATTTCGTATTTGCATTGATTATAGGAAGCTCAATGCCACCACAAGGAAGGACCACTTTTCCTTACCCTTCATTGATCAGATGCTCAAAAGGTTAGCTGGTTATCCTTTCTATTATTTTTTGGATGGTTATAGTGGTTATAATCAGATTTGTATCTCTCAAGAAGATCAAGAGAAGACCACTTTCACTAGCCCTTTCGGTACGTTTGCCTATCGTCGTATGCCCTTTGGTTTGTGCAATGCCCCAGGTACATTTCAACATTGTATGTTATCCATTTGCTCTGACTACATTGAAATCATTATTGAAGTCTTTATGGACGACTTTAGTGTTTTTGGTAAGAATTTTGATGCATGTTTGGAAAATTTGGAACTCATTCTCAAGAGATATATTGAAACTAACCTTGTTTTAAATTGGGAAAAGTGCCACTTCCTGGTGACACAAGGGATTGTTCTAAGCCATATAGTGTCTGCTAGAGGGATTGAGTTAGATAAGGCTAAAGTTGATCTTGTGCGTCACTTACCTTGCCCCACAACTGTGAGGGAAGTTCGTTCCTTTCTTGGTCATGCAGGTTTTTACAGGAGGTTTATCAAGGATTTTTCTAAGATAGCCAGACCCTTGTGTTCACTACTTCAGAAGGATGTATCTTTTGTGTTTGATAAGAAGTGCAAGGAAGCTTTTGAGAATCTCAAAGAGTTATTGACAACCGCTCCTATCATGTGCCCTCCAGATTGGTCATTACCCTTTGAACTGATGTGTGATGCCTCAGACTATGCTATTGGCACAGTTTTGGGACAAAGGAAGGATAAGAAGCCCTATGCTATCTATTATGCCTCCAGGACTCTTAATGATGCACAATTAAATTATTCAACAATAGAAAAAGAGCTCCTTGCTGTTGTTTTTTCTTTAGATAAATTTCATTCTTATTTGTTGCAAACTAAAGTTACTATTTACTCTGACCATGCAACACTTAAATACCTCATGACAAAGAAGGATTCAAAGCCAAGGCTAATCAGATGGGTGCTTCTACTTCAGGAGTTCGATTTTGAGATCAAGGATAAGAAGGGAAGCGAGAACATTATGGCTGATCACTTAAGTAGAATTACTCATAAGGGTGAAGCCTACCATTGCAAGAATCATTCCCAAATGAACAACTCTTTAGGATTGAGGTAATGGATCCTTGGTATGCAGACATTATCAATTCTATTGTAACTAAGGAATTCCTTGTTGATTTACCTCATGCTAGTAGAGAGAGACTTAAGTCTCAAGCTAGGCATTATATGTGGGATGAACCCTATTTGTGGAAACATTGTGCTGATCAAATAATTAGGAGATGTGTCCCTGATCATGAACAAAGATCCATACTTGCATTTTTCCATTCTGAATCTTGTGGTGGCCACTTTGGAGCTCGTAGGACAGCCCTTAAGGAGCTAGATAGTGGATTTTATTGGCCTACTATTTTTAGGGATGCATATAAATATTGCATGATGTGTGATCGATGTCAAAGGATAGGAAACATTGGTCCATGAGATCAAATGCCTCTGCATAATGTGAGTGCTGTGAAAATTTTTGATATATGGGGAATTGATTTCATGGGACCTTTCCCTTCCTCAAATGGTTTCATGTATATTTTGTTAGCTATGGATTATGTCTCAAAGTGGGTGGAAGCAAAAGCCACTCGGACTAATGATTCTAAAGTTGTTGCAGGATTTTTGAGGACTAACCTATTTAGTAGGTTTGGAATGCCTCGAGTGCTCATTAGTGATGGTGGTTCTCACTTCTGCAATCGGACGATTGAAGCTTTGCTTAAGAAATATCACATCACCCATAAGGTTGGAACGCCTTATCATCCACAAACTAGTGGACAAGCTGAAGTTTCAAATCGAGAAATCAAGAGAATTTTGGAAAAGACTGTCGGGCCAACACGAAAGGATTGGAGTTTCAGACTTAATGATGCATTATGGGCATATCGGACAGCTTACAAAACACCAATTTGGATGTCTCCATTCAAAGTGGTTTATGGGAAAGCTTGTCATCTACCAGTTGAGCTTGAACATAAAGCATGGTGGGCGGTGAAGAAATTTAATGTGGATATTGATGAAGCAGGTCTGCATAGAAAGCTTCAGCTGAATGAGCTTGAGGAGATAAGAAATGAAGCCTATGACTCTGCATGGTTGTACAAGGAACGAACTAAGGCATTTCATGACAAGATGATTAGAAGAAAGTATTTCACCATAGGACAGAAAGTCCTAGTAAGTTGCATTCTAGATGGATTGGACCATTTGTTGTTACTAATGTTTTTCCCCATGGAACAGTGTAGATAAAGAGTACAACAACAGGAAATGAATTCAAGGTGAATGGCCATCGATTGAAACCTTACTATGAGAGTTTTGAGGAGAAAGCTGTGGAGGAAATGAATCTCAAAAACTCGCCATCCATTTAATAAGTGCGAATGAAGAGTCTAGGCTGAAGACTATAAATATTAAGCACTACTTAGGAGGCAACCCAATTCATTTAGAAGCTGTGGAGGAGCCATCAAAAGCAGATTTACAATTCTATCCCTCTACTTCTTTTGATTGAACTATATATGTTATTTAATTATTTTATTTGCTTTTTATTGTGTTTGTTTTATTGTGAATATCTTCACCATTTCTATATTCTATATAACATGCTTCATTCTGTTACATTGAGGACAATGTAGAGTTTAGGTGTGGGGGAGGGATTTATATGTTGGTATGTTTTTAATTCATATTTTTAACAAAATCTAAAAAAAAAAATTTCTTTCTTTTTAGGTTAGTTTTGAGTCTATTTGTTTTGTTTTGAGTCTTAGGATGCCCTTAACTGTCTAGGATGAGCATATCTTTGAAATTATGGTTGAAAGATGAACACAAGATCAAAATGATTTCTACATGTTATTCTTTGGTTAATTGGGAATCATATGACTTGTAGTAGATGAGGAGTTGAACTTTGGTACAGATTTTGAGCATTCTAAGACTTGTTTTGATTCATATGGACCCTTATGTGAGCTTTTGAGCCTATATATGCATTCTTTGTTGAAAGTTGATATGAAATCATAAATTCTTTGGCTATAATCTACTGTTAAACCTCATTGTTCCTTCAAATTTAATCGATTGCATGTCATAGAATTACAATAGACTAGAGAGTTTACTAGAACTTGTTTTTGTGATTTTCAAAGCTTTGAATCATAATATGCCCTGATTTTGGAAAGGATAAAGGCACCTAGGATATCCACCATTGCTAAATTACCATGTGTCTCCATTTGTGTTCACAAGATGCACACCCGTTAGTTTTAACCCCATTGAGCTTTACATGTGAAGAACCTTTGTTTCATTAACCTTAATATCTCTCTACCATGAGTTTAGTGTAGTATACCTCTACCCTGATCAAGTAGGGCATAACTTTATTATCTTTGTGGAGATGTGTTATAAAACAAGTGTGGGGGTGGAAAAGAAAAGGCAAAAAGAAAAAGAAAATTCAATGTGGGCTGTGAAGTTTGAAAAAGAAACAGAAAAGAAAAGTATTTGCTGTAAAAAAATAGTGGGATCAGATTGTATCATCTAAATGAAAGCTATGTCCTAATTTTCGACGTATGTTTGTTCCCACATTTAAGAATGATATATGTGCCTAACATGATGAAATCTTGCCTTTAATGGTATTATAAGATGGCTTATATGTGCTATGATAGATCTTTGAATTCTTTATCCATTCATTTCATAAAACCCTAGCCTAGCCCTATTACAACCCTTATCAAGTCCTTTTTGATCCTTAAAATGGGCAACTCTTGATCTGTTGGAGATTATTCACAGAAATGAGCATATGGTTAAGGTCTATTTGTGCACGTAATTGACATCCTTCATGAGGTTTATTAAAGTTTTTTTTTTTCCCACTAAAGTGCCTTTGTTTCTTATATATGTGAGTTATTTGTTGCCTTACAATTTGCTCTCTCACATATCATTGAGTGAAAAGCTTTTAAGCATGGGCCTTACATCTAAGTGAAAATAGAGTGCATACCTTGGTGAGGATAAATCTAAACTTGTCTGAAACATGTTGAGCTCCATTGATTCACCATTGTTCTACCATGTCTTACTTGCTCATATGAGGATCATGCATGTCAATTAAACTCTTGAATTTCTTGTTTTGATTTTTGATTAAGTGTTAAAATATTGATGCCATAAGAGTACGGATTTTGAGACAAATGTTAAGGGCAATAAAGTTAGTTTATTAGTTTTTTTTTTTTTTTTTTTTTTTTTGAGTCTGTTAGTAAATGAAGGTCTTGGTTGATGTTTTGCTAAGGGACTAGCAAAAGCTAAGTGTGGGGGAATTTAATAGGAACACTTTGTGTGACATTTTTAATGTATTTCCTTACTTATTTGGTTACACTTTGATCTTAATTGTGTTACTTTTAACTTAGTTTGTTGAAATGAGTCCCTAGATAGCATTGGTTGTAAAAATGAGCAAAAATGAAGTTTTTGAGCTTTTCTTGTTTAATGTAACTTTTCTTTTCTTATAAATTCTTAATTTTTTTGTATGGAATCTGCATTATCATCATCAAATTGGAGAGTTTAGGGCTTGTTATACTTGAAAAGGAATGAGTGGAGGCTAAGAGACAATCAAAATAAAACTCAAATTTGAAGAAAATTGGAATTTTGACAAATTTCCTAGTCCAACTTCGCGGGGCTCTAACAGACAACTCAGAAGTCCAAAAATCATGAATGAAGTGTCATTGGAAAGCCCTACATGTCTAGTTTCCAGAACCTCCAAGAACTTGATCATATCTATTTTGATGGATGAGATATTCCCGTTTTAGTAATCGAGGATCAATTTGTCCGAAAACTTGGATTTTGAATTCAACTCAAAAGAGCACACCAAGTCCCACATCGAAATTAGAGCAAAGATTAGCAGAAAATTATCCTATAAAGGAGGTATAATGAGTCCCACATTGGAAAAAGAAGAGAATATAGCTAACTAATTCTCCTACATAAGGAGCAAGGCTCCACCTCTCAAAATCATCTCTTCATTTGCATTAACCTTAGAGTAAAAAATTATTATCAAGATTTCTCAAGGACGTAAGGATTATCATCAAGACTTTTCAAGCTTCAAAAGTGTAATATTTAGTTATGAATTCATGAACTATGATTATGTGTAAGAATTTTCACTCTAATTTAGATATGTAGTCTTATATGGTTCGAAACATATAGGGTTATATATCATTGGTAGTTAGTAGTACTACTATGAACATTTTCTATGTGGTGATGAAAAGTATCATATTGCCTATTAGGATTCTCATAGGGCGATCCTTATGAGGTTCTAATTAAAAGGTAAAACTTGTAAAATTGTGTGTGAGGATTACAAGGTAATTATTTATGGTTTGACACCCATAGTCTTAGCTTGTATTCGAACTATATTCATGAAAGCTTAATGATCTACTTTGATTTTCACATGGTTAGACGTTTCTGCTATGTTTAAGTCGTGTAAAATATCTAGGTAATGGACGTTTCCTATATCTTAGAAAATTTAGAAGAATATGTTGGGTATTTGAGGTCGTTGCCCTTATTCTCAAGGGTTTGATTCTTATGCATGCTTATGGGATTGAATTTGTTGCTATTAATCATGACAATTTGATTGAATGCTTGGTTATCTATGGTTGTGTGAATGGAGATGATCACTTGTATATAATTTTTTTGTTTTGCTTTTAGTTAAATTCTTGTATACATTATATATTTGTGAATATTTATTATACTAACACTTATTGTAGGTGTCCTTTCAGTCCCCGGTCCCTAACGATCTCTTATTTGTCCATTACTACATTGATAGGGTTATTGATATGCAAGTAATTGCAGGTTTATCAAGACCCAATAACAAATTAGCATGAAATTTCTAAGCATAATAACAAATTTTTAGCTACAAAATACTCAGCTCAAACATGGATATTACTCATTACACACTAAGAAGAGAAGAAATGCCACAAAGGATGCAAATCCTTTGATAAGTTTGGTTTGCAAGAAGCAAAAAGCTATTTGGCTCTCAAATTTGTTTTGTGGAAAGTAAATATATTATTTATGACAAAAGTTGCCTTTCAGCTGCTACAATTTGTCTTTATATAGAGGACAAACAAAAACCTAAAGTGGGAATGAATCCCAGCCATTGGATTTGATCCAATGGTCCAAATTACATAAATTTAAACTGTGTCGCGGCGGGCAAAACAATTGTGCCACTGCGAGGAAGGTTCTGGATCCAAATTAAAGTAGACAGGCTGCGGCGGAGTAAATTCCATGCCGCGGTAGGGAACACATAAATCCAATCCGAGAAGCTTGTGCTGCGGCGTGCACACTTGTCCACCTTTAAGCACACATCTGCCCACGTCTGTCTAGCCTTCATGCCAAAACAAGAACCCTTGGGCTGCGGCGCCCCAAACTCATGCCGCGGCACGCATCCCTAGCAAAACTTCCCACTAAAATAGAATGTTGCTCGTCGTGGCGGCTATAAATCCATGCCGCGATGCAAAGTTTCTTCTTCAAATTCTACTTTCAACACAATGCTTGGCCTCTCACAAGTTTGTGATCAATCATCATCATCCGTTGGACTTGTATCAACTCTTGGACAAGTTCGCTCAAAGTCTCCTTGAGTTATTTAGCCTTCGACCAAGTGATTGGCCCGATCGGGATGCGTAGTGGTAGTAGCGCCATATGATTCGTATCACTTATGACAATTGATAATAACACATTGATGGTGGTGTATTTCAATACTGGGGATAAAACTTCATTGTAATCCACACCCTACACATGTGTATATCCTTAGGCAATCAATCTTGCCTTAAACTTTACTCCTTTACCCATTCTTACTCCATCTTTCTACAACCAACAGTTAGAGCTCCCTATGGTTTAGGCATTAGCACTCATGTCTCATTCTGCATTAATCAGTTATATTCATCTTTCATTGCTTTTATCCATTTAGTTGCATTTCCACACCTCACAGCCTCCTTATAGGTAGATGGTTTATCACAATATGGTTCTTTACTAGCTGACAAAGCATAGTGTATGATATATGCCTCTCCATATCTCTTTTGGTTCTATGTCCACTCAATTGATAACTTGAGATAGGTGTTTAAGTTAACTCCTCATCAACGACTACTTCTTTTGCATTATTATTATTTGGGACATTCATTAGTTCATTTATATCCAGTTCAGTTTTCACTCAAGGTTTAGTCATCTAAATTGTTTCTTCATCTGTTAGATCATAAGAAGTCTCCACCTCGACCTGGTGAGGCACATTGGTATCTATAGATGATTTCACTACACCTGAACCTTCCATGTCCTTCACATTCCATGACTCATTAAAAATCACATCCCTGCTTACTATCACTTTCTTGGTCTGAGGGCACCACATTTTGTAACTTTTAACACCTTCTTGATAGCGTATAAACACACTTTTTCCTCTTGGGACTCAACTTCCCATCATTTGTATGCACATGCCCAATACATCCAAAGACCCTAAGGTGTGAGTAACCTGTAGGTTTCCTATACCATAATTCATTTGGTGTCTTAAATTATATAGCATTAGATGGGCCTTTATTCACTAGATAAGATGATGTTTGGATTGCCCCTCCCCATAAGTGTTTAGGTAACATTGAATTGGATAACATGCATCACACTGCTTCTAATAAAGTCCTATTGAGTCTCTTTGCCACCCCCAATTATGTTGAGGTGTTAACCTTACTATTCTATGCCTCTTAATACCATCATCGTTACAAAAGTTATTGAACTCAAGACTGCAATACTCTAACCCATTATGTCCTCAAGACTTTTATCTTCTTCCTGACTAATTCTCAATCAGATTCTTCCATTTCTTAAACCTAGTGAAAACTTCATCTTTGGTTTTCAAATTCTTCCTAGAGTAGTCATCAATAAAGTGAAAAAGTACCTATTTCTACCCAAGGTGATAGTTGAAGCTGGTCCCCAGAGATCTGAGTAAACATATTCCAACTTGTCCTTGCTACTATAAGTGGTTGTAGTGAATTTGACTCTCTTTTGTTTACCTACCATACAATGATCACACAACCTCATCTCAATCACTTTATCATCACTAAGAAGACCTTTCTTGGACATCTCATGTTGTCTCTTATTACTTAGATGTCCCAACCTTTTATGCCATAGGAGGGTATGATCATTTGGCTGCTTTGCAACTACAACCACATTACAAATTGAGTGTCCCTGCAATATGTAAAGTGCATTCACTTTATCTGCTTTAACGAGGACCAATGACACTTTATACACTCTCATCTTTCCACCATCAATTCTAATTGAGTACCCTAAAGCATCAAGCATGCCCAATTAAATGAGATTCTTTTTTATCTCGAGCACATATCTCACACCACCCAAGATCTTCATAAGAGCCATCACCTAATTTCAACTTAATCTATGCAATACCCTTCACCTTGCATTCAAAGTCATCACCAAGCATTGCACGTCCATAATCAAGTTCCTTTAATTCAAGAAAGCATTTCTTTTTTGGGAACACATGAAATGAACAACTAGAGTCTAGAATCCACTCATTCTTAGACTTGGTGGTAGTTATTGCAAGAACATCTGGACTGTCATATGTATTAGTCACCACATCCCTCTCTCCATCACTTGCATTTTCAAAATCTTTCTTAAGGATTGAACAATCTCGTCTAATATGCCCTTTCTTTTTGACATGCCCATCATCTATTTCCTCTCCTTCTTGATTTGGACCTTCTTTTAGATTGAAACCTTGCCTTCCTTCTTGAAACCATTCTCACATTTACTTGATTTGCCTTTAGTAAACAATGCCTCATTGTTTCCACTTTCTTTCTTGTCTGACCTCCCCATCTCCTTTTTTTGCTTTAATACTGCATCCTTTGTTCTCAAAGCAAACACCACCATGTCAAATTTAAGGCCATCTCTTCCATATTGAAGAGCATTCTTAACTTCTCTAAACATTTCTTGGATAGAATTCAATAAGATGATGGCTTGATTCTCATCAAACAAGTCTTCTCTTAAATCTGCTAGTTCAATAACCATTCGTTTCAATTCATCAAGATTCCCTTCCAAATTCTTTGAAGTATCCATCTTGAATCCAAAAAGTCAAACCTTCAAACTGATTCTACTTGATAGTTTCTTCCACACTTTGAGTGCTTGTCTTCTCTTTATTCACTTGCCTAATGATGTTGTTTGCATGATTCAAGACAATATTGGTGTCAGCTTTTTCAAGAAGCTTCTTCTTGCTCAATTCTGGATAATTCTTAGGATACTTCGATGAATATGCAATTCCCTCAGCCACATCTTGTTGTACCAACAATGAGTACATCTTTTGTTTCCATAATCCATAGTCTCCATTTCCATCAAACTTCTCTATTTCGTAGTTAGTATACCCCATTGATTTGGATCGCATTTTGATCCTTCAAGTGAAATCTTGATGTTCATTGAAGGAAGAATGACTAAAGGTGATCAATCTTTAGCAATTAAAACAAGAAAAAATATAAGAACACTCACTACCAATGGCATTAACACCAGTTTGTTAGAGGTTTTTTTGATTAAATCAGTGAAATACACAAATGAAAAAAAGCAAGAAAATAACACAAGTACGTTTTTACGTGGTACAATTCTCAGTGTGAGAATATAAATGGGCCAATACTTCCACCAATCCACTATGATCTCCAAATTGATTAGACCCTCAACTTTGCAATCTCAAGGCAATGCTCACACACACTGTGATATACAAGACTTGCACACTTTCTTGAAGAACAACTAACACTCAGGAAATTACACATAAACTGTGAGAGAGGAGGTGCTCACACCAACACACAGATTACACTATTTATATACACATGTGATCACCTTACATAATGCATAATTTCCTATGACAGCCTTAGATGCAACTTGCCTATAATTGTTTTAATTGTCTCCAATAGTCTTGCGACAACTGTTGCCTTCTAACTTCATATGAGGTTATATGCGATCTTATTGAGTCAATCTTCACATACACGATATATACATGTCATTTTTATTGATAAAATTGTCATTAATGAAAAATAATTGTGATAATAGCAACACACACACACACACATATATGCTATTATAAAGTTGGCATGAATGAAAAGTAATTTTGGCAATAGCAATTTTAATTGTGACAATATCTTCACCCTTTATAATTTTATAAGTTTGTAACACATAAATCATACATTTTTGTTATCACACACACATGTCATTTTTGTTGATAAAATTGTCATTAATGAAAAATAATTGTAGCCATTGCAATTTTAATTGTGGCAATATCATCATCCTTTATAATTTTATACTTTTATCATATAATTTTAGTTCAATTTTTATATCAATTGGAAATGTGAAACAATTTATATTATTCATCTCATGTTTATTTTTGTAAGTATTTATTATAACTATTAAAATATCTAAATTCCCTTTTTGTTCTCAAATTTTTAATGATTTCTTATTTTTTTCAAGAGTTATACTCTTATATTACTTGAAAATTGGTGTCACTTCTAGTTTAAATATTAATTTATAACCTGTAGAATTAAATTACAAATTAAACATTAAATTTTATATATTAATTTATCATTAATTTAAAGTTAAAATAATTTAAATAATAACTTTAAAAATAAGTAGGGATAAACTGAAAACCAAACCTGTTAAACAGATATAAATAATTTGGTCTAATATTCTCTAATTAATATTTTATAAGTCAGGTTTGGTTATTGATTTAGAAAATTGACATATATTAATTCGATTAGCATTTTAGATAAAATCGACCAAAATTGCAACACGTACATACCCAACAGTGGTGGTTCTTTGCCGGCAGAAATCGAGCTTTTGCGGTCGTCCATGGCGACGTCGTCCTGCTCGGCGTTTTATGTCCCAGTCCCATATCTTTTCTTCCTTGCTCGAAAGGAGGGTTATTTTGGGTATTTTGGTTATATATTTGTGGTTAATAAATTGTGTATTTCATGTGTGTACTGTGGTTATGCAGATCTGTTTTGTTGTAACTTTGTTGATGAGATTTTAGATTACTTTCTTGTTACATTTTCTGATTCTAGGATTTATTCACCTTTTTTATTTCAGCCAGTCAAGCATTAAAGTGAGTTGGAATAACGAGCTAATGTTGATCGCTCATAATTATTCGCTCACGTTTATGGTCTTCTTGCTTTTAGCTAGTTCTGACTATGATCTTAAAATTGTGATGTATTTTTTAGAATTGATGTGTCTTAAGATTGTACTTTGGATCTTTATTTAATACAAGTTACTATTTTTATCCAAAAAAAAAAAAAATATGAGTAACAATTGAAAGCTCAAAATTGCTTGTATTAATGGTAGTTTTTTACTCAAAATATTTTTAATCACAATTTGATGCATGCATCAATTTACATGACATAATTTAATGGGCCTTTGATAGCAAGCATTTCCACAATCATATCATTATTTTGTATTCCTAAATTTACATTCAATCAACGATTGATATGTTACTTAATGCATCCAATAACTTGATGTATATAATACTAATTTTTTTTATTAGGTTAAGCTGTCATTTGTTTATAGTTTATATATTCCCATGCCAAACATATCGTGAATTTAAAAATAAAAAATATATATATAATTACAAACTTACACATCTACATATAAACACATATCATTGTATTACATTATAAAATAACTGGTACATTGAG
Source organism: Elaeagnus macrophylla (assembly GCA_029378325.1). NCBI lineage: Eukaryota > Viridiplantae > Streptophyta > Magnoliopsida > Rosales > Elaeagnaceae > Elaeagnus > Elaeagnus macrophylla. The sequence continues at coordinate 38,083,242 of CM055640.1, read as the reverse complement.
AGAAAAAAATGTGGAATAGGTACTTTGTTTAAGCCTCAGTTAATTAGTAATTAGTTAGCAATAAAATGTGTTTGAAAAGTGGTTTTAACAATACTAGACTTGGAGGTAACTGCAAGATAAGTGCTTCGTTATATACTATATATAATTTTTTTATTTTATAACATGTAAAATATATTTTACTACCAAACTCACATCGAATAATTATTATAAAAATGTTAAAAAAAAAAAAAAACAATGAGAAAAAGGGCTCTAGAAAGAAGTGAATGTAAGACCTTGATATTAAACGAGCAAAATTAAAGTAATTATTTGTCATCCCTTGTCTTTTTGTTTCTTCATCTTCATGATTTATTTTAAGACTTTTGTTGTTGTTAATTTTCTTTTAGAACTTTATAGTGGCATAGATTTGAATTGGATATATTAAGATCTTTAAATGCTTCTTGAATATAGCATGAAAAGATTAATAATTGCCTTATCATAATTATTTGAGATTTTTTTTTTTTTTTTTTGTTATTCCTAACTTCTTTTTTTATTATAAATTATTTTATTACTTTTGTCGTACGAATTAATTAAATTTAATGAGTGAACAATTATTACAAAATAAAAAGACACCAATTTTTAAAGTAATCTACATATTTGTATTTTTTATAAACAATTATTCGTTTGAATTTTTTATCTTTACATTAAATTAAGGTAAAAAAATAAAAGGCATAGAGTCGTGCTCACAGCTACTTATTTATTAGGTTGTCTAATAAATCAAGTTTTCACATTTTAAGATTTGCTCTTAAAATTTATAATGCTCTACAAATAAAAGGATAAATTAAACATAAAAATTTGGGACCTATTTAATAATAATTTTAATTTTTAATTTTGGTTTTTTTTTTTTTTTCAAATAATTTTTTAATTAGGTATGTTTGATAATAAATTTTTATTTTTATTTTTAAATTTTTAAGGATTTACTAACAGAATATGAGATGATTCATAAATTTTTAAAAAAGAAGATTTTTGAATCAGATTTATAATTTTTGATTTTTTTCATTTTGACCTAACATTTTTTTAGAAAGTAAATCAAGTCTTATAAATTTTATATGTTTAAGGATTTGAAGAAAATGATTAAATCTTAAAATTTGTAAAAAAAATAACTAAATTTTTCTTTATTTTTAAATTTTTTTGAAAAAAATCAAAAATAGAAAGTATTACCAATAACTTGTAGGTGATTTTTGATTGATTTAATTGAATGTTATAACTCCTTCATAAATATCATTTCATTTTTAATCCCCTCAGAAAAAAAAAAGTTTATTTTTCAACTTAAATGAATATATATTTTTTAGTATTAGAAGAAAATGAACATATGATTTTTTTACCGAAGGGATTAAAAATGAAATCAATTGAATATCTGAATCATTTATGCATCATAATATTTTTGATTTTTTTCTTAAAACATATTTAGTGAAATTGTTATTAAATATATTGGTGATTATTTTTATAAAAAATTAAAAATAATAAAATTAATTATTTAATTATAAATTATAAATCATGATCATTATTAAACATGACTTATATATAAAAGGGGGGAACATTGCAAAGAAATTGTAAAATACAAAAATAGTTATAAATAAAAAAAAAAAAAAAAAAAAAACGAACGAACGAACCAAAAGACTAGTGACATGAAGAAATCAGTTGCCACATGCTTTAACTGCTCAACATGTGGCACATCTTGCTCTAGTGATTGTATCGTTGTGTACTAAAATTTTGTGGAGGTATATAAATATAATATTAAACGTCCAATTTATACATGAGTTGAGGAATCATACGTGCTCAAAACTCGTGCAAAGGCCGAAAGTGTTTTGAAAAGATAACTTATTAGAGGAAAGAGAAACGTTAACAGTATATAAATTTATATTTATATTAATTATATTACAATATGTTAAAAATTATTTTAAAAATTAAAAAATAATTTAATTTTTTTTAGATAATTTTATTATTTATTATAATATAATTAATTTAAATATAAAAATTATGTATAAATTTATAAAAGTAAACAATTAAACAAAGGTCGGTTATTATAAAAAAAAATTAAAATTAAACAAGGATGGGTTTCAAACCAAATAGATTGTGTTTGTTTGTTTGTTTTTTTTTTGATAACTCAAACCAAATATAGATTACATAAAGTTTTTAATTCTAAGATAAAGTAATGCCACGCATAAAAAAAAAAAAAAAAAAAAAAAAAACAAGTCAGAACATTTGCTATTTTGACCAAAAGTACCTTTCCGCCAACTATATCTATATTTAGGGTAAATATAGCAAAAGTTCTGTACAAGTTCCTGCCTTTACTATACTACAAGTAGATAATAAATCCTAATGTCATGGTCAAATTTGAAAGGATAAAGCTATCCTTTTGAAATATATTATTTTTTAAACACTTTTTTCTAAATTGCAATTTTTTTATAACCAAAAAAATATTTCAATTTTAAATTACAATTTATTCACAGCGTACCATAGCTCGTCTTTCTACTTCAAATGATGACTAATAAATTTTTTTTTTGAAAAATATTTCAATTTAATGAAATATATCATCTATTGTTTGAAACAGTAAGTAAATAAAATTTTATTAGTGGTATTCCTAAGTAAGAAAAAAGGCTACGACGTGATGTGAATAAAATATTATTTTTAAAAAATATTTACTGCATTATTTTTTGTAAATATTTTTTTTAAAATGATAATTGTGCCCCTTTAAATTTGATTAAAATAATAATTTGAAATTATGTTCTACTTTCAAGCAAAATAAATAAATTTGGTTCACTTTTGATATTGTAAACAAACTTCTATTGCCTCCAATAAATAAGTAATGGGCCTGTACTATCTCAATAAAATAGCAGACTTTTCTACACATTCATTATATAATAAACAGACTAATGCTATCTTTCATCCTTTATATTATTTTAAAACAAGTGACCAACCTTTACAAAAAAAAAATAAAAAATCAGCAAGCTCAATTCCTTATGGCTTGTTTTGTAACTAATTCTATTTTTGTTTTTGTTCAAAAGTTTTGTTTTCTATTTTTAAAATTTAAATATAGAATAAAGAAAACTTGTTTCATAAATATGTGCTTCGTGTTCTATTTTTATTTTGTATTTTAATACTTATTTTTTATTTTTATATTCTAAATTTTAGGGATGGTAATTTTTGCATAAAAAGGTGTGTTAGAATAAGAATGAATTATCAAATAATACTAAATTCAAGACATTGAATTCCAACATAAAAAAAAAAAAAAAGTAAAATACGTTGCAAAATTAGTAGCTAAAGTTTATTTTTATTTTATATATCAGTAACTAAATTATTAGTTACCGATTTCAAGTTGTATCATTCCCGGGATGGCAAATTCATTTTTAATAAGCGAAAAAAGCTGCTTCACTCCGAATCATGGCTATTGAAACCTTAAATTGTTTTTTTTTTTTTTTAATTCAAATAAAAAAAACATCCATTTTAAGTTAACCATGTGAAATATGGGATTGAGGTTTAAACATTATATCTGGTTAGTTTAAATTATTAATGTTATATCAATAATAAAACACACAGTGTTAATAATTAAAATAATACTTGAAATATCAAATGAACTAAATTATTCACCGAGAAAAATAAATATATGTTCCAATTTTATCATATGTTACCAACGGGACCAATAAATATTTAAATAATTAGAAAAATTTGGCACAAAACTCTCTAATTTAATCAATATAATACTCGATTTTTCTAACTTGACCAATTTGATACCCTAATGATACATAAATAAGTTTCTTTCAACTCATACCAAGTGCAAAGGAAGCAACTTAAATACAATAATTTGTAATTCAGGAACAATATTAACACGTACCATTTCATTATTTACGTACTTACATATAAAAAAAAAATAGTTTAGGTACACGATCAATTGTTGATTTCACATCCAATTACCAGTTTTCTTCTCCAACACCTTTCTTTTTTCTGAAGAAGAAAGTGAAAGGTGTTTAATGTGTTTTCTTTTCCAACACCTTTCTTACACAAAAATGAAAGTTGTTTAATATATGCTGATTGCATTATAGTTTCTCCTCTTTAAGTAGGAGTGTTTTTCCTCGATTCATTCCCTTTTCGGCAATGGATGAATCAAGAATGGGTGAGATATTTCAGTCCATTGAAATTGATTGAAGAAGAAAGTGATGTTGTTGAGGTTGACTTATTAGCCGAGGGTGAGAATGTTTTGGTTTTGGATCATTTTAATCTGTTTACAAAAGTGTTTTCAACAAGATCAGCAAATTGTAAAGGGGTAAGAGTAGAACCAATGGCAGCATGGAATAAAATGTCTCTTGAGTGCAAGTCATTGAATTGTCTTTTAACTTATTTCAATTTCGATTCAAAGATGAAGTTCAACTCAAGTTTGTCTTAGATGGGGGCCCATGGCTCTTCAATGATAGTTTGGTGTTGTTCAAGCGTTGTCTAGGTATTATTAATCCTTTTGAAATTTGTTTTCATCCGTGTGCTTTTTGGGGTGCAATTATGGGATCTCCCCTATGGTGGTAGTCGTTTATCTATTGCTAAGCTTTTGGCTAATAAAATTTGTGAGTTTATTCAACACTGTGATAATAATTTAGAAAGCGAGGATGCTCAAGGCAGGTTTATGTGAGTTCCTTCCTTTATTTTTACATTTGTGTGATATCATTGGTCATGATTTCCGTATGTGACCGATACATTTGGAACAACATAAACACGTCCCGCAAGGTGGTCTTCCTTATGATGGCTGGCTTCGTGCAAAACCTCTGGTGATTACTTCTCAATCTAGGGTGGATAAGGTTAGTTCGATTGGTGGTGGTTCAAAATATAACTCACAGGCTATTAACTTAGGGGTCGATGGAAAAGGAAAGAATTAATTACTAAAGATTTACCTGATAATCACCAGCTTGTAGTACACAGTTTGAAAGAGTGTGATTCCAACAATTTAACAGCTTCAGATCATGTGGCACGCCCATAATTTATTGATAGCTCACCAACTATCCAAGTGGTGGATACTGTAGATGGTAATCAATTGTATCATACATTATCTAAGTTAAGGAAACTAGATGTCTTAGGCCCAAGCCCATCAAACTCTTTGGCCCTTAAACACAATTTAGAAGATGGTGGATTTAAATTCTTTTCCAACCAATTGCGGATCAAGGTTAGGATGTTTTTTGAAGCCCAGCAACACAATTTTCTTTGGGCAAGCTTTCTGAGGATATTTCTTCTAATTCCTTTAAGCATCTAAGTCATATACAGAGTTTGGCAAGAAACATACATAAGCCAAGTTCGGGTAATAAGGGCCAAGGTGGAGTTTTAAATGCTCAAGAACCTTCCTTGAATAAAGGTGATGCTGTGGTTGGTGGCTCTAATGTGAAGGACAAGTCTAAACAAGTGGAGGACCCCGACCCCAAACGGCACCCTCTGTGTTGAATGAAAATGTTAGTTTGGAACTGTCAAAGTGTGGAGAACCCCGTGATAGCTCGAGAACTTGAGGAATTTAAACAATTTCATTCCCTAGCCATAGTAATGTTATTAGAAAATAAACATTAGGTAAAGGATCTACAACACTTGAAACGTGTTTCTGGGTTGCCAAACTTATATGCTGGGGACTCTAATAACACTAGTGGAGGTCTTTGTTTGTTATGAAGTAATGAAATTGACTTAACTATTCAGCTTTTAGAACTCATACTTTATTGAGTTCTTGATCACACATAATGTGAGGGATTTTTCATGGATGTGTTTTGGAGTGTGTGCTAGCTATGATGATGTTGTTCGATGGGATCAATTGCATAATTTGTTGTTACGAGCCTAGCTTAGTTGGAAGGTTGTTTTGGTGGGGGATTTTAATGACATCATTTCAAATACTAAAAAGATTGGTGGTAGTGTTTGAACCCAAGCTTCTATGCCTAATTTTAGAGACTTCATTAATGACGTTGGTCTTGTTAATTTAGGCTTTAATGGACCAATTATGACTTGGAGTAAACAAGGGAAGCAGGTGAGCACATTTTTTATAGCATAATGATAGAGCTCTTGCTAATGGTGAGTGGTGTGAAAGCTTCCCAAATGCTTCGGTCACCCATTTGGATGTTGTAGGGGCTGAGTATAAAGCCTTGTTGATTTCGTTGGCACACAACACAAGAAGAGTGAAACAAAGTTTTTCATTTGAACAGTGATGGGCGACTGTTCCTAATAATGAAAGGGTGATGCGCAAAACATGGTTTACTATTGTAAATGGTTTCATCTAGTTTCAAATAAAAAGAAAAATAGAAGAGTGCTGACATGGGCTGATTGATTGGAAAAGAAATGAAAATTAGAATACTCATAGGCAATATAGTACCTTTGTGTAATTCTTTGATGGAATTGGAGCAGCAAGATGAAGTGGGGACTGAAGCTTATTTATCATTTCAAGCTTTTCTCAAATGGACTTGTTTGGAAGAAGAAAAATCTTGGACAGAGAAAGCTCCCATAAGGTGGTTGCAGGATGAAGATTGAAACACGAGATACTTCTATGCTATTGTGGCTCAATGGTGCTGCAGTATACAGTTGGCTAGCTTAGAGGATGTTGATGGGGGTTAGTTTACTAGCCGATTGGATCTAAAGCAAATTGCTTAATCATATTTTTGGAAATTATTTCCGGTAGAGGCTAACCCATGTGATGTGGAATTAATGGGTTTTTGTGTCATAACTTATATTACTATTAAGTAAAATATGTAGCTTTCAAATGTCTCACTTTTTCTGAAATTAAATGAGCACTGTTCCAAATTGAACCTTCTTCGACCCCAGAACCCAACGATATGTTTGCATTATTTTTTCAAAAATATTGGCATATTGTGTCTGCTGATGTTATGCATGCTATTAAATGTTTTTTTTCGTTATTGTAGAATTTCATCTGCTGTCAATTACACCCATATTGTTCTATTACCAAAAGTTGGATTCATCGCTTCAAATGTCACAATTAAGGTCAATTAGTTTGTGCAACATTCTCTATAAGATTATCGCAAAAGTTCTTGCCAATTGGTTATGTGGGGTGTTTTCTGACGCTATTAACTGCACTCAAAGGGCATTTGTGCCCAAGCGTCTAATTAATGATAATATTTTGGTGGCTCATGAGTTGTTACATGGGGGAAACAACAATTTATGGCATTAAAGATGGATATGAGTAAGACTTATAATAGCGTGGAATGGGATTTTTTTGCAAGCAATGATGTTGAATCTTGGGTTTTTGGCCCATTTTGTTAAATGGATTATGGCTTGTGTGACTAGTGTATCTTACTCTTGTGTTCTCAATGGTAAACCTTCCAGATTTTTAGGCCACACTGAGGTTTGAGGCAAGGTGACCCCCTGTCTCCTTTTCTATTCTTGATTTGTGCTGAGGCGTTGTCTTGTATGTTAGAGGGAGGAAAACATTAGGGCCATTAGTGGGTTCAAGGTGAGTCATACGAGCCCCCAATGTCTCATTTATTTTTTTAACTGATGACTCACTTATATTCTATAAGAGTGAAATCGGTGAGGTGGAGCGGTTGAGGCTGGTGTTGGAGGAGTATGAATGATTGTAGAGCTAATTTTTCAATTTCCAAAAATCAAGCATTTTTTATATTATGAATACTTCACCCTACACTAGAGATGCCATTCATAGTCGTCTTGGGATTCAGTGTTCTTAAGGGTTTGACAAATATTTGGGCCTTTTGGCTCTATATGGGAAATATAAAAGAATTCAAATTAATTATATTCTGGATAGGGTTCATAGTAAGCTAAAAAAAATTGGGCTTTTCGTTGGCTTTCTTTTTCAGGGAAGGAACTCCTTTTGAAATATGTTGCTTGTGCTACGCCAAAGTATGCTATGCAATGCTTTGTTCTTCCCCTTGGGTTGTGCAACTACATTGAGTTCGCTTTGCAGAAATTCTGATAGGGTGCTTCCGATGATTCTCGAAAAATTCACTAGATGACTTGGCAGAGGTTGTGTGATATTCATGAGGCTGAGGGCTTAGCTTTTAAAGACCTACATGCTTTTAATCTGGCTATGGTGGAAAAATAGTGTTGGCAGATCATTCATTTCCTGGATTCTTTATTGGCAAGTATACTTAAGAGTAGATATTTTTGACATTCATATTTTTTAACTGTTGGACTAGGTTCTTCACGTTCTTGGGCTTGGAAAGGTTTTTTTTGGATGAGATAGGTTCTTGATGTTGGGCTTCGTTGTAAGTTCATTTTGGCCGACAAATTCACATTTGGGATGATCCCTATGTGCTTGGTATTCCTGAATTTCGTTCGCAGTCTCCTCAACTTATTAGTTCTACTTGGGTTAGGGATTTACTAAATTAAGGTTTTGGCGATTGGGATGTTATTAAAGTTAACCAGTTATTTTCTCCGGAGGAGGCGGGATGCATCTTAGATAAACCGGCTATGGATTTGGATTTAGGGTCGATTGATAGGTGGTGTTGACATTTTGATCCGAGTGGGTGGTATTTAGTCCGTTTTGGGTATCATATTGCTTGCGAGGTTATGGGTCGCCCTTTGTCTTTTCTTTCTAATTTGAGTCAGCTGGATTGGTTGATTTGGAAGTCAGTGTGGAAAATGAAAGTCTCTCTTAAGATTTGGCACTTTATTTGGAGGTGTTTACATGAGGTTCTGGCAATGCATCATTTTCTTTTTCAACATCATTGCCTTCTAGAGACTTTTTCTTGTTCGCTTTGTGATAGTGCAAAAGAAACGGTGCCCCATTTATTGATGGGGTGTACTTGAGTTTGCTCGATTCTCTCTTCTATTTGCCCTCATTTTTCCTTATGGTTAGGAATCTTTTATGAAGTTCTATCAAGATTTCTTGCAGTGGACGTGGTCTAGTAACGATGGAATTTATTTGTTGGCTAAAGTTGTGTTTGGTTAGTGGCGCATATGAAAATGTCAAAATTCTATAGTTTTTAACCATAGGACTTTTAATCTGGGAGCTATTGTTATTGGAGTTGGAAATAATTGACAGTTGGTTATTAAGGTTTTTGGCTAACATAACGGTCATTTTGGCCATAGATGTGTGTTAGTGGCCTTTGTGTGTTGGATTTATGAACATATTCTTATATTGTTTATTATCTTGTGGAGCATTTGGAGATTTAATTACTCGGTTTATACCCATTTTGTGGTATATTAGCTTTTTAACTTATGTAACTAAACGGCAGAGTTTTGGTAATTCAAATTTTACAATTTTGTCCATAGGTCATTTACATCGTTTTGCTATACCCTCAACTTTGTGAATTTAGCATTTTCAATCAGCTCGCGACTAGGTCATTTGACTTGCATTGCTCTCGCGACTAGATCATTTGTTCCTCGATTTGCATTGCTCTCGTGTACAGGATTTTTTTCACCTCACATCTGGTAATCGTTTCACTATTAGCTCACAATTTCTCCATTGTCTCGCATTGATTGTATTGTAAATCACTACTTTCACTCATCTCTCACGTTTGGGTCTTCGTTTTACTATCAGTTTGCATTTGTCATATTTTTAGCCTTTTCTCCCTCGTCTCACGCACTGTTTTACACGTTTTTGCTAGTGGTTTAGTTAGCACTGATATTATACCCTCATTGCTAATTTCATATTTTTATTACGCCTGTTTTACTTACTGATTTAGAGTCCTTACTATTTATTTTCTGTTGTCTTGTTCCATTTTTTTTGTTGATCTTCATTTTTATTCGTGTTTCTATTTTTTGTGTTATAGTTATCGTTCGTTTCGTTCAATTCCTAAGCAAAAATAGATTTGTAAGATTATTGCGTTTATGTGTTATTGTGTTTTTTTTTTTTTTTTTTTTTTTTTTTTTTTTTTCTGTTATTGTGTTTCATTCATAGTTGTTCTTGGTATGAAACGTAAAATGGGAGATTATTTTTTGTATGAACATGTGAATGTTTTATGAATGTACAGGTTACATACAACATAAATATGTATGTACAACTTAGATTATTATAGAAGCTGATATTCAGAACATGTGCATATTACCTGTAAGCATATTACCTGTGCATATTTATCTAATCATTACATTTCCTAAAAAATGTAGGCTTGCAAGCACATTACCTGTGCATATTTATGTAATCATTACATTTCCTAAAAAATGTAGGCTTGTAAGCACATTACCTGTGTATATTAGCTTGTATGAAGTTATGAATGTTCTTTTGTTCTATTTTTCTTGTTCCATTTGTTTGTTGATCTTCATTTTTTAGCATTCATGATTCTATTTTTTGTGTTGCAGTTATCGTTCGTTTCGTTCAATTCCTAAGTAAAAATAGGTTTGTAAGATTATTGCATTTATGTGTTCTTGTTTTTATTTTTTCTGTTATTGTGTTTCTAGTTGAAATTGTCAAATGAGAGATGATATACTTTTTTGTGGTTAACAACAGAAATGTAATGTAAAATTGGAGATTATTTTTTGTATGAACCTGTGAATGTACATGTTACATACAACATAAAAATGTATGTACACCTTACATATATTTATTTTGTTAATTTTTTTGTGAATGTATAGGTTACATACAACATAAATTTGTATGTACACCTTAATATATCGCATGGGCTGACTTTATTTACATAATATTAATTCAGTTATTGAATTAGTAATTAATCTTAAGATATTTATTAGTTAAGTTTTATGCAATTAGACTTAGTGGCTTATTCAGACTAACAGCCAAGTCATGCCACTGATACATGTAAATTTCCTTTGTTTTATAATGTAATGTAAAATTGGAGATTATTTTTTGTATGAACCTGTAAATGTTTTGTGAATGTACAAGTTACATACAACATAAATGTGTATGTACACTTTAGATATATTTATTTTGTTGAGTTTTTTGTGAATGTATAAGTTACATACAACATACATGTGTATGTACACTTTAGATATATTTATTTTGTTGATTTTTTTTGTGAATGTATAGGTTACATATAACATATATGTGTATGTACACCTTACATACATTACTTGTGCATCTTCTTGTTTAATTTTTATATGTTTTGTAGGATGGGTAAGAGAAAACATGAGGGTTCTATATCATTAAAGAAGCGTAAGAAGAACAAGGTGCCTATTGATGATGCATCTTACAAGGTTGTAATTTTTTAATGTTTTGTGATATATTCATTTTTGTAATACTTTATACATGTATTGACATTAATGTAATGTGTATATTGTCATTTTTTTTGCATGTGAACTGTACTTTTAGATTCTGTTATGAAATCTGATATTGTATTTATTATTTATCGTTATTTTTAATTTGTATGTAAGATGTACATTCTGTACGTTATTAAGAACTACGTTGTAGTTTTTTTTTTGTGTTTTTTATTTGATTGTACATGTCCAACACATGTACATGTGTGTAATTTGTATGTAAGATGTACATTCTGTGTAAATAAATAACTGTACGTTATCAAGAACTACGCTGTTTTTTTTGTGTGTTTTTTATTTGATTGTACACATCCCAGCAGATTGATGTAATATGGACATTTATCTTTTTTTATGTATGTAAGCTATACATTCAGCTTCTGTTGAACCACGTTATAGTCTTTTTTTTATGTGTTTTTTATTTAACTGTACATGTTCCAACACATTGATGTACATTCAGTTTCTGCACATGTGCTCCTTTTTTTTTTTTTTTTTTACTGTACATGTCCCAACACATTGATGTAATGTGTACATTGATATTTATAATTTGTATGTAATGTGATGTTATGTATTTAAGAACAATATGATTATATTTTTTTTTGTCTCATATTAGAATGTCTATTGACATATTAATGTAATACATACATTTACCTTTATTTTATCTATGTAAGTTGTAAGTTGTACATTTAGTTTTTTATTTATGTAAGTTTTTCATAGTAATTAATGTGAAGTAATGTGTACATTTACATTAATTAAACAGTGTATTCTTGACAATCCATCTCAGGTAAATGTGTATTCTTCTTCTGTTAATTTGATGTTTTATGCATTTGTATTGTACTATTTCTGTTTCTTACTGTTCAATGCATTTGCATTTGTACTATTTGTATGTTCTTGCTGTTTTGAACAGCTTATGGAAGTCCTTGTGAATGTGCATGTTATATACAAAATAAATTTGTATGTAACCTATACATTCATATGACTTCTGTAGGTTAATCTTAAAAGCAACAGTTTCTACACTAGCTAAACCATCTTATAGTTGTTTAATATTTCACAATGTAGTGTTTCTTTTAAAAATTTAATGCTAATGCATAAAACAGCAAGAAATAGAAGGAGATGAACCTACAGGTCATGTGAATGTACAGGGTACATATAAAATAAATTTGTATGTAACCTGTACATTCACATGACTTCTGTAGGTTAATCTTAAAGGAAACAATTTCTACACTAGCTAAACCATCTTCTAATTGTTTAAAAGTTCACAATGGAGTGTTTTTTTTAAAAACTTAATGCAAATGCATAAAATAGCAAGAAACAGAAGTAGATGAACCTACAAGTCATGTGAATGTATAGGGTACATACAAAATAAATTTATATGTAACCTATACATTCACATGACTCCTGTAGGTTAATCTTAAAAGAAACAGTTTCTACACTAGCTAAACCATCTTCTAATTGTTTAAAAGTTCACAATGTAGTGTTTCTTTTAAAAACTTAATACAAATGCATAAATTAGCAAGAAACAGAAGGAGATGAACCTACAGGTCATGTGAATGTACAAGTTACATACAAAATAAATGTGTATGTAACCTATACATTCATATGACTGCTGTAGGTTAATCTTGAAAGAAACAGTTTCTACACATAACTAAACCATTTTCTAGTCGTTTAATATTTCACAATGCAGTGTTTCTTTTAAAAACTTAATGCAAATGCATGAAACAGCAAGAAATAGAAGCAGATGAACTCTCTACAGAAGTCATGTGAATGTACAGGTTACATACATTACTTTTTGTATGTAACCTGTACATTTAGGTTCTGTTCTACTTTTTTGAAAATGTTCAGTGTGCTTAATTTGTATGTAACCTGTACATTAGCTAGATTGTTGATTTTTTTTGTTTTATTTTTGGAATGTAGTTGTTTTGATGCCTAAATGTAATTCATACATTCACATTTATTTTTACATGTAAGCTATACATTCAGATTATTGATTAATTTTGACTTTTAATATTTCATTAATTATATTATGTAGGGTGGATTTCTTGAAGATGATTATTCATTTTGTAATATTTTGGATCCTCGGGAGAAGTTTTCTGTTAGATGTGGTAGTTGTGCATAACCTGATAAAGTTATTAATCGTATTAAAGAAGTACTTAATGCGGAGCAACTATTTAGATTCAAGGATTCTTGCTTTGGTAAATTTTTGGACATGCCAAAGTGTCGTTTTAGTGTACAACTTGTTCACGCTATTCTTTTACGGAAGTGCAAGCCATGTAAGTCTGTAATAGAGATTTGGTTTCAGATTGGTTCCAAAGTTCTACGATTTTCATGTTGAGAATTTTGGGTCTCTTCGGTTTGATGCTTTCAATCAATTCTGATTTCATGATGAAATATTTCAAGGAATTTAATTCAATGAAATATTTGAAATTTCTTATTGGTTGTATTGGGCAACCTTCTTCTGCTTCTAGTACTGGTTGGAAAAAGAGATCAGAAAAATTAAAGTTCAAGAAAATGAATATTAAGTGTTTGAAATCCCAACAAGTGACAAACAAGAGTGTATTTGCTCGAAAAGGGAAGCATAGTGAGACTCGTTTTCGCTTTGTTAGTATTTCTGATGGTGATGCTGTGATGCTATGTTTAATATACTTTTTGGAGTGTGGGCTTGTTGGAAAATTGAAAAATGTACATATTTGTAGGGAAGCAATGTGTCTGTCTAATAGTTAGGATGATTTCAATAATTACTGTTGGGAAAACTATGTGTTTAACTATCTCTTTGATAGTTTAAACAAAGATTATTGTGAAATACGTGATGTTGTGCATGAGTTAGAGTCGAGAAAGGGAAAGAGACTCTTAAAAGCGAAAGAAGATAGGGTACGATACCAAATTTATGGGTTTGGATTGGTTTTTCAGCTTTGGGTTTATGAAGCAATTCCATCAATTGCAGTTGAATATGCTATTCCCTTATCTGCCCAAATTCCTACATTTTTGAAGTGGACATCTTCGTTTTCACCTGAGTTTGACAACATTCAGCGTATTCTTGACAATCCATCTCAGGTATATTATGTATTATCAATTTTACCAGTATATTAATTGTTTCGTAGTTCTAATTTTTAGTCATGTATTTGCATGCTAGTGGTTGTATATTTTTACTGTTTTTAAAACCTATGGAAGTCATGTGAATGTATAGGTTACATACAATATAAACATATGGAAGTCATGTGACTGTTCTGGATCTGTATGCATTTGCATGTGTAGATAAATCATTTTCTAATTGTTTAAAATTTCACAATGTAGTGTTTCCTTTAAAAACTTAATGCAAATGCAAATGCATAAAACAGCAAGAAATAGAAGCAGATGAACCTACAGGTCATGTGAATGTACAGTGTATATACAAATTAAATGTGTATGTAACCTGTACATTCACATGACTTTTGTAGGTTAATCTTTAAAAGAAACAGTTTCTACACTAGATAAATCATCTTCTAATTGTTTAAAATTTTACAATGTAGTGTTTCATTTAAAAACTTAATGCAAATGCATAAAACAGCAAGAAGCAGATGAACCTACAGGTCATATGAATGTACAGGGTACATACAAAATAAATGTGTATGTAACCTGTATATTCACATAACTTCTGTAGGTTAATCTTAAAAGAAACAGTTTCTACACATAACTAAACCATCTTCTAGTTGTTTAATATTTCACAATGTAGTGTTTCTTTTAAAAACTTAATGCAAATGCATAAAACAGCAAGAAATAGAAGGAGATGAACCTACAGGTCATGTGAATGTAAAGGGTACATACAAAATAAATTTGTAAGTAACCTATACATTCACATGACCTCTGTAGGTTAATTTTAAATGAAACAGTTTCTACACTTGATAAACTATTTTCTAATTGTTTAAAATTTCACAAAATAGTGTTTCTTTTAAAAACTTAATGCAAATGCATAAAACAGCAAGAAATAGAAGCAGATGAACCTACAGGTCATGTGAATGTACAGGGTACATACAAATTAAATGTGTATATAACCTGTACATTCACATGACTTTTGTAGGTTAATCTTAAAAGAAACAGTTTCTACACTTGATAAACCATCTTCTAATTGTTTAAAATTTCACAATGTAGTGTTTCTTTAAAAAATTTAATGCAAATGCATAAAACAGCAAGTAACAGAAGGAAAGGAACCTACAGGTCATGTGAATGTACAGGGTACATACAAAATAAATGTGTATGTAACCTGTACATTCACATGACTTCTGTAGGTTAATCTTAAAAGAAACAGTTTCTACACTAGCTAAACCATCTTGTAGTTGTTTAATATTTCACAATGTAGTGTTTCTTTTAAAAACTTAATGCAAATGCATAAAACAGCAAGAAACAGAAGCAGATGAACCTACAGGTCATGTGAATGTACAAGACACATACAAAATAAATTTGTATGTAACCTATACATTCATTGTGCAACATCTCTGAATCTGACATCACTGAGATGGACCAAGACTGTGACTTACTAATCCTTGATGAATTCCTAATACTTCCCAATTTAGAAAGTTGAATCTGAAACAAAATATCCCAATAAGACACTTTCGCAATTGTTTTGTACTAGTAATTTTGAGTCATGTTTTTGCTTTTTAGTTCTTGTGGATCTTTATGCATTTACATGGTAGTATTTTTATGTTGCTATTTTGAAAATCTATGGAAGTTATGTGAATGTACAGGTTACATACAACATAAATGTGTATGTACTCATTACATTATATACATGCCTGTATAACATAAACAAAATATGCATTGTTTACAATTATGTTTTCTAATTATGTATGTAATGTTTTACATTTTTTTAGGTGCACGTGAAAACAAATATATCCATTGAGGGTGTACCATTATTTGATTCTCTTATTGGTCATGTTCCTGAAGTTCTATTTGATGATATAGAATCTTCTCAATCGTTCAAGATTGAATTTGAAATTCCTTCTGTTGAACCTGATGTTCTGCATGAGAAGTTCATTGCATCTAAGAAGGAATCGTCATCAAATATGTCTTCAGATGATGTCGTCCATTTATTTGAGAAGCTTAGTGGTGAACTACTAGCAGGTCTGAGTAGTTTATGAGAATCAATTAATGTTGTGCACTTGAATTTGAGTGCTAGAATTTCAGCTGTTGAAGTTTCTATTAATAGTATTTGTGTTGATATGGAGACTGTTTTATCAAAGAGCTCAAATCCGGTATATGTTTGTGTATTTCTATTTTTTTTAGTTTGTATTTAATTGGAATTTTTGAATATAAAACTTAAGGATGTCTTGCAAATTTGTTTCCATTTTTGTTTGTAGTTTTAGGATGGTATGCAGAACAACGCAACACAAGGTCATGCAGATGGTAAGGTTGATACTCCTATTAAAGAAAAGCCATGTGTTTCGCCAAAACGTACTGTGGATGACATTCCTACATTTGACCTTGGATTTGACTTTAGTTCTCAGTCAATTATTAGGACTCCTTCTATATCACTATCTATTGCCTCTCAGTTTGATTCAGACACTTGTGAACAATTGGATCGACTTGCTGAAGTTTTTAGACCTGGATCGAAGTTAAGGTTTGACTTTAGTTCTCTTTCTTTTCTATTACGAAGGGGGAAGAGAACTATTATACCTTCCAAGGTTTTTCGTAGTCCATATTTGTGTCCAATTAAGGAGAGTCTTCGTATTGCTCATGACAGAATTGAAATTCAATCTTTCCCAACTGAGCAATCTTTGCCAATTGATCAACCTTTGTCAACTGAGGAACCTTTGACATCTATAAAAAATGGTATGAGCGTTGTAGAGATTGTGGAATTGGATACGTCTCTTGAGTGTGTTGCAGTTCCATACCCGAAGCTTCCTACTGGGTGAGTAAAGACGTTTGAAACATGGTTGAATGGAAAGAGTGAACCGTAAGTATTTTATATTGTAAATATTGTTTTGAAGTTTCTTTTGTTTTGTTTTGTTTTTTTTTTTTTTTTTTTTTTTTTTTAACTTTATAACTTGTTTTGATATTGTTTTTCAGTGCTTTTATTGATCTTCAGTATTATGACTTTATTGCTGACAAGAATGAATTCTTTGGATCATTAAGAAAGGCTCATGGATGGCTGAGTAGTATTGTAAGTTTTGTGTTTATATCTCACCTGTTGTAATATTTTTATGTGTTATTTTATATCTCATGTGTTGTAACATTTTTATTTTTATGTGCTCTTGTTGTTTTAGAAGGCTATAGAAGTCATGTGAATGTACATGTGTATGTAACCTGTACACATGTGAATGTACAGGTTACATACAAATTTATTTTGCATTGATACTATTTCTATTTCTTGTTGTTTAATGCATTTGTATTATACTGTTTGTATGTGAATGTACATGTGTATGTAACTTGTACACATGTGAATGTACAGGTTACATACAAATTTATTTTGTATGTAATCTGTACATTCAAATGACTTCTGTAGGTTGCTTCTGTTTGTTGCTGTTTTATGCATTTTGCATTGATACTGTTTCTGTTTCTTATTGTTTAATGCATTTGTATTATACTGTTTGTATGTGAATGTACATGTGTATGTAACCTATACACATGTGAATGTACAGGTTACATACAAAATAAATTTGTATGTAACCTGTACATTCACATGACTTCTGTAGGTTGCTTTTGTTTGTTGATGTTTTATGCGTTTTGCATTGATATTGTTTCTGTTTCTTGCTGTTTAATGCATTTGTATTATACTGTTTGTATGTGAATGTACATGTGTATGTAACTTGTACACATGTGAATGTATAGGTTACATACAATTTTTTTGTATGTAACCTGTACATTCACATGACTTTTGTAGGTTGCTTCTGTTTATTGCTGTTTTATCCATTTTGCATTGACACTGTTTCTGTTTCTTGCTGTTTAATGCATTTGTATTATACTGTTTGTATGTTGCTATTTTAAACAGCTTATGAAAATTATGTGAATGTATAGGTTACATACAAAATAAATTTGTATGTAACTTGTACATTCAAACGATTTATGCAAGTTAATATGCTTCTATTTCTTGCTATTTTATGCATTTTGTAATGTAATGTACTGTTTGTTTGTTGTTGCTGTTTTGATTATGCTGATGTAAAATTAGATTCAGTTGTAAAAATTAGTTTTTGATTATGCTAATGTACATATTAATGTAATGTTTACATTCTGTTATGTTTTTTTTTGTGAATAGTCTTTTGTTTACATATGTTAGACTATTTGATTTTTATTGTATTTGAAGAAGTATAATTTTTTTTTTGTGTTGTAACATAGAATGAATGCAAAAGGATTCTTGCTCGTGTTGAAGATTCGAGTAATGATACCATTATGCTTACAGATTCAGATTATTTAGTTAAATTTGCTGCTTCACGTGGACCATTTAGTCACAATGATTATTTGGCTGTAGATTGGGAACAACTTGAGGTTGTTTATTGTCCTGTGAACATAGATGACAATCATTGGATTTGTTGTATGATTGACTTTAGGAGCAAGTCAATTAGAATATTTGATTCATTGAATACAAATAATGTGGTACAAAAATGCAATCATTTAGGTGTTATGGTCCATCACTTTTGCATTTCTTGGGTTATCATGGTTATGGTGAGGGTACTGTATCTGACCCAAATATTGCTTGGCCTATCTACGTTGTTCATGGTGTTCTCAAATTAACAAATGGGTATGATTTTTTACTTATTTTGTTGTGGTTAGTTTTGTGTATTTTGATTGTTATTGTCAATTAACTAACGTTTTGGTTTGTGTTTTTTGTAGATATGATTGTGATGTTTGGTGTGTGAAGTTTATTGAGTTCTTAATTTGTGGATGGTCGTTAGATATGATCGAGTCTTTGGCTTTTTGGAAAATAAGGTAAAGATTTTGTACTCAAGTTTTTTGTAACAATGGGCAGCTTGATTCGAGTTATTAGTTTTTACATTTTGAGCTTTAAATTTTGTATTGTTACAGTTTTTAAGTAGCTTGTACTTGATGTAGATGTTTTTATTTTTGTGACTTTTTAGAAGCTATAAAATTTTTGTTATTATTAGTTGATTTTTGAATGTAATGATTATATTCTGTTTTGAATATAACAACCTGTATAGAACTAGGATTAATTGTAACAACCTTTTTGGTTGCAATTCTGTTTTGAAGTAATGGTTACATTCTGTTTTGAATATAACAAAAATTATAGAAATTGGATTAATTATGAAGGAGGTCCCAAGTAAAAAGTGAAAAGATGACAACTTTTTTTTTTTTCCTGTCTTGGATTATTTGTGAAGGATTCCACATGTTGTACAACAAAACTGTCAAAAAAAGGTGTAAAAAAAGGTGTTTTGGATTGATAATGTATAGAGGCATTAATAATGTAACATGTACATAAACATTTATAGTGTATGTAACCTGTACATTAAAATGACTTTCATAGGTGTTCAAAACAGCAATAACATGCACACATTACCATGCAAATACATAAAGATCAGCAAGAGTCATGAAATCTAAACATAAAATAAATGACTAAAAATTAGTAGTATAAAACAATTAATATACTGAAAAATTGATAATATGTAATTTCTTTTCCAATCTCCATTGTTGTCCAAAAAACAACAAGGTTTCATTTTTTTTTTTTGTTGAGTAAAACAATATATTGTATTATCGAAATGCATATTTTGCATTATCAAAATGTATGTACAGGTTACATACAAAATAAATGTGTATGTAACCTGTACATTCACATGACTTTTGTAGGTTAATCTTAAAAGAAACAATTTCTACACTTGATAAACCATCTTCTAATTGTTTAAAATTTCACAATGTAGTGTTTCTTTTAAAAACTTAATGCAAATGCATAAAACAGCAAGAAACAGAAGGAGATGAACCTATAGGTCATGTGAATGTACAGGGTACATACAAATTAAATGTGTATGTAACCTGTACATTCACATGACTTTTGTAGGTTAATCTTAAAAGAAACAGTTTCTACACTTGATAAACCATCTTTTAATTGTTTAAAATTTCACAATGTAGTGTTGCTTTTAAAAACTTAATGCAAATGCATAAAACAGCAAGAAACAGAAGCAGATGAACCTATAGGTCATGTGAATGTACAGGGTACATACAAAATAAATGTGTATGTAATCTGTACATTCACATGACTACTGTAGGTTAATCTTAAAAGAAAAGTTTCTACACATAACTAAACCATTTTCTAATTGTTTAATATTTCACAATGTAGTGTTTCTTTTAAAAACTTAATGCAAATGCGTAAAACAGCAAGAAACAGAAGCAGATGAACCTACAGGTCATGTGAATATACAGGGTACATACAAAATAAATGTGTATGTAACCTGTACATACACATGACTTCTGTAGGTTAATCTTAAAAGAAACAATTTCTACACTAGCTAAACCATCTTTTAATTATTTAAAATTTCACAAAGTAGTGTTTCTTTTAAAAACTTAATGCAAATGCATAAAATAGTAAGAAACAGAAGCAGATAAACCTACAGGTCATGTGAATGTACAGGGTACATACAAAATAAATTTGTATGTACAGGTTACATAAACAATAAATGTAAATGTAACTTGTACATTCACATGACTTCTGTAGGTTAATCTACTTCTATTTCTTTGCTGTTTTATACATTTGCATTGTAGTGTTTTTATGTTCTTGCTGTTTTGACCAGCTTATGGAAGTTATGTGAATGTACAGGTTACATACAAAATAAATGTGAATGTAACCTATACATTCATATAATGTACATTCACATGACTTCTGTGTTAGAAGTAATCTGCTTGTGTTTATTTGCTGTTTTTATACATTTGCATTGTACTGTTTTTATGTTGTTGTTGTTTTGAACAGCTTATGAAAGTCATGTGAATGTACCGGTTACATAAAAAATAAATGTCCATGTAACCTGTACATTAACATGACTTCTATGTTAGAAGTAATCTGCTTCTGTTTCTTGTTGTACATTCATATTCACAAAATAAATTCGTATGCATATTACATTACAAAATAGCTGCTTATATCACATTTAGTATTCAGAAAACAAAAAGAAAAATCAACTAATCCCAAATGCATTAATTCATTAAGAAAAAAATTAAGCATTGTATTTTACTAGTTCTTTGTTTGAAGGAATGTATTGTAATATGCACTTCAAAAAAAAAAAAAAAGACAAACAAATATCGTTTTCAATGTATCATTTAATCGTAGTTGTTCACTCCTAGGTAGAGGATGTATTGTTTTTGGTTTTTTGTTTTCTACTTTCTTTCTTTAGTCCTTCAAAATCTCCAAGTGAAGGCTTCCTTTTCTTTGTTGTTCTTCCCCCTTTGGATCCTACTTTCTCGTGCTTTTTTTGTTGTATTGATGGGAATACAAGTACTTCTTTAATTAGTTTTGGTATTACCAATTTCTCTTCATTTCCCGATGGAAATATTGATGCTTGATATGCAATATTTAATGTACTTGAGTGATAGTATTTGGAGCACTTTGTATGTATGGGCAGCTTCCTTAGCAAGCATACTGCAATAGCATGGCTACAGGGAAATTTTAGTAACTGAAACTTTCCACAAGTACATGTGTCAAGACTAAAGTCAACAATGTAACTTTTTATGTCCTTTTTAACTTCCACCAGGTTAGTGTTGATGTCATTGGTAGTAAACTTCTCTGCTTTTATTTTCTTTTAGATATTTTCTTCTCAGCCCAAATTGTCAGTATTGATGCACAAAAACTTGATAACCAAATTTTGTAATTTATAAAAGCTCGCAAGTGCACGAGTCACTTGTAGTAAGCGACAAGTATACTCCCAAGATCGTCTCTCAAAGGAATTGCGGTGGTTTTCGAAAGAGTTAATTGCAATCTAAAACGTGACAATAAAATAAATCCTAAACACTCTATCAAAGGTTGGTTCTGAAAATAGTCTCTAAAATAATAAAAATACTAAAACAATAAAAGTAAATGCGTGAAAGTTTTGTTGAAACGATGAGATGAATGAGTGTGGGAAATTAGTTAGTGAACTAAGTATGGATAAATTGGTTTACGTGGTCTCCTCAATCAAGCATATAAAGTGAATTTATTGATTCCTTTTACTAATCCTAGAAAATCCCAAATCAATGGTGGTTCTCCCTTAATTAATTAATTAGCTTCTTTGATCCAGATCGTTAATTAGTTAATTAGCATTACTTTTAGAAAAGGTAGTTTAATCACCTAAATTAAGACAAGTCAATGCACTTAATTTAAGTTCATGCTCAATAATGCCCAATTGGACTTAGATGGCGTTTCTAAAGTTCAATCCTAAAATAGTCTCAAATATTCATAAACTAAATTGGCCAAAAATAATTGATGAATATAGATGTGAAGAGCAATGAACATGAAACAAATCACTCAAATAAAAATCAAACCACATAAACATTATCCATTCAAAGTCACATCCCTAAAATCCCACACAAAAGGGTTTAGCTACACATGATCAGATTCAAATCCAGATTCTTCATTATAAATAACATCAAAAGAGTTCTAATGAGATAAAGAAAGATTACAAACAAGAATCTACCCACTTTCACTCTTGCAACAAGATCCTTGATGTGGGATGATCCCCTATTTCAAGTCTCTTAATGAAGCTCCAATGGAATAGCTTTGATGAAGTAACTTCTCTCTCAAAATTGTATGAAAAATCTGAATTCACACTGTTCAAGAGTTGGAGGAGGCTGATAAATGGTTTGGAGGCTGGAGAAGTGTTGTTTTTCTTGCTAGGTTGCTTTTGGTCTCTTTTATATGTAAGGGTTTCCATAAAAGAATTCGTGCGTGTGTGGCTGAGGAGGTTATGATCTGCGCGCGCGCGCCGCGGCGCACATTTTCCATGCCGCGGCGCACAATGTTTTTACAATTTATGAGCCGAAACAGAAACTTCCTCGCCGCGGCGCACATTTTCCATGCCGCGGCGCGCGATGTTTTCATGATTTCCAAATTGCAACCCGAGAGCCTCTCGCCGCGGCACACAATTCCTTCGCCGCGGCGCGCCTTGCATGTAACAATGTACATGGTATGTACGCGTATGTACATGCGTTGTACATACTCTGTTGGTTATCGATGTAAGGCTTACAGAATGAATGGCACCTAATGTAAGGCTTACATATTTAGACATTTTTACTTCATTTTTGCTCTCTTTTCTACATTTCTTTCCAAACCCACTTTGACCTGCAAAACAATATTATACCCTCCAAAACAAGATTATAACGAGATTAATTGCAAAATAAACACTCAAAAACATAAAAAATAGTAGATCAAAATAGTGTTCATCAAGTATGCCCATTTCGAATGCTTCTGTCCTCCTTTTCGAAAACCAATTTTGCAATAGTGATCTTATTTCTTCTAACAAGCATGTGACAGGTGTGTCTCTTGCATTCCTTAATATTGCATTTATATGCTCAGCATTAGTTGAAGTCATAAAGTCAAATCTTGTCTTTGGTGTTGGACATTGTGATCTTGCCCAAGATGGGAAGTTTGTTGTTTTCAAGTATGACATTGCTCGTTTGCTTTCTTCTTCAATCATATTTAGATTTTCCTGGAACTCACTATCTGTGAATGCATAAGCTGCTTTTTTGAAGTACTTGTTAACAACTTTGTTATGGAATTGGTCTAGATTTTGCTACAAATGATAGTAACAATAGCAATGGTGTGCTTCATTCTCAAAAACTGTTGAGACTGCAAACTTTATACCTACATTTCTATCTAATACGATCACCAATTCTTCTTTTTTTCCTATTAGTAGTTTCAATCTTCGAAAGAACCATTTCCAAGCTTTTTTTGTTTCAGCATCTACTAGGCCAAAAGCAATTGGATAAATCTGTTGTAAAAGAATATATAATTTAATATTCTTACAAATTTTATAGTAACGAAGAAAAACTAGGAACTCTACATTTTGAAAGTAACATATCAGAAAAGGCTATTCATAGAAACAATTTTATAACATTGTTTATAGTAACATATTAGAAAAGACTATCAGAAAAGTAACGTTCGCCATTGTGAGGTTGTACCTATTTAATTAACTGTTATGAATTGAATATGACATATTAGGATTTGAAATGCTATTTATTACCTGATTGTTTCCATCCTTTGTTACTGCAACTAGCAATACTCTTCCACTTCTTTCCTTTAGGAACATACCATCAACAACAATAACGGCTCTCATGCAGTTTATAAATCCTTCAATACATGCTCCAATTACCATAAAACCTGATGAGTGCTCGAAAAGTACTAATATTTCGTGATTAATTATGCTTGATTGATTGATATATAGATTTATTATGACTATTATTTCGATTATTTTCATAAATCTATCCATTCGGAGTCACGGGTATATTTTAGTGCATTTCAGGTGTTTTTAGCGTCAAATGATTCAAATGATGAAAACACGCGAAGACGGAACACCTACGGCGCTCGGATCACGAGTTACGGACTAATCAAGACGAATATGTAAGCCTTACATATAGTGCCATCACATATGTAAGGGGGGACGTGAAAAGAAGGAAAGCATTGCGCGCCGCGGCGAGAGAATTGCATGCCGCGGCGTGAGGCTCTCGGGTTTGATCTTGAAAACATAGAAGCATTGCGCGCCGCGGCGAGGGAATTGTATGCCGCGGCGGGGAGCTCTCGGGTTTTTGCATATTTTCCAAATTTTGTGTTGCGCCGCGGCGGGTAAAATGCATGCCGCGGCGCGCCTATTCCTATTGCACATAGGATTTGCAGAATCCCTTACATCTATAAATACCCCCCTTAGACCCCCTTTACAACAGAACTCGAATTGATACACAACTCTTACACTTTACAATTTTGCAACCAAACAAGAGATTCAATCAACTTTGGGAGTTTTGCTACACAAAAACAAAGCAAGAGAAACCATTCTAAGGATCCAAAGAAGCCGTCGACAATCGAAGATAAAGCTTACGGAGAAGTACGTCAACCAATCCATAAGCGGTATTTAGATCTAGGTTTTCTTTGGTGTTGTAGAATTCTATTTTTCTTCTTCTTTTGTTGGAGTGTATGTTCATATTTTATTTGTCTATGAATATTAATATGAACATGTCTGGCTAGTTTTATTATGGATGTTTAGTTTGTGTTGCCATGTTTGCTAGAACTGTGTATGGTGTATTCTATTGATTTAATATAAACGAATTACTTTTTGATTAAGAGCATGTTTAGATATTTGATTATGAATAATCATGGGCCCATTTGATGTTCGTAGTTAGATTGAAAAATCTGAGAATTTAGTTATAGGAACGTCACCTTAACTTTATTCCGAAACACTTAATCGAAGCTTCAAGTTAGTGACTTAGTCATAGCATTAATTTGATTGGCATGTTTTCCTTGCGCATAATTTGATTACTATTTGATTTACCCCCACCAAAGGTAATTAATTAGTTAATCAATAAAGAGACCTACCCCCGCCAAAAGGAGTCTCGTAATTAAAAGGAAAGCCGGTAGTTTAGTTTATATAGGACGTTCATGTTATCTCACCATACCTTTTCGATGCAAGCATGGTCAACCAAGCTAAACGTCCATACATTCTCCATTGATCTTCAAATATATCTGAATTGATTGTTTAATTGCGATTTTGTTTTCGTTTAATTGCTCGTACTTTGTTTCCGTTACAAATCAAACACCTTTTTACAGTTTTACTAGCTTTAGGATTCTAGTTACTTAGAGTTTTAGTTTTATTAGAACTCTATTTAATTAGTCTTTTATTTTCATTAGAACTCTATTTAGATTAAAAGGTTAGTTATTTAAAACCACTGCAATTCCTTGAGAGACCGACCTTGGAAGTTGCTTGTCACTTTACTACGAGTGATTCGTACACTTGCGAGTACACATTTTAACACATCAAAACCATACCAAAAATTTGACTCTGTATCTTTTTTTTATTTCTGTGTAACAGTTTGGGTTGTTTTTTTCTAGCATGTAGAAAAATGAAGGTAGTTTCCCATAGGAATCTTTAGGACTACCCCTTACAATCCTAATTGCCTCTCTTTTTGCCATGAATGCTTTTTTATAACTTATGTCCATACTAGTTTCACTTTTAATATCACTCATAATGTCTTTTGGTCTCAATTTCCTACTTGTGTCTTTGAATGTGTCTTTTATCTTGTTAACAATGTACTTATAAGATGCATTTTTATCTGTTTGTTGATCGTACTTTTCTATGCATTGATGTTCACACTTGTATGTTGTTACTTTGAATGCATTTGATTGCCCAATCTTTCTTGCTGCCATCTTCCATGTGCATATATCATCATTGCATTTCAATCTTACATAAGTCTTGTTTGAACTCTAGGTTATGTAATTGAATCTTTGTTTCACTGCATACTTGGATACCATTAGCATTAAAACATCCTTGTTTTGTACACTTTTTTAGGGTATATTTCTTCAATTGTATCTGAATTATTAGAGGAGGTGGTGTCATTATTTTCTTGTAAATCGCTTGTTATACTGATGACATCTGCAATTTGTGTCCTAGTGTGTTGGCTGACATACAAGACAAGGAGTGCACCACTTTCTTTACCAATAGTTTGGTTAAAGAAAAATTCAATGTCTCTGTTGTCCTCAATTCTGATAGCTAATTGGATTCCTGGACATATCATCTTGAGGTTGATATCTGATTTTAGTTGTAGACATTTAATAATTTCTTTCTTCAGTTCTTCAATGGTTATATTGTTGTTTATGCAAATTTCTTTGGAAAGACCATTTATATATTTATCCTTTCCTTCTTCAAAAATCCATTGTCCTCCATGCATAAGTATTATTGATAACTTTGGTTCACCTAATACAAATGCATTTTTTTTGTTTATGTTATACTATAAGTTCAAAATCTATATATGTATATAGGTATTAATAATGTAATGTGTACATAAACATGTATGTTGTATGTAACCTATACATTCATATGAGTTCTATAGGTTTTCAAAACAGCAAAAACATATAAACACTACCATGCAAATGCATAAAGATCCACAAAAGTCAGGAAGAACTAAACACCAAAAAAATACATGACTAAAAATTAGTAGTATAAAACAGTTATAGAGGTATTAATAATGTAATGTGTATATAAACATTCTATGTTGTATGTAACCTGTACATACACATTAATATTGTATGTAGCCTGTACATTCACATGAGTTCTATAGGTTTTCAAAACAGCAAAAACATATAAACACTACCATGCAAATGCATAAAGATCCACAAGAGTCAAGAAGAACTAAACATAAAAAAATACATGACTAAAAATTAGTAGTACAAAACAGTTATAGAGGTATTAATAATGTAATGTGTATATAAACATTTTATGTTGTATGTAACCTGTACATACACATTAATGTTGTATGTAACCTGTACATTCACATGACTTTCATATGTTTTCAAAACAGCAAAAACATAACACTACCATGCAAATGCATAAAGATCCATAAGAGTTAGGAAGAACCAAACAGCAAAAAAATACTTGACTAAAAATTAGTAGTACAAAATAGTTATAGAGATATTAATAATATAATGTGTACATAAATATTTTATGTTGTATGTAACCTGTACATACACATTAATGTTGTATGTAACCTGTACATTCATATGAGTTCCATAAGTTTTCAAAACAGCAAGAACATATAAACACTACCATGCAAATGCATAAAGATCCACAAGAGTCAGGAAGAACTAAACAGCAAAAAAATACATGACTAAAAATTAGTAGTACAAAACAGTTATAGAGGTATTAATAATGTAATGTATACATAAACATTTTATGTTGTATGTAACCTGTACATACACATTAATGTTGTATGTAACCTGTACATTCACATGAGTTCTATAGGTTTTCAAAATAGCAAAAATATATAAACACTACCATGCAAATGCATAAAGATCCACAAGAGTCAGGAAGAACTAAACAGTAAAAAATACATGACTAAAAATTAGTAGTACAAAACAGTTATAGAGGTATTAATAATGTAATGTGTACATAAACATTTTATGTTGTATGTAACCTGTATATACACATTAATGTTGTATTCACATGAGTTCCATATGTTTTCAAAACAGCCAAAGCATATAAACACTACCATGTAAATGCATAAAGATCCATAAGAGTCGGGAAAAACTAAACAGCAAAAAAATACTTGACTAAAAATTTGTAGAATAAAACAGTTATAGAGGTATTAATAATGTAATGTGTACATAAATATTTTATGTTATATGTAACATGTACATACACATTAATGTTGTATGTAACCTGTACATTCACATGAGTTCCATAGGTTTTCAAAACAACAAGAACATAGAAACACTACCATATTTATCACCAATAATAAATTGAAATAATATAGTCCATAAATTTAATTATTCACCAAAACATTTGGAACAAAAACCACCTGATTGAATCTTAAATCTAAGAGTCGTAGTTGCTCAATATTTAATTAAATAAAAACCCGATAACAAAAGTTTAACTTCCTAAGGAGACCCTTAAAGACTAGAAGATGTGTCAAATCCTCCTCATGTATTACCTGAAAGATGGTAAGTAAATATTGGGGTGAGTGATACCACTCAGTAAGCAAACTTCATCATACATGAAATAATAAGCATACACATCAACAACCATTTAACATCATATCATACTCTAGTTATACATGATCATGAAAATGAATATGTAAAAAGTGGTCATTACCCAATCAAAACTTTATTTTTCTCAATGCAATTTATCTTTACAATTTTTCTTTTTATAGAATGTCTTGACTTCTCGTAACAATTGTGAAGCCAAAATAATACGTCACCCGTCAGTGACCCAATCCAAATAAATCACCCGTCGGTGATTGGCACGCATGAAGGGTAAGTACAAGTGAGCCAAATATCGAAGGGACATAATTGGAATTCCATAACAAATTCTCACATGCACAAATACGTCCATAACCAATGGTAAGGAACCAAATGCCCCCGGATATCCTAAGTAGGTTAGGGACACGTCCCTGATACGGCTCAAACAAATACAATATGCTCCCATTCAAAGTCAAATCATAACGATCGTCAAAGGCATTCTATCAAAACACTTTTCACAAAAACATGTTTGCTTTAATAAAATAAAGCCTTTTTGATATATAAAAAAAAAAACTTTAACATTCATGTATGCAAATTTGCACATGACAAACACATGTTTATGCAATTGACCTTACACACATGAACCATTAATATGAATTATATCTATAATAACAAGCTTAGCATGTAATAAAGTCATACAAGCATACAAACAAAATAATCAGACCACTTAATATTTCAAGTATAATGAGTTTACTTACCTCAACGTAGCAACTCAAGTAAAAGTCTAGACCAACAAAGAAAGTATTTTTCTATACTCCTAGCCTATTTCAAAATCAAAGATCAACTCAATTATTATTGTTTATTTATTTATTTATTATTTTTTTTCTAATTCTTTAAAAAATATAATTTTCAATTTTTATATATATATATATATATATATATATATATATATATTTTAAAAACTAGTACACAAAACGCGTACTTGTTGCGCTTAACATTTTTTATAAAAATATTTAAAATTAATTTTTAAAAACTGATTTTAGTACATACAAAAAAACATATATGGAATTACACACAAAAAGTTTCAAATAATTTGGAGATCAAATTCATACGTAAAATTGAGTTCAAATTAAATTACAACAATCTGTCTTTTAGATTTTCAACACTGAACACATTGAATTATAAAATCAATTAAAATTCAAATAATTATCCAAAAATTACGAAATTTTATCAGATCAATCCTAACACATATATAATCGTTTCATAAAAATATTAATCGATTATGGAGTTCCAATCACTATTAACAAAACCAGAATTTCCGAGGAATACTGTCACTAGTTTCATTTTCAGCATAAAACTTTAAACTTCGTAAAACCATAAAAAATTAAATAAAAAATATTTATCAATGATTCAAAAGCCAAAATTTTCCTTATCATGTCTAATTATTTAAATAAAATTTTCAGGTTCCAATTTCAATCGTAAAATATAGAAAATAGTTTAGGAACTCGAGTTGTTCAGAATCTGACAAATTTAAAGTATAAACTTCAAAATTTCATATAAAAATAAATATGTGGAAATTTTTGACAAACAAATATGCGTTAGAATCGTTGAGATGTCTAGTTTAATATAAAATAAATGTGGATTTAAAAATCACAAAACTAATATAGAAAACGTTCGTTTTATCCACTGCTATTGACAATTCAATAAACTGTAATACAAAATTTATTATAAAACATCCCAAAAATCATCATCAAACATAACTTTAAGAATACAACCCTCCAAGATCATATTTTTATCAAATTCTTATCTTAAATATAAATTATTTAATAAAAATATTAAAAGAAATTAAAGAATAATGATGAAGAAGAATTACCTTTATGGATCAATGAGAGTCTAACAACAATTTTCTTTTTCAACGATATGATTTAAGAGTATTTAACCTAATTGTTTTGTTGTTGTTTTGAAGAAAAAGAAGAAGAAAAAGAACGTAAGAATTTAGGTTTCATAACCTAAATATGTTACTACTATTCAAAATAAGATAATAGCTTATTATTATAATTATTATCTTTATTGTTATTATTTAATAAAATCTTAAATGCATTATTTTTTTTTTTAGAGTTTATCCATACATGATCTGCCAAATCTTTTTATTTAATTATTTATTTTTATTTTTAAAACTCATACTTATCCTTAACACTGTTTTAATATAACAATAATCGTTTTTATTTTATTTTTTTTTATTTTAGGATATTACACACATAACTTCCATAGCTTTCTAAAAACAGCAAGAACGTGCAAACACTACAATGCAAATGCATAAAGATCAGCAAGAAACAGAAGCAAAAGCAAATCAGCAGTTGTTAATAGTCACAAATTATTAATAGTCGATTGGTGCAGAAAATCAATAACATTATTTTTCATTGTTTTCAATGCTCATCTACTTAATTTATCGACATGTATCATGATTAAGTTGAAGCTCAAGTTGATAACAATTGCAGAACATGAATATAATTTTTTCTTATTTTAATTAAGCAAATGCAATGCCAAATAAGAATAATCAATGTAATCAATTTCAGTTAAGAGCAATCAGTTTTAGAACAAGAATATAACATTTACTTTTTGTAGAAAAGTCTCTTTGGTTTGAAATAACTGTTGACATGGTGGAATCTATGGATGAACGAACTTAGCCTTGTTAGTGTGTAATAGTTTACGCTGATTAAGATTTTTGCAAGAGGGGATGAGTTTGGCTGCTTCAGCGTTGAGCGAGAGGCGTGAGCATGAGAGAAGAAGCTGAACATGATGGAGGCGATGAAGAAGAAACTGGACGTGAGGCGTGAGCTAGCGTAACTGTATTGTAGTTGAAGACAAGGGCAAAATTATAATTTTAATACTTAATAATATCCAAACTATGCCTTTGGATCTATATATTTGCTATTTAGGTATAAAAGCACTCTAATAATTAAACTTGTTTATTTAAGTAATTCACTGGCATTTGGACTCATTGTATTGATACTTGCCTTCTAGCTGTTTTAATAAATCAGTATATTGTTGTTTGAAAAAAAAAAAAGTCAAACTGAATAAGTTAAAATACAAAGTCAAATTGCGTATTGATTGGACACGTAGGAATCTAGGTATTAAATTTATCAAATTAAATTTTGGAGCTAGCTTATATACCGGCAAATCACAATTTATACCGATAATCATTCACCCTTTTAAATGACGCTTTCAAACTACGTTTTCATATTTTTTAAGCTTAGTTTTTGTATTAATTCAAAAGTATAGTTTCTATATGACGACTGGACTATTCTACGTCTTGTTAGTATATTTTATTATATGCTTTAGTTTATCTAGAATAAGTTACATATACATTAACATCTCAAAGAAGAGAGTTACTTTATTGGATTAGCCATGATTTAAGGTCCGACCCATTTGACTCTTTATAGTAATTTTTCTGCAAACGATAGAGGTAATTACGAAGTGATCTGACGTTCTAACTCCAGCCGAGTGCAGTGATCTAAGATTTTAATTAAAAAATAATATTACTTACTTTTAAATTATCACTTATTTTTTATCAAAAAATATTAAAAAAATTACTAAAAATAGCACCCCTAAAACTTATAGTAACAAAACTAACACCCAATAATATTGTATTAAACGTTCAATATTCAATTTGAACATAAAATATTGAACGTTCAATATTAAACGAGTCTAAATTATTGTCGTTCAATTCTAATTGGATGGATGTTAAAAAAAAATGACATATTAGTCATTTTTTTAATTGTAAAAATATAAAAGGGTGCTAGTTTTGTTATTAGAAGATTTGAGAAGTGTTAGTTTTGTTATTCTCCCAAAATATTATGTGTATCTCATTTAAATGTAAATATGTTCAAATTATTAAATTTGTAATATATATTTTAGTGATAAAAGCTTTAAAATAAAGATTAAGAAAGAGCATAATTCAATCATACAGCAACTTCAAAAACAGTTGCCACATTTTTCCATGATTTCAGTACGCTGGATACCAAGAAATTTGAACTACAGAGCTCACAACTTGGTAAAATATCAACCACAGGAAACTGTCATCGAAACCATCACTGACTTACATTCCAACAATCCTGTCAATCACCAAACACTTTAGGCAATTGCCTTTTCATTTTAGCAAAAAAAAAAAAAAAAGAAAGAGCATAAACTTATTTTATACATGTAATTTGTCTACTATTTCATAATTACTTATAGAATTTATGCTATCAGAAAATGAGAGTGGTTCAAGAGAAGTGGTTCTGCCGACTCGACCCACACACACACTTGATACAACATTTCATTCGTCATAGAGTTGTAGATCCAACTCTTGAGAAAATTGTTTCACTGATTCCACACCAAAAAATCAGGGTTCAATTTCATAATATATGAACCCTCAGAAGCTACAACATATTGTGATGGAACTAGAATCTTGAAATCAACACCAACAAGTTTAACGTGGTTCTTCTCTCAATGTTATAGCCCACATCCATGGGAGGGCAGCCCTTCTAAGATGATACACACTATGAAGATTAAGATGATACACACTATGAAGATTAAGATGATACACACTCAAAGGTCTCTCAAAGATGAGAACCAACAATGCACACAAAGCTCACACTTATAATTAATCTAGTCTGTGAAAATAATCTCATGAATTATTCATTCTCAACTGCCTATGACTCTTATTTATACTAGTGTCAAGTGTGCAAAAGTACTTGACTACCTATGTAAGGTTTATAGCACAACATAGCCACGTAGTAACCCTTATAGTACATCAACATTGCCTTACATTCAGCCTACAACTAAATGCTTGTGTATCTATCCTTTGAGTCACAAGTTCTTACAATTCTCCACCTTGACTCAGAAGACCTTTATCTTCATATGGACCATCAAAGGCACTTGCCCTGCCTTCAAGTTCTTATCATCATCCTTCTCCAACTCTAAGTAAGTCCATGCACAACTTGAACTTACTCATAGTCACTAGTTTTATGAGGAAGTCTGTTGGATTTTTTTGGAGTTCTGATCTTTATTATAGAAACTTTACCTTCAAAGACCATATCCCTTATAAAATGTAGCTTGATGTCAATATGTTTAGTCCTTTCATGATGCATTGGATTCTTGGCAATGCATATTACACTTTGACTATTACAGTCAATAGGTACACTCTCTACCTTCAATCAAAGTTGCATAGCAAGCCCTTAAGCCAAATTCTCTCTTTTACTGCTTCAGTTAATGTAATATACTCGGATTCATTAGTTGACAATGCCACCATATGTTGCAATGTTGCTTTCCAACTCAGTGAGTTACCTAGCACACCAAACACATACCTTGTTTGAGACCTTCTTTTGTCTAAATCACTGGCAAAATTAGCATTCACAAAACCACATAGGGTTGAACCATTCCTTGGACATTTTCCATATACCAAGCCCACATAAGTGATAAAACCATCAAACGTGTGTACCACTATCTTGGGGATTACGTTAACCCATAAAGTGATCTTTGTAGCAAACACACTAAGTATTCCTTTCCTTTTTCTGCACACCCTTCAGGCTACCTCATGAAGATATTTTCTTCTAGATTCCCATGTAGAAAACTTTTCTTGACATCGATCTATTCAAGATGGATGTTAAAGTATGCTACAACAGTTAACAACACTCTTATAAAGGTGTATTTGACCACTGGGAATAATATCTCATTATAATTCACTCCCACAACCTGTGTAAAGCCTGGTGCAACCAACCTGGCCTTGAACTTTCTTGGTTCTACATTTTCAATCCCTTTTTTCAACTTGTACAACCATCTGCAACCGACCAGTTTAACATCTTTAGGTTGCTTTACTAGTACTTAGGTCTCATTTTACATGAGTGACTTGTACTCCTCATCCATTGCACTCTTCCATTTACTTGCCTCTCTGCAAGTGACTGCTTCCTTATAGGTGGATGGTTCCTTTAAGTAGGGCTCATATGTAGCAGAAAGTGCATAATAAATTAGATCTACTTCACCATATCTAGCAAGCGTTTTCATTTCTCTTCTAACTCTATCTCTTAAGAGTTGATAATCCCTTAGGGCTTCAGCTCATATGACTGAATGGGAGTCTCAATTGGTGCTATTGTTTCTTCACTATCAATATCAATTTTAGATGCACCTTGATCAATATGCACTTTGTAGTACTAGTATTATCATTTAGTCAGTCCTGCACCTTGTGCTTCACCTCCAAATTTTGTGTAGATAAGCTAGTTATATGTGTATTATCCTATGACTTATTCTTAAAATCAAGAACTATTGCAGACTCATCAAATATAACATCCATGCTAACAATATTTCTTTTAAAAGTTCGACAGCACAATTTGTAACCTTTTACTCCTTCTAGGTACCCAAGAAAAATTCATTTCTTGGTTCTTGACTTAAGCTTGCCTTCATGCACATGCACATAACCTATGCAACCAAAAACTCGAAGATGTGCATACCATGTGGGTTTACCAAACCAAGCTTCATCTGGGATTTTAAACTCTAAGGCACTTGAGGGACATTTATTATTTAAATAGCAAGCACTATTGAGACTTTAGAGCTTCTGCCTAGAATGTGCTAGGAGGTTAACATTTGATAAAAGACACCTAATCTTCTCCATGAGTGTTCTATTTAACCCCTTAGCCACCCCATTCTATTGGGGAGTTAACCTCACAGTCCTATGCCTCTCAATTCCATATCGTTGACAATATTCAGTGAACTCATTGTCACAGAATTCCATCCCATTATTAGTGCTTAGCCTTTTTAATCTTTTCCCTGCCAAATTTTCAACAAATACCTTCCATTTCTTGAGTTTTTGAAAAACTTCATCTTTGGTTTTTAATAAATACACCCAACTCTTTCAAGAGTAATCATCAATAAAGGTTAAAAAATACATGTTGCCACTAAGTGAAGCCATTGATCCGGGTCCCCAAAGATCTGAGTGATCATATTCCAAGATGTTAGTTGTAGTATGCTTGCCTTTTGGGAACTTCACTCTCTTCTATTTCCCAGCAGTGCAGTGCTCACATATGCGCATACTAGCAACCGTACTCCATACATAAGTCCTCTCTTAGACAATTGCAGCAATCTTTGTTCACTAACATGACCCTTATGTTTATGCCATAAGACTTGTCAACTCCATCTTTAGCAATAGCTACACTACCTTCAATTGTGTGTTCCTCTAGGACATAAATTTTTTTCTATTTGTTAGCTTTCAACACCACCAAAGCGCTTTTAGAGACTCATTTTGTCATTCTCAATCTTGATGGTATAACTTGTAGCATCAAGCATGCCCACAAAGATGAAATTTTTCTTAATCTCTAGTACATATCTCACACTAGTAAGAGTTCTTATAGCACCATCTAGCAACTTCAATTGAATTTTACCAAACCTTCAATTTGACATTCTGAATTATCTCCAAGCATCACATGCTCTCCTTATACTTTCTTGAAATTCAAGAACCACTCCTATGTAGGACATATATGGAATGAACAATCTGAACCTAGTATCCATTCTTAGTCTGATTTCATTGTTGAAATTGCAATAACTACTAAGCAATCAAACTTGTCAAATATCAAATCAATTTCACCATCACTTTAATTTTTAAGTTCTTTCTTGATAATAGGACAATCACACCTATAATGCCCCTCCTTCAAACATGCCTAACACTTACTTGATCTCTTTCTTGGTTGTGATATCCCTTTGGACTGAGATCTTTCCTTTTTTTATGTAACTATTTTCTGTCTTAGGTGACCTTCCTTTAGTGTACAATGAGTCTCCATTAGCACTATCCTTCCTCTGTCCTTCACCCATCTCTTTCTTGAGTTCAGGATCACGTGTCCTCAAAGTTGATACCACTGTATCGAACTTCAAACCATCTCTTTCATATTGAAGAGCATTTCTAACATAGCAGGCACATAAGTTAGGAGGATGGTTGCCTGATTCTCATCGAACAAATCTTCAACAGAATTGGTCAACTCTATAGTAATTCTTTTAAGTTCATCAATATTACCCTTTAAAGTTCTTGAAAGATTTGTCTTGAATCCAAATAACTTAACTTTTAGATCGATTCTACTTGATAAAGACTTCACAAGATACAACTAATCCAATTTCTTCCAAACCTCTAAGGTAGTCTTCTATTTAGTGACCTCTTTAGTGACATCGTCTGCCAAGTTGAGGATGATACTCGTGTAAGCCTTAGCAAGGATTATTTTCTTGTCCAACTGCTTATAACTCTTAGGATACTTAGGTTTATCAACAATGCCATCGCCCACATTTTACTGAACCAACAAAGAGTACATCTTTTGCTTCCATAGTCCAAAGTCTCCACTTCCATCAAACTTTCCACTTCATACATAGTGAATGGCATCTTTGATTTAGTATATCTAACTTCAAGGATCTTGCACACAAGCAAAAAGAATGAGTTAATGAGGCTCGATCTTTATCAAGTCTATCAACACCTTTAGCAAATCATGAGGCTCTAATACCAAACTTGTAAGACTAACTATCAAAATAATCTAACTGAAATTAAGAACACATGAAAACTATAAGTACAAAAGAAGAAAAGAACAACAACACCATCAAATTTAATGTGGTTTCTCTCTCAATGTGAGAGCATACATTCACGAGAGTACATCCTTTCAAATCCATTATGAAGGTCAAGATGATACACACTCAAAGGTCTCTCAAAGATGAGAACCAACGATGCACACAAAGCTATTAGTGTAGTATTGTGTGTTTTTAACTTTTTTGCTCATGATGGACATGCAAAATAGATAGTAAATATTTGTATGAATCTACATAATAGATGGTAAATATGTGATGCATCTACATGCCTGTAAATGCTAAGGGTAGGTTCAACAACAAACTAGTGAAGTGATGTATGTGGATATCATGTTATGAAATTTATGAAAGAAATAATTTTGAACCTCTATACGTAATTGTGGATGCAATACATTATGTACAACAAGCCTTTCAATTCCTATTTCTTTGTTCTAAAGCAAATTGCATAAATTTCTTTATTTAATTATTTTGAAATTTAATTCATAGGATTTAGAGATACATGAGATGACATGCATGTTTTTAACGACTTCAAGAAGAGTGGATGGATTATATACTTTTAAATAATCAAGGTGTATAATGGTAAAGAAGAAGTCATGAAGTGATGGTTTACTTTCGTTAATTATTTGAGGAATATTGTTAAGCCTAATTGCACAAACTTTCATTCATACACTTGAAAACATATATTTGGAAAAAAAAAAAAATATTACTTTTTTAAGAAAATTTTGCCTCGTGTCATACTATAATTAGTGTAAAATAAATTTGTATTCATTTAACATTTTTTTTTCATCTATGATCTTCATACTTCTTTATATGCTTTATTGATTATTTTTTGTACTTTGTTATGTATATATATTTGATAATGATGAATATTAAGAAGTTTTACCTTTACTAATATAAGATTTTAAAAAAAAATTATAAATATGTTTTGGTTATTTTTTGTTGTTGTTGTTGTATTGTATGTAAAAGAGGCTTGTGCAAGAAAGTAATAACCAAAATATGTTTCCAAATTCTAGAGAAAATGGCTTAAAAATTGATTATAATATAGTGTTTCTATAACAAGCAAAATAATGATGAAAACTGTGCATTTTGAGTACCAATAATTTAGATAAATTATACAAATATTCTTTAGGATTTACATAATATGGTAGATATGCAAATGAATTTACATACCAATCTGACAGTATGTAATTAAGCTTACATACCAATGTGACAGTATATAAATGAGTTTACATACCAACGTGGCAGTATGTAATGGGTTTACATACCAATGTGGCATACATAAATGGATTTACATATCAATATGGCAGTACGTAAATAGATTTACATACCAATATGCCAGTATGTCAATGAGTTCTTCAAACTAATTAGAATTTACAAAAAATTAAAAACAAAAGCATCAGAGGAAGGAGAAAATGAAAATGCAAAACTAAGAACATGCCCCAAAAGAAATTAAATTGGGTTATGCAATATCATATTGCTAGATTTTCTCACCTTTTTTATTCACAATATCATATTGCTAAATAAATTACATAAATGTCTTTTAGGATTTACATACCAATATGGCAGGTATGTCATTGAGTTTACATACCAATGTAGCAGTATGTAAATGAATTTACATACTAATATGACAGTATGTAAATGGGTTTACATATCAATGTGATAGTATGTAAATGGGTTTACATTCCAATATGGCTGTATGTAAATGAGTTTACATACCAATATGGTAGGTATGTAATTGAGTTTACATATCAATATGACAATATGAAATAGATTTATATACCAATATGACAGTATGTAAATGAGTTTATATACCAATATGCTAGTATGTAAATGAGTTTACATACCATATGCCAGTATGTAAATGGATTCTTCAAACTAATCATAATTTACAAAATATCCAAAACAAAAGCATCAGAAGAAGGAGAAAATGAAAATGCAATACTAAGAACATGCCCAAGAAGAAATTCAATTTGGTTATGAATATCA
Organism: Elaeagnus macrophylla; assembly: GCA_029378325.1. Taxonomy (NCBI): domain Eukaryota; kingdom Viridiplantae; phylum Streptophyta; class Magnoliopsida; order Rosales; family Elaeagnaceae; genus Elaeagnus; species Elaeagnus macrophylla. The sequence goes on along the minus strand of CM055640.1, from coordinate 38,043,902 downwards.
TATTGCTAGATTTTCTCACCTTTTTTATTCACAATTTCTCCATGTTTGAATCTTTCTTTCTCCATTGCAAGGCACCACCTTTCTCCATTATACCATGAACCCAAAAGAAATAATAGAGTGGGACTCAAGAGAGAAACACATAACTGGTGAATCAGTTTTGGCCAATGTAAAAAAAAGAAAAAAATTGGGAGCCAAAAAGGCAAGAGATTTCTTTATGTTGCCGCCATTGTTTTGCAAGTGTTTGTAGAATTTCTCTACAGACGAAGCGATGGTGAATCGTACAAATGAAAATGTGGGGACATGGAGGCAAATTGAAAATGAGAGAAATTGATGGTTAATTGGTCTCAAATAAAATTTAGAGACTTCAATGAGGAAATGGTTAACCTTATAACTACGAGAAGATTTTTCCTCCAAAAGTGAAGATGAGATTCCACTCAAGAGAATTGAACACAAGTTTCACTAGAGAAAGCTTGTAAGGTAATGGACAAAATCCTAAATCCTCCCTCCAAAAATGCTGTCGTAGAGTAAGAATGGAAAAAAAAAAATGCATTTGGTCAAAAATCATGCTATACCAAGGCATTATTTCCTAAATTCTAAGTTGGTCTAAGTGTCAACTAGGGTTGCCAAACATATGAGTAGGTACGAGTTTGAGTTGACCTATTTAAGACTATATATTTAGCCCAAAAACAAACTCAACACATTTAATAAATTGGTCAAGACAAATTGACTTGTTTATGACAAAATCCATGTAACAATAACCCAAACCCATTAACAACCCGTGGGTTTGTAGGTTATAATGCATTTTTGTAGTTAGTTGTATATAGCTAAACCCGTTTACGATATAATTATTTAAGCTCAACTTGACCCAACCTATTTAATAAACCATCTGGTGCATTAGTGACCAAATTATTCAACTAATTCATTTTTAACCTCCCTCAGTGATATATATATATATATCAACTAGTTTCATTTTCAACCTCTCTTAGTGAAAAAAAACTAATGTTCATTTCTTCTAATACTAAAAAACATATATTCATTACGTTATGAGAAAAATGAATATATATATATATATATATGCATTTTTTTTCTAATAGAAGTTATAAATAAACTTTATGCATGAATGGTATGCCATACAATTAAACCTTTAATAAATAGGTTGACTCGTTAACACACAAATTCAATTAACCTTAATCTAAACCTGTTTAAAATTCTAAAGTTTGTGTTTGGATCATATGTAAAGTAAAAAATTGTAGGCTCTAGTGTTAACCGACTTCAAACCCTAAGTAACCTTCGTTAAAGTCGATTCAACATATTTTAAGTTGATTCTTAGTCGACTTAGATTTTCCTTTTAGTAGTAGTTGGGTAGGGGATTGTGTTAAGTGAATTCAACATTCTCTTGAAGTCAATTAGTTTAGGTTATGTTTTATAACGATTTTGATTTATGATTTATTATTAAATAATTAATTTTGTGATTTCTTATTTTTTTATAAAAATAATTGTTAATATGTTTGATAAAAATTTATACTTAGTAATTTTCAAGAAAAAAATCAAAAATCAAAAATGTTTGGTTAAAATAAAAATAAAAAATTAAAAGTTAGAAATCTGTTTCAAAAATCTTCTTTTTAAAGATTTATAAATTACCTCATATTTTAGTAGTAATTTCTTAAAAATATAAAAATTAGAAATTATTACCAAACATACCTAATTAAAAATTTAGTTGAAAAAATCAAAATTTAGGAATCCAAATTGTTATCAAGCAATTAATAAACTATTTTAACTGATATAAATAAATAATCATCGCAAAAAATGGGGTTGGGACTTTTGTAATGGTTGGTATGTGAAGCCAATTGTGCAAACACAATTTGATGCCAAGACATCAAAAAATGAAGACAGTTAATAAAAGAAATGATTTCATGCATACTTCAGTCAAGTTATGTAATTGGCACTTGTTATACTTGATGTTACAAGATGCGTAGGGCATTGCTCTTTAGGCAAAGTTCCTATCAAGACAGGATTGAAATTAACAATATTTATTCCATTCTTTTTTCTTAAACATTCATCATTCACTATGCACCATGGTCACCAATAGAAACAAATGAAAAGAAGAAAAACCATTACAAAAAAATCTACAAAGATTAAGAAGAAACAAAAAATGTAAAAAATAAAAATAAATTGTTTCGGTATCATATGGCGAAAGATCCTACCTGATCAAGTGTTGAACTTACAAAAGTTTTTATCTTGCATTTTATTGGCTTGCTAAGGAAGAATTTGTATACATATATGCAATTGGTGACACGTGTTAGCAGATCTCAAGCTCTGGTCCTACACCACGTTGGTGTCTGAAAACCACCGAACATTCCGGCAATTCCCCAAGATCAGCAAACAAAGACTCATCCTCCTCCCTCATCGGAAACACCATAGCCATGTCCGATGTGGAGTTCACTCCACCACACTCAGAAAATATTGGATTCTCTAGAACCGTAGAAGTAGTCGTTTCCATATCACCAAACCACCGGAATTCATCGCCAGCAATCATTGTGTCCTCGACCAAATTCGCAAATTTTTCCCCAGACTCAGCCTCTGGATCCTGCTCGGGTTGCGCAGCTGGAGTCTCGATTAAAATGGGTTTTCGGTTTGAAGATTGTTGTTGTTGTTGTTGGTGGTGGTGGTGGTTTCTAGAAGGAGGAGGCCAAGGGTGGTTGTGTTCGGCGGAGTAGGTGATTACAAGCATGGTGGGGTCCACACGGCTTCTCTCTACTTGTTTTCTTGCTGGGCAACCCTTTGAGCTACTGCACCGGTAATATCCTCTGAGTCCAAAATATAATTTCAATTAATACAATTTTTTTTTTAAATCATTCATTCATAAACTGCTCGAGAACATTCATATATATATATATATATTTCAGATAGTAAGAAATAGAAATACGACATGAAGTTTATTTGTATATACTAAATAATAATTGAAGTTCGATCCAATTACACTATTACAAGTGCTTGAGTTTGAATTGTATAAAAAGAAAAATAAAAGAAGAGAGAGAGAGAGAGAAAATAGGAACCTGGGGTAAGGAGAGCCTTTGATGGGTTTCTGACCATATTTTCTCCAAGCCCATGAATCAGAAGGTGGAGTAGTAGTACTGCTGCAACTCATATCACCTTTTAGCCTTGATCCAGCTTCTACCTCTTTGATTGGTATGGTCACCACTCTTTTCATTACTGCTCTTCTACCAGTACTGCCACTATAGTGAGAGAGATCGAACAGAATTAATAAATTAAGAAGAGAGAATACTAGATTAAGGGATTGATGTGTATAATTAAAAAGTGATGATGATGAATTACGCATACCTTCTTTTAGTAGCAGTGACGACCGAAGAGATCTTATGAAGAATAGGGTCGTTGAAGAAGGAAGAAGAAGGAGACTCGGAACCTTTATCAGTAGAAGGAGGAGAGTAGTGTTCATAATCATGGCTGATCATGAAAGGGTTGATGTTGCTACTAGTATTATCAAATCTAGCTTCCATAATAGTTGGGATTTATTTGGAATAATATTAATTGAAATTGAGATGAGAAGCTAATTAGGCCTTGTAAAGTTATGGAGAAGTTAATACGACATATATCGTATAATGCTAAGCGGTGGGTTTTGAGACAAGGAAATGGAGGAAGGTGGTGTATAGGACGACCCTTAAATTATTGATAATTTTATTTTTTTTTTTTCAGATTATTAATTACAATTGTGGTATTTTAAGTTAATAAAATATAAGATAAGTGCAAATTTTTTATTTAAAAAATAATTTTTTTATACTTTCTCATCTAATAATTTAGTAATTTGATTTGTCTATAAATAAATCGTTTAAAACATTATTGGCCGTCACACATTGACAATTTGAGCTTTTGTGCTAGTTTAATAATATAAGACGTGCAAGGTTTGACCAAATCAATTAATTAGTATTCTGAATTATAATCATTGTTTATTAAGCCCTTAAGAATAAAAATAATGTAACTCTTTTTTTATTTTATTGGGTTAGGGGTTTAATAAGTTTTGGATGATGTAATCACAAAATAAATATATTGCAATTTGAAACGAGACCTGAGGTTCTTCTTTTATAAATATTCTTTGAAATAAATGCTTACATACATAACCTCCTTTTAAATTTGTTAAAAGTTTGAACATGAGCTATTCAAAGGCTGGTTCTTATTATTTTTATTTTTTATAAACATAATAATATTACGTAACTTAAAGCATTCAAATTATACCCTAATTTTGAGTTTGTATGCTTTGTAAAGAGATTTTAATACTATTGCAGATGCTTGCGAAGAACAATTATTACACACTAGAAGACAATATTATAACAACTTTTATTTTCTTGGGAAAATAACATAAACGTTGATAGTATGTTATAGTAAAAAGTCCAATCAATTACTATTAGGAAAATGATTTAGTCTTGTGTTTGATGCATACATTAACTTTTTATAATTATTTCAACATCTAACATATTTAACATCATAATTAAAAAAAAAAATACTTAATTTATATAATAAATTAATTCATATATTTAATACTAAAAATGAGGTTGTGTTACTAGGTTTTTTACATTTCACCTATAAATATCATACATAGAATGCTAGAATAAATATGCATTTAAATTTTTACTCGTACAAAAATTAAGTTGTGCCATAACCAAATAATAATAAAAATGAAACAAGTTATTGTTCTATTTGGTTATGTGTAGCATTACAATATATACAAGTACAAATATATGTGACATAGCATTTTAATACCATAATAAAGAAAAAAATTAAATTAAAGACTAATTAAAGAATACTAAATGTATATAAATTTGCAAACATATTTGTGCCGGCATCAATTATGATATGTGAGATAGCAAACTAACTTCAAAAATGGAAAAGTTAATTTTTTTTTTTTAAAATATTTATCATGTTGTTACCATAATTATTTCAAGTACAAATTTATGTATATTTAGCATATCACAAGACCTGCTATATATATGCCACTTCAATATTGGGTGCCTTAGTGGGTAGGCGGTAGGGGAAAATTTTATATGAATAAAGGAAAACAATGCAATAGAGAAATGCCCTTTGACTCTTTGAGTAGCATATGGTTTAAGTGCGCGCCCTTATTTGTTGACAATGGTGTGATCACATAGATACAGCGTACATAACATATGGCATATGGAAAGCTTAATTCTGTTTTAGTTGTAGGATTGTTGGGCGCTAACAGCTTTGCAAATTTTATGTGTCCCTAAATAATAGACTTATTCCATGAGTGTAATCAAATGATATTGAAGACGGCTTCAATCTTATCTGTGATAGTTTTGTCTAAAAGAAACTACTGCCTAACAATATACTTTAGTTTAATGGTTCCCCTGTACAGCCGCCTTCATCATATAGGAAAAAACAAAACTGTTGATAGTATTAAGAATATTATTATTGAAGGTGTTAAATGATTCGAGTTAACCTAACTTACTTAGGTTTAACACATTTTAAGTAAACCATATATAACTCAATTTATCTTACTTTTAAATTAGTTAGACTGAGTTGATACATTTACATTTTTTTTTAAATAATAAAAAAAGTTATTTATAATTTTGATGAAAAACAAAAATGCTAGTATATATATTGATTTTGATTATTTTTGTAAAATAAGAAAAACAAAGATGTTATCATTTGACAAAAAATATTTTGTTAAATGAGTACCAAAGCTAGCTTATTTGAGCTTATTAGTTAATTGTGCTGGATTTTTTTAGTTCGCTCATCACCTTATTGGCTCATTTGACACCACAAGATATTATAATCTATTATTATTTCTTTATTTTTATGTTGCCTGATTAAGAATTATTAAAATGGGAAAAAATGATAAATATATAAAAATATAATCGGTACTCTTTCTAATAACTTAAATTTTTTAAGAGTTAATTTACTAACAACTTTTAACATGATATTAGAGCTGAATGTCTTATGTTCAAGGCCTAGTAACTCTCAATTGTTGATTGCAAGTGATTGGCTTGCATAGTATATAGAGCTAATACTTGTGAGGGAGTGATAAATATATAAAAGTATAGTTGGTCATGAGAATTAATTTTTTAATAATTTCTAACATAAAATTATCATTATTATGGACCTCGCATTTTTTACCCAATAATTTTGTATTTTGAAAATATATTTGTAATTACCCTAAAGTTTGATGTTTTGTTAAAAGATAACCCTCGTCACTTAAAGAAGTTACATTTTTTCGGTTAACTATAAACAATCTTCAACTCGGTTAGTATTTAAATAACTTCAAATAAATTTTCTAGCTATATATTAAAATATAAGGCTAAACTCTTCTATAATTTGGCAACAGTCACATAATCACTATTCCTAATGAAAATTTTGGTAAATTTAAGTATTAGAAGTTATTGGAATACCAACTTTCTAAAAAACTTATACTATTGAGAGAAGATCCAACACAACCATTTTATATATCTATCACTAAGGTTGATTTGAACCATGTGAGCTATTACACTCTCTCTGATACTATTTGTTTTGGCAACATGTTAGAAACAATCAACATTTTCTTATATCAAAACAACGTTTAACTTATGTTACATGAACCCTTTATTTTTTATAAAATAAATGTATCTAACGGACATGATATAGACATGAGTATGGGTGCTCGATACTCTAAAATTGTAAAAAATTAATGAAAAATGAAAAAAAAAAAAAAAAAAAAAAAGGTGTGCCCTAAAAGAATTCATGTAACATAGTGTCCAACAGTATCAAAAAGGGAGCTGAAAAAAGTAGATGAAGACTTGATCAGGCTAATTTGCAGCTTCTCGTGGGTTTAGACCAAGAAAGGCTTGGGTGCTTGACCTTCTGGTGGAGCTGTTGGTGGCAATGGTAATGTGAGGGAAGGAGATGAGTGCTTAAGTTGGACTAATAAACCTCTTTTTTCCCTGATTTTATGTAACTTCATGCCATGTATATATTTTTATTTTTATTTTAATTTGTAGAACATGTATATTACTGATAAAAAAGAACAGGCATATTGTTTTCTATTTTATGTGAATTTATTTATTATGTTAACTAGCATACGTTTATTATATTAGAAGAAAATAAAAAATTCTATATATCTTTATGTTCATTTTCCTAACGTATTGTCATTGATTATTGAAAATAAAAGATATAGAGAAATTATTTTACTCCTATGAATTTTATAGTTTAAATTTCTTAATTTTAGTTATTGTTTGATTTAAAAAAAATTATTTTTAATTTAAATTACATATTTGAAAACATACAAAATTAATTAATATCCTTTAATATAAAAACATATTTTGTAAAATTTATTATTAAGAGATACTAACCCATGTCAATTGCGTGTGCGAGACCCAATGCAATATTCAATTACAAGAAAACTAATATAAAATTTTGTTATATAATCAATTGCATAGCCAATTTGATTTGGTTCACATGGACTTTTCACTGGAATGAAGGAGAAAGATCGGTCAAGATAACGTTATTCTAGCTCCCCATTAATATTGTAATAAGATATTATAATATCTATATATAATCTCATAGTGTTTTTTTTTCTCCCGTAACAAAAATAAGAGTGTTACATATTGCTTATATATAATATCAAGTATTTAAATGTATGTTATATAAGTGTAACAACCAAGGTGGTAACCTTTAAAGATTGGATTAATGCATTAGTACTGCATATTGCATATAAATTTTATGTATGTATGTTTGTTACACCGTTTTAAATATCTTGATTATATAATTTATATATAGTACAAAAATAGTACGATTATATAGAAAATTTGTAAGATCTGGAAATGCGGGTTTAAAAGATACTAGACAACCAATTTAGTCTGTCTGAATTTTCAATTATAAAATTATATGTCTTAACTTTTTTTTTTATTTCAAATTGAAAATAATATTTTTTTTATGTTTAAAAATGTAATAAAAATATAAAAATGAATTAAATATTAATTTAAATAAATTATATAAAAAAATTATTTTAAATATAAATTATTTTAGAAAAATACATATAAACAATTTAATCCCAAACACTGTACAAAATAATTGTAATATAATTCAATATAGTTCAGTCCAATACAATTATATTTAACTTATCTAATACAGTACATCATGTGATCATAACTGAATTTTAAATAATATTATGCTATATTATTTCAATTTTTTTAAATTGAAGTTAATTTTTGAAAAAATAACAAATGTACCCCTAATAATCATATTAATATTAACCTAAAACTAACTTATATATTCTTCCAAATCCACCCTCACCATGAACGATGCCGATTGCTTTTCGAGAACATGTTCTAAATTAATTACGAGACAAGTTTGATCTCTTTTTTATCTATTTATAGAATAATGAGTACTTTATCAAAATTTTCTCCCTATAATTAAGCTTCATTTTATCATCTCATAGTTTTCTGCACAATCATAGTAAGATGATAATTTGGAAGTTGGTGCAGCAATGATAAACTAATGAACATGTGGGAAAAGAATCAATCTCCATTAATCATTTTCGTAAAAAATATATATATATTTAATTGATTATATTTATTGATTATCTTTTATGTTAAATTTTAATTATTTTTTAAAATTATATTTAATGTAAGAATAATTGATTATATTTAATGTAAGAATAATTGATTATATTTAATGTAAGAATAATTGATTATATTTATTGATTATCTTTTATGTTAAATTTTAATTATTTTTTTAAATTATATTTAATGTAAGAATAATTGATTATATTTATTGATTATCTTTTATTGAAAGAAATAAAAAGAAAACCAAAACACTTCTAAAATATTTGATTTTATGTGAAAAAGTTGAGGGAATTGATAATTACAATGAAAATCAAAATATTCATGAACATTATAATAATTATTTATTATTTTATAATAAAAATCAAAAATCTCATAAATATGCTTCAAAAAATTGGAACCAACAAAATGCTATTAAAAAAATTATAAAAAGAGACACGCTTCTTCTACTTTGCTTCTATAATTTCATGATGCATTCAATATTTTGAGAACTTTAATATTTTTTACATTTTCTTCTCCTAATTTTTAATGTTACTTATTTTGAATGTATTGAATCATTAATATATATTTTATAGACAAGTGAAATGATATCAAGGCAAGTCTCTCTTTTGTGTTTTAGTTTCAATCATAGTTTAGCTATGCATTTAAATATATAATCATTTTAATAAATGTAAAATTTAAATGTTTTGAGCGAAATGAAACTTCATTTAATTAATAAACTTTAAAGTTGCAAGAACAATTCAATGTCATTATTATTGTTTGTGGTTCTAGATATCATAGAGATTAATTATTGTACATATTTTTGTTATATTTATTTGTAACTCACCACTTTAGTTTTAATTTTTAAATTTTTACTCTACAGTTTTGACTCCTTGAGTTTCTATTGTTACAAAAAACGTAAGACAGCAAAAAATTAAATGAGTTTCTATTCAACTCCATGCATTTGTAAATTAAGTTTTTATATATTATTTAAATTAATTGTACTATATTTTAATAAATTGCAATATTTTAAATTAAATTTTCCCGAGAGACCTCTCTCCTTGGGTTTTCCCTCCAAATCCTCCGTTGGATTCGTTTTCTTTGCGATTTCTTTCTCTCTTTTCTCGAGTCTCATCTCAAGTTTCTTAGTTCCTGATTTCCTAATCGATTTCAATTTGTTTCTCTTGTGTCTTAGTTTTTTCGAGTTCGACTTAGCCCTTAATTATTTTCTGATTTCTTTGTTTGTGACCTAATCTCTGAGGATTCAGATCACGATGGAGGTACTGAGAAATTGTGTTGACCAGATTGATCTAGGCATTGAGATCAATAATTTGATTGAGACTAAGAGGGATGTTTCTAAGATTGTGATGGCGGTTAGAATCGTATTTCAAAAACCTGAGATGTGTAGGCTCTATTGTGTGTCTAGTATAAGAATTGGACGAAGAATGATGGCTTAGACTTGAAGGCTGTGGATTGCTATACGTTTGTTTTCTTTTTTGAAGAGGCAGCGGAACTTGAGCTTGTGCTTAAGGAAGCTCTGTGAAGATTTGATAATTTCTTAATGGCGGTGCAAAGTCTGCTACCAAAATTTGTTGGCTCAGTGATGGAGGATTTACGGAATGTTTTATCTCTGTTTGCAATGAAGGTCAGTGCTATTATGGTGAAGACTATTGTTGATTTGGTTTTGCAGTCCTGGGTTGTCAACCTACTGTTCTATGTTGGTTTGCAATGAGGATTTTTTTGTTGTTGAGTTTGCTTGGATGGTTTATGTTTTGGTTGGTCTAATGGTGTCATTTGTTGTGTCCTTGGAAGTTCCTTGTTTACTCTTGCCTAGCTGGATACTACATATATAGCTTGATGTTATACATTGGTAGAAAGTGATTCCTTGGGGAGCAATTTTCCTATTGAAGATGGAATCAATAGACTGGTTTAGGTGACTAAGGGATTTGTTATCTTAGTTTTGGTCGAATTTAGATATATGTATTGAGCTGGTTAAGGTATATTGAAGTTGCTATTTAGGCTTTAGACCAAAAAAATGTACTCAGTTTAAAATTATTTATTAGGTTGATTAAATAGAGTATGTAATATTTTTAAACCCATGAATGGAACCTAAGTTCTAATTAGAGATTTAAATGTCAAATGACTAATCTATTTTGGTTGCAGCAAACATGGATGGAGATTTGTTCACCATTATGGTGCATCATGAAGGCATATTTCACTTCAAAGATGATATGGAAGCAAATTAATCAGTCATTTGACATTCAAATATTTATTTAGATCTTATATCAAATATTTATTTAGATCTTACGTGTGTTATCTCCTTTGAAGTCTGGATACTTTTGTTTTAAAAAACATGTTTGAATACTTAAATATTAAATGCGTAAAAGTTTAAACCGTGAGGTGTTGAATTAATTCTATTATTTTAAAAATGAATAATTTAGTCCTGTCATTTTTAAGTTGGGTCAATTGAACCCAAATTTCTAAAAAAAAGCAAAACAATTCTAAATCTTGAATTTTTGTTTAAATAAGATAAAAGAATACATATGAAAAATACTAGATCTTCTTCTTCGTAGGTATTAGATAGATTTCATCAATTTTGGTGCCAAAGAAAGTTATAATATCCATAAATTTTATCATTTTCAAAATTTGAATTTTTTTTTAATTGTTGTAGCATGAAATTAATAAATTAACCTAATTAATTGAGCATGTGCTTAACAAGAGCCTTTTTTAATTATAAATAATGCCTAATTTTGATAATTACATAATTAAAATATTTATTTTATAATAATTATGGAAATAAACCAACTCTTTTTTTTTTTAATTTAAGTATCTCGTTTAGCCTATTTATTAAAAAAATATATATATTACACGTTTCGTCTATGTAATTCTAGAAGGACCCGGTAGTTACTTCTACGAATTGAAGACACTAGTAACATTATTTTAGTATAGATTCATTTTAATAATCTTATTTTTATACTTTTCATACTTTAGTTGCTTTTCGTTTTTTTTTATATTTTTGGGTCTTTTTTTAAAAACATAGGTAAATTCAATTTGATCATGATTAGCAAGAGCTGTTGGACATTTAACGAAGAAAATGTCTAAAAAATGGTAAAAATTGGTAAGAAAAAGAAAGTAAATTAACTAAAATATAAATAAATGATTAAATTGTTTAAAAGCTTGAGACAATGTGATTAAAATGCAACAATTTAAAGTAATATAATTATTATATTTAATTTATAAAAGTAAATATATTAAAAAAAAAAATTATGAAAATAAAATAATATGGTCAATTCCATATAATTTAGTACGACTATGTTTTACACACAAAAATCTCAAATGTATATGCAGGTAATTCGAACAACGAAGATTGATCGTTCTACACCAAAATCTCTATTTTTGTTGTATATATAATTAGAGAAAATACCAGCGATTGAATATTTTGAACATGTGAGTCCAGTTATATGGGTAACTAGGCATGGTACTTGACGTCGTAGAAAAGTGGTGAAGCTGTAATTTATGAACTAAGATTTATCCCAATTTGGAAATATATATTAACATTTTTCTTTATGATAAAAAAATCCACACATTAAATTTTTTTTTTCAAGGAAACAAACATTATTATTATAGTAAAGCATGTAGTGAAGTCTTAGCCGAAAAAAATAAGAAAAAACAACAATAATAGCACCTTTTAAAATTTATAATAACAAAAATAGTATAATTTATATTAAAATCATATATTTTTACAATTAAAAAATAATTTTTACATCATTTTAATTTGAACATTTGTTTAGTTGAATATTATTCAAATTAAATTGCAGCAATTTAGACAAGTTTAATATTGAACGTTTAATATTATACGTTTAATGTTATTAAGGTAATAATTTTGTTATTATAAATTTATGAGTATTATTTTTGATAATTTAAAAAAAAAACAAAAAAATAAATAGAGCTTACGGTGAAGCTTTATTAGTTTTATCCTTTTTTTTTTCGTTGTTTCAATTAAGAGGAACATCTCTCCTAAGTAAAGTATCACATCGAAATTTGACGAAGTCAACTATTTCACCTTGTGACTCTTTCCAAAGGAAAAGGTAATTAAGGAAGAAGCCAATTGGCCAATTTGTTATATCAAAATATCAAAAAGAAAGAAAAAACCAAATTAAAATAACAAAAAGTCTTCTATGCCTATGGATGCCGTGAAGCAATACCACTTTGACATATCTTATTTCAACTATTCTATATTTTAGGCAAATTTTTTATAGCTACTAAATCTCTCGAACAATTTCCATATATTTGTGTTTATTCTAATTTTCAAATCTCAGTCTCCATTTCCCTCACTCACGGCTTTATTCATCCTCATCTACCTCTTTAAATTAGTTTATATATTATTAATTATTCTTTGATTCACAACTAACAATTTCAAGGAAGAGATCGAATATCTCTTCAATAGTTAGCACTATACCTAATTTCAAACGGATACTTTTTCTTCAAGACATAAATGTTCTTTAATTAGATTAACTTATTCTTTTGTGGTTTTTTTTAGACATAAACAGGTTTTAAGTATGTTTAATTAGTGGCTGTATTTATAAAATAAAATAAAAAAACATTATATAAGAGAACCATTTCAAGGTGTACATATTGACATTAAAGGTTTTGTGATTCCAATGAATCAATAACCAATGGAATGTAATTCACATGGTGGTATTAATTGCATGTGAATTGTTTCATAACTATACTGATTTGTCTTATTATTATGAAGTAGAAGTGATGGGTAGTGAATGAATCTTGTAGTAAGATTCATTATTTTTATAATTAAAGTCATAAATTTAAATCATCTAAAATCGTTTGCTAAAAAAAATTGTAGTCGAGAGAAATAAATGAAAGAGTAAAAATTTAGATGAATTTAAAGTTAAAAATCAATGAATCGTTCAAATAGCAAAGATTTGAATAAAAAAGTTTTTTAGACCTAAATAGTAGTTTTTGAACCTAAACGGTGAGTTTCATTTATATAATATATATGATTTTTACCAAAATATTCCTTTATCTGAGTATTCGTAAAAACCTCACCATTTCCGTGTTTCCTTCGAAGCTTATGGACTTGTACATTCACATTTTGTATGTACAGGTTACATACACATTTATTTTGTATGTAACCTGTACATACAAATTTATTTTGTATGTAAATTTGTATGTAACCTATACATTCACATTTTGTATGTAACCTGTACATTCACATTTTGTAAGCTGTTCAAAAAAACAATAACATACAAACAATACAATGCATTTCATGTGAATGTACAGGTTACATACAAAATAAATTTGTATGTAACCTGTACATTCACATTTTGCAGGAAGAACAGTTCGTATGTACAGGTAACCTGTACATACAAAATGTGAATGTACAGGTTACATACAAAATAAATGTGTATGTAACCTGTACATACAAAATGTGAATGTACATAAGTTGTTCTTCTTCTTCTTCCAGTGGGTGATTGCTCTATTACTCCCTCTCTCCTAAATCAAAATTCAAAAGAAGAAAAAATGGCAGCAACAATTGCTCAATTTCCAATGCTCAACATTGAATCAAAGCAAGATGCCGACAAACTTATCACCCACGAAATCTTCTCAATTCTGGAAAACAACTTCCTCTTTGGTTACAACAAATCAGCTTCAAAGCTTTTAAGTCCCATTAATGTCAAAATCCTGACCCGACCCAGCTGAACGGTGGTGGAGCTGGAAGACATGGACTAGACGGCTCACAAGACGAAAGGTTTGAAAACGTATTTGCTAACGCGAGCAACAGATGAGAAGCTTAAACAAACAATATTAAGTAGATTAAAAGACAGAAAATAGAAGAAGAAGACCTTTGAATTTGATGGTTAAAAATGTCATTTGTATTTTTCCAAAGCACAGTCGTTTTGCTATTTTAGACAAAAAATCAGTTTTCATTATATATGTATTATTTCAGGGAATTAATACGTTAAAAATTGCTAAAATTGTTGGAATGTGTTGTCGCCTTCTCGCCATATTGGCAACAACATGGGCCACTGGTTGATTTCAAGCATAAGGATTTAGAAGTTATTTGAATATTATTTCTTTTAGAAGTAGTTTTACAAAAATGATTTGAAATAAAAAAAAAAAAATGCATTAAGATATTTAGTATAAAATTGCTATAAACAGTTTAGTAAAACACTTTTGTAATTGTTCAATATATATATGAACCAGTTATTCAATTGATTTTATTTTCAACACTTAACAAAAATATGTTTTACATTATGAAAAAATAACATATATATTTTTTTTATTTCATAAAAAGAAATTACATATATGCACAAATTGGAGGGAGTTAGAAATAAAGCTGAATGTATAAAAAAAAGTTGTTATATAACTAAACATTTTCTTTTTTACTTAATAGAAATGGAAACATGTGCCTAAAAAATGGTAAGTGCTCCTCAAAATCAGAAATAACTCTCATTGATTGATTCTGCATGTGATTTCTTTATATGAATTGTTTGAGAGAATCCTAGCGAGAGGGTTACAGCAAGTGAGGGTTTCGAAGTCCCCTCAAAGGTTCAACTATTTACATATTTATATTAGTGAGTTTACACACGTGTCATTAGCTAGTTGGTCACATTCTAAAGTAAAGTGGGTGCACATGGAACCCTTGTACGAGGGTAGTGCCACCGACTTTCTTACACATATGTAAAGCATAAGCAAGTACACTTGCACTTTGAAGCCAAAGTTAGGTGGGCCAAACTTTGAATCATCAAGACTAGGCTTTTTGGACTGACTGGGTCACTTGGACGAGCTGTGGTTCTTGAGGCATGTTGGATTCACTGGATGAACTGGGTCTCTTGGGTGGGCGGAGGTTCTTGAGGCTAGTTGGATTTATAACCATGATGGGTTTCCTTCCCTATATTGCAATCCTTACATAGTAACAGTGTGGTCTAGTAGTCCTATACCAAACATCAAGTCCCCCATTCTTTTAGGTTTTGTGAAAGTGGAAGAATGTTAAATAGTTACCAACTATTTAGTTATACTTTCCTTGGTTCATGGAACACCTATATAAGTGATGAGTGCTCGAAAAGCACTAATATTTCGTGGTTTATTGCACTTAATTGTTTAGAAATAGTTTTATTATTTGTTGTTTATTCGATTAATTTCATAAATCTATCAATTCGGAATCACGGGTATGTTTTAGTGCATTTCAGGTGTTTTTAGTGTTAAATGAGTCAAATAATGAAAACACGCAAAGACGGAACACTTACGGCGCTCGAATCACGAGTTACGGCCTAAACGAGACAAATATGTAAGCTTACATAACGAGCCATCACATATGTAAGGGGGTAAACGTGAAGAAAAGGAAGGCAACACGCGCCGCAGCGAGGAAAAGTCATGCTGCGACGGAGAGCTCTCGGATTTTGACATTATTTCCAGAATTTGTATTGCGCCGCGGCGGGAAAAATGTATGCGGCGGCGCGCCTATTCCTATTGCAATCAGGATTTGTGTAAATCCTTACATCTACAAATACCCCTTTAGACTCCTCCTTACATACAACTCGAACAACTTGAATACAATTTTTACACACAAGAATTTTGCGACCAAACAAGAGATTCATTCAGTTTTTGGAGCTTTGCCACACTCAAACGAAGCAAGAGAAACCATTCTAAGGATCCAAGGAAGCCGTTAACGATCGAAGATAAAGCTTTTGAAAAAGAACGCCATCCCATCCATTTAGCGGTATTTAGATCTAGGTTTTCCTTGTTGTTATAGAATTATATTTTCTTCTTCTTTCGTTGATGTGTATGATCATATTTTATTTGTCTATGAATATTAATATGAACATGAGCGGCTAGTTTCGTTATGGATATTTAGTTTATATTGCCATGTTTGCTAGAATTGTGTATGGTGAATGTTTTATTGATTTAATATAAATAAATTACCTTTTGATTAAGAGCATGTTTAGATATTTAATTATGAATTTTCATGGGCCAATTTGATATTCATAGTTAGGTTGAAAAATCTGAGAATATAGTTATAGGAACGTCACCTTAACTTTATTCCGAAACACTTAATCAAAGCTTCAAATTAGTGACTTAGTCATAGCATTAGTTTGATTGGCATGTATTTCCTTGCGCATAATTTGATTGCTATTTGATTTACCCCGACCGAAGGCAGTTAATTAGTTAATCAACAAAGAGATTTATCCCGACCAAAGGCAGTCTCATAATTAAAAGGAAAGCCTGTAACATTGTTTATATAGAACGTTCATGTTATTTCACCATCACTTTTCGATGCAAACATGGCCAACCAAACTAAACGTCCATACATCCTCCATTGATTTTTAATCCATCTGAATTAATTGTTAATCTACAATATTGTTTTCGTTAAATTGTTCGTATCATTGATCTCGTCACAAAACAAACACCTTTTTACATTTTTACTAGGTTTAAGACTCTAGTTACTTAGAGTTTTAGTTTTAGTTTTACTAGAACTCTATTTAATTAGTGTTTTATTTGCATTAGAACTCTATTTAGTTTAGGAAGACGGTTATTTAGAACCACTGCAATTCCTTGAGAGACCGACCTTGGAAGTTGCTTGTCACTTTTCTACGAGTGATTCGTACACTTGCGAGTACTAAATTTATCACATCAATAAGCAAGGAGCGTAAATTCATTTTTACTTTTTACTTCAGAGGCTAAGATTTTTCTTGAGAGAGAGCATATAAGACCATTTACAAGAATCTCATACCAATATATTCAATTTCAATACGTTCAAAGTTACATCCAAGTTGTTCTAAGGGACTTTTGTCCATTCTATTTTGGCAATCAGTCTGCTTCACGTATTTGGTGAGTCCATTAACTCTTCTTTTTTTATTAGGTTGGATTTCCTAGCTTAACGAGCTAGGATTTCTCGTTGGCCCTTTGAAAACTTTGCCTATATTGTAGGTTGGAATCATTGCTTTTGGGAAAATTGGTCTGGTTAGTTTGAGCCAATATCAACCCTCAATTCAAAAATATAACTGTTTCCTTTTTAATTTATCAGCACTTAATCTATGGATGGCCCAAACAACTAGTTATCGACTTTTTCTAGTAATTAGTCTGTTGGGGACTCATGTAGCATAATTGTGGGGAGTTTAGAATAGAATCTATTCAAGAGTGAATGGGGTGTTGAATGAAGTAGTGTAGAACGGGCTATGTCATCACGGGGTGGTGCTCGTGAGCCAACTTTAGCATTGCCCACCCATTTTTCACGCCATAACGTTATAAGAATTTAAAGTGTACCTTTAGTCGAAAGGAATACATGGCCTAAGCAACCAAAGAACCTAAAACGTCCTCATGGTTGTACAAAAGAAAATGAGTTCTAGTGCATTAGATCACCTAGTCAGTTAACCCTTGAGGACATTGAGAGAATTCGGGGTGACTATTCATTTCCAAGTGATGTTATTGCCAACCCTACGCCACCAGGGGCTTGTCATTGAGGCAGGTTGATTCTCTTATTGACTGGAAAGATAGATTTTTCTATGTTTCTAGAAATTTGGGCTACTCTAGTGGGGTGGAAAAATTGCCAATCCATTAGAAGTTTGACACATTTGACCTGAGGCTTTGTGCGGCCTTTAATGCCAATGTTCTGACAAGCTCCTAGAAAGAAAATGTAACCAAAGTTCAAAGTTTTAACATTTTAAAACAACGATATGGAACATTATAATTCCACGTTGTTTAAGGGCTGTAAGGGTCTAGGTGCAGGCCGAAAAATCAAGTCCTTGTTTTGTTTGCAATGATCCCCTCCCTTTGATTTTTTATCATTTTTTAACATTTCAAACTTTTGTAGAAATGGATTTTTCCAAGTTTAACATCAAAGACATGTACAAGAGGGTGGTTGGGCCAGAAGTTGGGCATCCTGGGGATATCTTGGCCGAAGTAGGGCCAGAAAAAGATCAAAGCTTATCTGGAGCTGGCATGACTAAGGCCAAATCCACTTTGAAGGGTGGAGTCCTCTATAAGTACTAAGAAAAGAAAAACCACTAAACTAGTGACTAAAGAGGACAAAACTGTCGATATTTTGGATGATGAAGGACCTTAACACCTTAACTCCAAAAAATGAGGGTGACTTTTAGGAACTGTTAGTTAATCTATTTGACGGTGGTATATTCAATCATGCTAAAAAGGTGAACGAAGTATACAACTATTTTCTTGGGCCAGACGATGAGGCTAAAATAAGCAAAGGCTGTTACGTAGAGCCCGGTCTTATATACTTGATAGGTTTTCGGCATGACCTTAATGTAAGTGTCAAAATTTCTCTTTTTGTATATAAGTAAAATTTAAGGTTTGATTAATTTTATTGTACAATGTGTATAGTTTGGCACTACTTAAGACGGACACCTCATAAGTTGATCTTGTAAGAATAGGCTAAATGAACAATCAGATCGCTTGAAGCATTTGGAGGGTGAGCTAGAGAAGGCCGCCGCAAAGATAGAGGAGTTTAAAGGCACTCTTCAAGAAAAAATGGTTGCACTTGAATATGTTTTCCAAAAAAGAATTGGCCTACACAAGGGTTATATCAAATAAAAGAAGTGGGCTGATGTCCTTCCTACAAAGAATGTTGAATTTGAAGAGACCAGGAAAAAGTTAAATAAAGATAGGGCTCAGGATTTCTTTAAGGGTGCAGGCCATGTTTTTTCATACTTGAGGGATGCTGCCAAAATTTTGAATTTGGAGTCCATTTTTTATTGAATAAATGATCATTTATAATCTGCTGGATCGAAACCTAAGGCATCCGCCCCGTCTCTCTAAGGGACCATGAACACCGGAGCCCATACTGCTGACGAGTCAATCAGGTTGAATTTAGAAGACTCTAGTGAGCTTTGTGATGTTAGTGACACTATGGGAACTAATGTTGGTGTGAATAAAGGTCCTTCCTAAAAGTGTTATGGGGGGAGAAAATGGCCCTTCTTTTTGGTGATGTACTTTTATTTTGTGAACAATGATTAGGTTTTTTTTATACGACCTGACTGTTATTTTGTTTTGCTATTATTCTTGAGATAGAATATTTTCATAGATTACATGTTTAATGAGGGATACGGGCCATTTTTATGTGTTCACACGCAAGTTGGACTCAAATGTTCACAACACTTAGAGATCATTTCTTTTGTTAACACAACAAATTTTCAGTAACCTTAAAGGTCATTGTTTATGCCGTATATCTTTCATAAATTTAGGCCTCCACGAGTCCATTTAAAGGACACTAAGGCCAAGGTCATTGTTTATGCTGTGTATCTTTCATAAATTTAGGCCTCCACGAGTTTGTTTTAAGGACACTCAAGCTGTGTATTAATTTAATACTTGAAAATTTTTCATAGATTTAGACCTCAAGGATTCCATTTTAAGGATCCCCAGGCCGTACATCAATTTAATACTTGGAATCATTTTTATTCACATTATAAATAGGTACTTTGTTTTTAGACCTCAAGGACTCCTTGCTCCTAAACAGGTACTGTGTCAGTTTTATTCACATTATAATTAGGAGACATCATCCCATCAGATCGAGCTTGTTATCGGTGTGTCTTTCCCTAAAGACTAGGTTTGGTTATTTCCATACTCTTTCCCTTCTTTCTTAGGTTAGGCATTTGAACACATGCCTCTTACACCTACATCTAGAGTGGGGGGCTCTTTTTTGGCCTCCTAGCTCCTAAACGGGGTATTGCATTGGTTTTATTTGCATTATATTTGTGGGACATCATCTAGAAGGATCGAGCTTTCTACCTGTCTGTCTTCCCCTAAAGAGGAGGTTTGGTTTTTCCAGATTCTTTCCCTTCTTTCTTAGGTTGGGTGTTTGAACACATTTCTCTTACACTTGCATCCCGAATGAGAGGGATCTTTTTTTTTTTTTTTTTTTACTTCCTTGCTCCTAAATGGGATAATGCGTTAGTTTTATTAGCATTATAATTGAGAGATATCATCTGGTTGGATCGAGCCTGTTATTAGTGTATCTTGCCCTAAAGAGGAGGTTTGGTTGTTTCCAAACTCTTTCTTCTTTCTTTGGTTGGGCATTTGAACACATGCCTCTTATACCTGCACCCTAAGTAGGGGGGCTCTTTTTTGGCTTCCTTGTTCTTAAATGGAGTACTGCATAAGTGTGAGGGACTCCTTTCTGAATATTCAACTCCATTTGATTTCATTAATTTGGGAGTGGCTAAAACAAAGTACAAATATTTGTGAAAGCAGGACATAAAATTGAAAAATAAATGATAGAAATAATAAAAATTCATAGAGCAACACCTACAATTTGTTGAAGTTTTGACCAAGATTCTTCCCTTTACATGTAATATCTTTTCTAATGGTCTGCATTCCAACTTAATTTTTCTTTATTTCCCCTCATATCTTCCTGTTTATAAGCATCTCCCAGAGTAATCTGCTTTACTTTAAATGGCCCTTCCTAGGTTGCTGCTAATTTTTCAAATTTACACTCTACATCGATGCCTAAATCTTTCCTCAAAACATAGCTCCCTTCTTGAAAACCATGTCGTTTGACAGTCTTCTTGAACGTGTTATGAGCACTTCTCTTCTTGTTTTCCATATTATAAATTTCTTTTTCTCGTTTTTCCTTCAGGAACAAGAGATCAACTCTCCTAATTTCTTCATTATCTTATGATCCTAACTCTAACCTCAACGTTGGATGTGAATGTTCTGTAGGAATTATAGCTTCAAATCCATATACCAAAGAGAAGGGTGTTTCGCCTATGGCCAATCTTGGGGTCGTTCTTATGGCTCATAATACTCCAAATTACTCCTCTGTCCATCTACCTTTACCTCCTTCAAGGAATTTTTTGAGAATATTGATGACAATTTTGTTTGTGGACTCATCTTGACCATTAGCTTAAGGTCTATAAGGGGTGGATCGACAAAGTTTTATCTTGTATTCTTGACAAAATTATACAAACACCTTGCTCGTTAATTGTTTTCCATTGTCTGTAATAATTTTCATTGGGATTCCAAAATGACATACGATGTTTAATGAACAAACTTTTTTACTTCTTCTCTAATTCAGGCAAGGGATTTTTCCACCCACTTTGATAAGTAATCCGTTGCTATGGTCAAAAACTTTTTTTGAGCTTGTGCCTACAGAAATGGGCCAACTATATCTATTCCCCACTTCATGAATGGCCATTGACTAATTATTCCCTTCATATCGCTAGCAGGTAAGTGAATTACTGTAACGTGTTTCTGGCATTTTTCACACTTCTTCAAGAATGTCGTGCAGTCATTAGGCATAGTGGGCCAATAGTAACCTTGTATGATGATTTTTTTACTTAAACCTCTGCCTTGAAGTCCTGTGTCTCTTTTAGTTATTTCTTCAGTTTCTTCCTTTGTCACACATCTTAAACAAGGACCATTTTTGTTTTTCTTGTACAACTTCCCGTTTAGTAACAAATAAGTCTCTGCTCTTATTACAAATTTTCTTGCTTCATTTTTCTCCCGAGGCAACGTCCCACTTTGTAGGAATTCATGGAATGGGTCATCCATGATTGAAGCTGAACCTCCAAAATTGCAATGTTAGTTTAAAGCTTCTCCGTGCTTCCTATGCTTGGTTCTAAAATAGATGAGATTGGAATGACTCATTTCATTTCTCCTTGCAAAACCGAAGATAAAGTGGCTAGTGCATTTGCATGAGCGTTGTTGTTTTGGGATATTTGATTAATTTCTAATATATCAAACTTTTCGATCAGCCTTTATATTTGGAACAAATATTTTTTCATCTTTTCTTCTTTTGCCTCAAAGTTCCCTTTTATCTGATAGAGAACTGCAGAAGATGACAAGTGGATCTACTATATGTCGTAGTTATCTGTAATAGTGTCTTTAATTATCTGTAATAGTGTCTGTAATTATCTGTAATAGTGTTTGTGTCATAGTTATCTGTAATAGTGTCTGTAGTGTCATATATATTTATATATGTAATACGTGTGTGGCTATAGTAATGCCGCATGTAATATTAGGTATGTAATAGTGCATAAGGTGACACATGTCCCATTGTGGGATTAGTGTCCCTCTACGTAGAACTTATATAAGGATATAAGGATAAGCATGCATTGAATGCATAAGGGACGAATAATGAATAGTGAATAGTGAATAGTGAATAGGAATAGTATGAATAGTAAAGGCAAGCCTCATCTATAAATAGAGGTAGCCTCAGTAGTAGAAAGGCAGACTTGGCCTTCTCACTAGAGCTCTCCACTCTCTCTCTAGTTTGTATGATACAAGTCTCACTGTACATAAATAAAGAGTTGTCTGTTTGTATATATGTGTGTGTCGGTGCAACTCCATCTATCCTGTGTGTGAGTGTGGATCAGAGCTATATATTTTAATATCTACACAAGAAGACAAGATGCAATAAAGATAGAGAACTGCAGAAGATGACAAGTGGATCTACTATGTGTCGTAGTTATCTATAATAGTGTCGTAGTTATTTGTAATAGTGTCTGTAATTATCAGTCATAGTATTTGTGTCATAGTTATCTGTAATAGTGTCTGTAGTGTCATATATATCTGTATATGTAATACGTGTGTGGCTATAGTAATGCCCGTATGTAATATTAGGTATGTAATAGTGCATAAGGTGACACATGTCCCATTGTGGGATTAGTGTCCCACTACGTAGAACTTATATAAGGATAAGCATGCATTGAATGCATAAGGGACGAATAGTGAATAGTGTACAGTAAATAGTGAATAGGAATAGTATGAATAGTAAAGGCAAGCCTCATCTATAAATAGAGGTAGCCTCAGTAGTAGAAAGGCAGACTTAGCCTTCTCACTAGTTTGTATGATACAAGTCTCACTGTACATAAATAAAGAGTTGTCGTTTGTATATATGTGTGTGTCGGTACAACTCCATCTATCCTGTGTGTGTGTATCATAGCTATATATTTTATAGCCTGTTTATCTTTTGTGTTTTAATGGTATCAGAGCCTTACTCTGAAATAGCCTTACTACATGAGTGATTATCTCTACACTACTATGAGAGTCTTACCTTTTGCTATACTTAGGGATGGGAGTAGGTTGGTCGGTTCAGTTTTTGACTCAAAAAACTAACCGAACCGATTTGGTCGGTTAGGTATTTTTATAAACCAAAACCGACCTATCTATCAAAACTAACCGAACCGCAAACCAACCTATTTAATCGGTTTGTTCGGTTCGGTTGGTCGATTTGGACCTACTATATTTATTAAAAATATATATACACATAATAATATCAACTGCACTATAATATAATATTAATTGAATAAAATCACCAAAATTAAAGTCATGTAATAAGTTTTAAGCTTATATAAATATATCATAATGATAATATGTAAATATTATCATATATAAATGCTAATAGAAAAAAAAAAAAAACATGTCATTTTACATTAAAAAAATATTATTTTAAATATGTAGGTTTGGTTCGGTTTAAATAGGTTTTTTTTTCATTTAAACCTTAACCGAACCTATTTAATCGATTTTTTAGAAAGTTGAACCGAACCGAACCTACTAAATCATTATAAACCGACCTAGAAGGTTCGGTTTAGGTCCGGTCCAGTCGGTTTGGTCTGTTTTTTTTATTTTATGTCCATCCCTAGCTATTCTTACCTTATCCTAAGTTACTATTCACCATATTATCTATATAAGCTACGAGTCCCATATCCTAAGTCACATATCCTATATCTTATGTCCTATTACTTTATAGTTAGCTTTTCCTAAAGAGTCTTTCGTCCATCCACAAGTCTATCTCTACAATATCAATCTTTTGTCATCCTCTTCCTGAAGCCTAAACACATAACCCACTATCCTTATAATCCACAACTAATTATCAAAGTATGCTCTGTGGCTACAGCTAGAAGCTGATCTACCACATCAGAAAAGATAAGTAGTTTCGGACTATAACCTCTAGAATCTACCTAACTCCTTAATCTCCGCACCTATATGATTTGGTGAGTGGTTGTAGAAAGAAAAAGAGTTTTGGGCAATAGCCGTTTGAAGAGTTGAGGCGCCGTAAGACCCTAGGTGAACTCTCAAAAATTCTAGACAGTATACTCTGCTCTATTATAAAACCTCGTGAGGTATTTAGAGATCATGAAAGGAGAAATCATCCAAGGTAGCAATTCTGAACCCATGGTCCAAGAAACTCATCTAGCTGATGAAGATATCAACTTCAGTACTGGAGAAAGAGCCTACCCAAATAATCAGTTATTGGTGATCCAATATGGTTGGAGTTCGAGCAATCCAAATCCACAAGATTGGAGAATTCTTCCAGAAACAATTGATCCAACACCAGGCAGTCTCGAGGAACTAAGGAACAATAATAAAGTCCTGAAGACTTTTATCCAGAAACTCCTAGAAGAGATCCAAAATTCAATACTCGAAAAAGTTCTTGAAGAACCTGTGATTAACGCCGGTACAGAACAACTGATAGAGAATCTCAACAAAATAAGAAAGAAGAAAAAGGTGCTCACAAGATTCTTTGAGAGAGACCCAGACTCATACAACGCTAGATATGCATTATTCGCGCCAGCAAGATACTGGACAGTTGAGGAAATATTGACATCCGAACATCCCTTTTTCGAAGAAGTCAATGACCATGTTACATATCATGTAACATGGTTATGCATGAACCTGTATCCTATGGCTATCATGATCGAACCGCAGTTTTTCCCGGACCTTTGGTATGAAGGAAAAGTCTTGCATTTAAAAAGACTACTCAGTCCACTTTTCCAAGACATTGATCGGTTGATACTCATCAATGGTCATAAAATAGAAAAAGAAACAACTGTCATTGTCCAGCTATCAGATATGTGGGACAGACGGATTCCTCCAAAGGTTATTCCAATAGAACACTATCATGATAATCCATGGGAAGAAAATGAATTCGAATGGTGTTCGTGTGCCACTATGAGGAAGAGATTAGCCAAGTTTTATTGGAACCATATTTACATCTCGATTTCGATGTTGTTTTCTTTTGAAGATCACATATTAATCAGGGATGCTGATGATGGAATTAATACTCCAGAATTGGCTATGATTGAAAGCATTCCAGGCGATGTTCCTACTCCAACTGGATCAGATGAAGAAGAAGTCTGGCCTTATGATGAATACTGGCCTAATGATGGATGGGATTAATTTGAATCACGGAAGCATGGTGGAAATATCAATTGATGAAACCGTGAAAGCGTAGTGGATATATCAGATATCAAGAGTCGCAGAAGCGTGGTGGAATTACCAATAATAATATCTGCACAAGAAGACAAGATGCAATAAAGATAGAGAACTGCAGAAGATGACAAGTGGATCTACTATGTGTCGTAGTTATCTATAATAGTGTCGTAGTTATCTGTAATAGTGTCTGTAATTATCTATAATAGTGTTTGTGTCATAGTTATCTGTAATAGTGTCTGTAGTGTCATATATATCTGTATATGTAATACGTATGTGGCTATAGTAATGCCCGCATGTAATATTAGGTATGTAATAGTGCATAAGGTGACACATGTCCCATTGTGGGATTAGTGTCCCTCTACGTAGAACTTATATAAGAATAAGCATGCATTGAATGCATAAGGGACGAATAATGAATAGTGAATAGTGAATAGGAATAGTATGAATAGTAAAGGCAAGCCTCATCTATAAATAGAGGTAGCCTCAGTAGTAGAAAGGCAAACTTGGCCTTCTCACTGGAGCTAGCTACTCTCTCTCTAGTTTGTATGATACAAGTCTCACTGTACATAAATAAAGAGTTTTCCGTTTGTATATATGTGTGTGTCGGTACAACTCTATCTATCCTGTGTGTGTGTATCAGCTGTGAGTCACTATGAATTTTAACATGCTTTTCTCCTAGGTTAATAAGTTCTTTTATTGCCATGAGAACAGCTTCATATTCAGCTACATTGTTTGTGCCTTGGAATAAAATTCTTATGCATTGTTCAATCAACCCTCCTTTTGGAGTGAAAATTGTGATTCCTACCTCTGTTCCTTTTGCATTTTTAGCCCCATCCATAAAGATTTCCTATAATTTTATATATGTCGTTATGTTTTGGATCTCTTTTATTTCGATTGCAACTTCCTCTTATCTTAACCATTTAGTTATGAAATCAACAATTACCTACCCTTTTATTGTTGATCGAGGTTGATACTTGATAACAAATTCACTAAGCTCAATAGCTATGTGGGTTAGCCTCCTCAACACATCGGGCTTCTGTAATATATTCTTCAAAAGGATGAGATGTTAATACCATGATAGTATAACTAACGAAATAATGTCTCAATTTTTGAGCTGCCATTCTTAGAGTAAATGCTAACTTGTCCAATGTTGGATAGCATCGTTGTGGTTCAATCAAAGCTTGACTAACTTAATTTATTAGTTATTGTCCATTTTCTCTTTCTGCGCCCAGAACTGTAGTTACTAATTTTTCAGTAGTTAATAAGTATAAATATAACATTTCTTTCGACAAAGGGATGACTAACATAGGTGCTTTTCTGAGGTATTCCTTGATAGATTGGAAGTTGTTTTCACATTCTTCATTCCACTCATAAGTTTTTTTTTCCTTAACAATTGGAAGAATGGGTGGCATTCGTTTATGCTTTTGGATATGAATTGGTTTAACGCAGCTATACAGCCATTAAATTGTTGTACCTCTTTCAAACTACTTGGAGATCTCATACTAGATAAGGCCTTGATTTTTTCTTAGTTTGCCTCAATTTTAGGACAGATACATGGTAGCTTAAGAATTTTCCTAATGTCACTCCAAAGATGCATTTTCTAGGATTGAATTTCACGTTGTACTGTCTCAACACGTCAAACGTTTCTTATAGGTCTTTGACATGGTGCCCAAATTTTTTGGTTTTTGTCATCATATCATCCACATATACTTCCATGTTTCTACCAATTTGGTTCTTAAACATTGTATTAACCTAACTTTGGTAGGTTGCCCCTACATTTTTTACACCAAAAGGCATCCTTGTATAGAAAAACGTTCCTTCCTCAATTATGAAGGACGTCTTTTCTTCATCTCTGGGATGCATACGAATTTGGTGGTATCTTAAATATGCGTCCATGAAGCTTATTAGTCCAACTCCTGCTGTGGAATATACTAGCTGGTCAAGCCTAGGTAGGGGAAAACAATCCTTTGGCATGGCCTTGTTGACATCAGTGAAGTCAATGCACATTCTCGCATCCTCTCCTTGTTTTGGAACTACCACTATATTGGATAGTCATATAGGATAGTTGACTTCTCTTACCCATCCCACATTTGTCAAAGAATTTACTTCTTAATGATCTCATTCTTTTCTCTAGGGAATTTTCTTTTTCTTTACTTTACTTGCTTCATCCTAGGATCGACATTGATCTGTGGGTGATGATTTTTGGATAGGTCCCTATGTAAACTCATTGCAATGTTTTTTCAAGCATTCTACAATGTCTTTGTTTATTCTTTCCTTTAAATTAGAACTGATCTTAACGACATGATCTTGACTTTCATCTAATTGTAAGAATTATGCTTCTGAGCTTACATTATTAAGCAAATTCAACTTGTCCAAGAATGATGAACTCTCGGCCTTTGATTGCTATTGAGGTTGGATTCTTTTAAAAGCATAGCTATAGCAACTTCTCACTTTTTCTTGATCTCCTTTGACAATACCAACTCCAGATGTAGTTGGATACTTTACCATTTGATGCAGAGTAGATGGAACATCCTATAGTAGATATAACCAAGGTCGTCCTAATATTATGTTGTATGGTGACAATAAATCTAATATCATAAAGTTTTTTTTAAAACAATAGCTCCTGGTAAATGACACAGGTAGTCTTATGGTTCTGATTAACATTGTCACATTCCGTTGAAGCTGACCAAGGGAAGTCCTTTACGTGTTATCTCCTTTGGCCGTACTTCTATTTCCTTCAAAGTGTTAAGGTGCATAAGGTTTGATGAGCTTCCATTGTAAACTAAAACCCTTCTGATTTCATAGCCTATTACTTGGACTATAATTACAAGTGAGTCATCATGCAGAGGAAATGATTCCTCTTGACTGAAGGTTATTGGGCATGAGGGTTCTTGTTGCACATTACACACAAATGAGCTCCCATTTGTGTGGTATTCTCTTCCATAACGTTTCCTTGAGTTGGATGTGAGGCCGTACATGTTTGGTCCTCCATGTATGGTGTGCAGAATTCTAAAATTGCTTTCATGCGGGTCAACTCTCTCTTCTCTTAGAGTTGGCAATCGAGGCTGATTAATCATATCTCGTACTGGACTTCTTCTCCTTTCCCTCACTCCATCACCATTCACTAATTCATGGAGATATCCTCAAGATAATAGCAAATCTATCTCCCTCTTCAGATTTTTGCAGTCACTAGTACAGTGCCTAATGCCTTTATAGAAGCACAATACTTTGAGTGGTCTTTATTGCCATCACTCATTCAAGGTGGCCAATGAACTTGCTGGTTTCTATCCATTTGCCTTACTGCCTCATCCAAAGATGCCCTTAATGGTGGTCCACAAAATGGAGATAATGACCTTCCCTAAGGTCCTTCGTTTCTTGTTTCTAGTTGTCGGTGCTAAAAGAGAGATGACACTTGCTACCTCTGCCCCTGCCTTTTTCGAATCCTCCAAATTTTTGTCTGAAAAAATGATCTTCCTTTTCGTTCCAGTTCCTTTTTTTCTTTTTTCTGTCCAATTTCTCATTCTAAGTTCACAAATTTGACGGTTACTTTGTAAACAACTTCTAATGAGCTTGGCATTGTCTTTGTTAATTCTTCAAATAGGCCGAAGGGCCATAGGACTCCGTTTCGAAAAGCATCAATTACAATGGAATCTAAACAGTTTTGAAATTTCTATTTTTTAGCTTTGAATCGCTTCATAAAGTTCTACACAATCTCACTAGGTCTTTAAATGATGGAAAATAAGTGATGTGATTCGTTCTTTATAGGTTTGTTACTGGTGTAATTGGTTATAAAAGCCTTGACAAAATTACTAATATTAGTTTATATGTAATTACTGATGTGAATAAAATATGACTAGTACTCACATGATATTAATTTATCTATATTTACTGATATGAATAAATTAACAGTATTTATTGCTTATAAAAATATTAATTTTAAATGTCATATTGTTACGATAATTAATAGATATGTATTTTTAAAGCAATTTGAATGACTGTGTGAATTTTAATAGATATCAAGTGCATTAACATTAAAATTAGATATTTTCACATGCTACAAAGTATGCTAATTTGTTTTATGTTCTCATAAAAATATGACAAAAATAATTAATTTTCTTAAAAAGAGATAAACTAGTATTAAATTAATTTTTATGGATAAAACATATGCATATTGTATATCCAGTTCTTATTTAAGTGTATGATATGAAAATTATTTCATATTATTCTTCATTTTATAATCAGTTAACACCAATTAATAAATTAATTGATGCTTAGTATATTTATTGATATTAGTGAATGTTGTCAGAGCATATACGATTGTGGAATCTAATAGAAGAATGAAATGATGAGTTTTATTATAAATTGAATATATGAATTATTAGCATTACTATAGTATATTTTATAAGTGCAAGGTTTTAATTAATTTTGCAATGTTTGACAAAATAAGTTACTTTGTAGAACATGTAGCTTGCAAGTTAGTATTTAAATATAATATCTTATCAAAGTAAATACATTTTGCTTACAACTATGAAATATGAAGTAATTGTATTACATATGAATTTAAGTGACTACCAAGTAAATTCACTTACCATAAGTTATTACATTTACATCAACATTTGAGATATTATCATAGTGATATTAAAATGTGCCAATTAAAAAGGCATCTTATGTTGAACGATCATCATCATCAAGGAGAGCACACTTTGTACTATTTTTTATTTTCTATGGTTTTGTCCCACTGAGCTTTCTTTAAAAGATTTTAATGAGACAACTTAAGCATATTGCGTGGGAATAATGTGCTATTTTTCTCTTTGGTAGTTTTTATCCCATTGAATTTTTCTAGCAAGATTTTTAACGAGGTATATTCTCAGTGCATTTGACATCCAACGAGAGTGTTATAACTTAGATGTCAAATGTTAAATATAATATTATCTGTCTTATGTTTTGATTTATTTCAAATGAAGATTTATCTATATTATATCAAAAATTTGTATTTATTTAAAATTTAATCTACATCATATCTTAGATTTAAAATTCATATTGTATTTTGAAAACTCTATAAATAATGAAAATTACTTCTTTTATTTTCTCTCTCTATTTTCTGCTTTTATTTTATTTAATTTTATAATATTAATCTAATTTTTATAAAGGGAAGGACATGCCTATATTAAATTCCCCCATCAATAATTTTTTTTTGGGAGATAGCTGTATAGGTCTTATATGTCTTCTAAAAGTTGCACATAGGTCATATATTTATTTTGTGATAATTTACTCATATTGTTATTAAAAAGTGACCCTATAAGGATAAATAAAATAATTTTTTGAAGTTTTTAGTTTTTTTCCTTTTTTATTTAATTTTTTCTTCTAATCTTTCAATTACAATTTATTCAAGCTACTTTGTCCTTGTGCGATCACTTTTTAATAACAATATGACTAAACTAGTACAAAAAATAAGTACAAGATCTAAGTGTAATTTTTATAATAAGTATAGGACCCTAGCGATATTTTTTCTAGTTTCTTTTAGTCAAATTATAATTGTAAATTTGTAATTGGTTATTCATTTAAGATAATAATAATAATAATAATGGTAAATATTGAGCGTGTGAACAAGTTCTACATTGAAAAAATATAAATAGTAAATTGAGTATATAGTTGGATGGGCTACTCCTCTTAAAAGGTTATCATTTTTGGGTTGGGACCCTAAGTCCAACAAGTTGTTTCAGAAACATGACCTAATTTGAATTGTGTAGGGCACACATAAGGTGGATTCCCAAGGTGAAAATGGATGTGTGTATGCGGTGCATGTAACCTAAATCCAAGCAAATAGTTCCACGATGGTATTCTAGACTCTTAAGAATTGTTGAGGTGTGATTAAGTTGGCATCAATTTTTTTGCCCTTTTTTTACAATGATGGTGAACTCGATGTAGTTTGAATGTTCAATTAAGGAGGGTGTGGCTAAATAACTGGACCTTGGATAGGGTCTTAGTTCAAGTCTAGGGGGACTAGATATGTTCTCGTTCGAGGCGGTATTGTTAAATGTGCAAATGAGTCATATATTGGAAAATATAAGAGCAAATTAAGTATGAAGCTGAAATGATCTATCCTTCCTTAAATGTAGACCTTTTGGGTTGGAACCTATGCTCAACACTAAATTATAACATTGGTTTCTAAAATTTGACTAGATTTACACTTAAATTTTTAAATTTTTGAAAATTTACATTTAGGATCCTAAACTTTTCCATCGCATAATTTAGTCCCCAAATTTTTGAAAATCACATACAGGTCTCAAAATTTTGAACCAAAAATATGTATTTTTGTAATTAAGCTAATAGTTATGTGTTTAAAAATATAATTATTAAATCATACACTTGAAAAGCTTAGGTACATGGTGAAATTTTAAAAGTTGCATAATTAAATTATATATATGTTTGAAAAGTAAGTATAAAATTATTCAAAATTTAAGAACTAATAAAATAATTAAGCCTAACAATAATAATAATACAAGAAGCATATTCTTTTGGATGGAATATATATCATGGTGATGGACAATATTTTATTAGGTCATTTGAAAATAGTATGCTTGAATTAGAGGATTAAGAGAGTCGGTAAAGTTACCGACATACTGTGAGTTGTGACTCTAGCTTCATTTATTCACAAGATTCTGCTCAACTAACATTTTGTTTTAGACTATATGATGATGATATATGATAATGATCACTGGGTCGAATAAATTAATAAAAATGTAAATGAAGGAAAATATTAAAAAAGACTGATTATTTATTGGATAAAAAATATAATTAACTACATATAAGACTGATGTTGATGGATTAATAATACTATTAGCCAAATTATAGAACCATCATCCATAACATACATATTTAAATAAAAAAAAGTGACCCCATTGCAACTTTTAAAAGAGAAACCAATTCATCATGTTAGTTAAGCTGATAATGAAGTTTAGTAGAGGATCTTATCTGATCTCTATTCAATATTATCCATTATCAATCCTCTCTCTTTATTTTAATAGTCAAGCACTTAAAAAAACAAATTAAAAATTGAAACAATGACATTTCAATCCGGGAAAAAAAAAAAGTTATGAATAGCATATTCAAGAATTCTAATGATTTCTTACTTAAGAAGTTTCCATTTGGTGGATAATTCCTTGAAACTACAAACAGGGTGGTGCCAATTTACAAGTGGCAAGTTTGCTTGAATTTGGAATATTTTAAGTTTTTACTTTTGGAATTGTGTGTGGATTATCTCTTTAACGGTGTTCTTTTCCATAGTTTTTTTTATTCACACTTAACGTGTTGTTTTATTGTTATTAATTAAGCAATATTCTTTAAAAAAAAAAACTACACAAATTCACACATCTTTTTTATAACCAGATTCGAACCCACATTCTTTTAATATCAACTTAAAACAAAAACCATTACGTTACAATATTTTACAAAACAGACGTTCCTCAACTAAAAAAGAAAGTGAGTATAAATATAACTTGTTTCCTTATAGACTTGTTCCAAGATCATGGTTTTTATTAATTCTACACTATTGAATTTAAGTTATTTAAATTCAATTATTGATCGTATTGCAGAATTTTCATCACATTTGATGTGATCAATTGTTTTCAAACATTTTGCATTAATTGATTGAAATGGTTTTGGATGAATCAGATTTATAATGTCTTTTATGCCCTTTTGGACTTTTTTACTATCAAACCTAATTTTTTCTTCAACAATCAACTTATAAGTTTTTTTATTTAGATTAAAGTCACAAATATAACAATAACAATGAAAACTAGCTACTACAATTTAATAATATTACATTTTTAAACTCAACATACATACAAAATTAAATCTAAAATTGAGTAATTTATGTAAAGAAGGAGAACTCAAGGACAATAGAATTTTTTTTTCACTTTACAAGTTAAGTAAATGTGAGAATTAAATAATAAAAAGTGGTAAAAATCTTAAAAGAATAATATACGTACAAAATATAAATATTATTTAATTTTTGATTGATTCATATTGGATTGTGATGGATGGTAGATAGTGATATCTATAGAATTATACGGTGAAGTAGTGCTTAGTTAATATGAGTGGATATAGTGTTAATTAGAAATTGTTATCGTTTGATATTGTTTTTTTATATGTGATTGGTTGTACAAGTTATATAGAATTTTGGCCTTGTATACTGGCAGGTGAACAATATAATTAATATATTGAGCTCAACTACCGCAAGATAGAGAATAAAAAAGCTAACGTTTTCATGAAGGTACTCGAGTGAAGTTCGAATTACTACGAGAGATAATTGGAGTAAATAAAATTAACATTAAAAATAAATGTTAGAAAGTGATGTTAATTTCTCTATAATATTCTACAAATATCTTAAAATAAAATATATTTTAGAGATGTCTAAACATGCATGGAGATAAAGTAAAAAAAATCAATGGCTAGAATTGAATAGATAATTCTAGATAGTATTGATGTCCAAGTAAATCTTGTAAAACTAATAATTAAAGCAAGTAGGGGGAAGTATGTAGAACTTACTTGATCAACTATAAATAGACATATGTACACCCATCATGTAATGCAGGTTGAATAACCAACACAAGATAAGTCATCTTCTAAAATTACATTTTCACTCAATATAAGTCATCTTCTAAAATTACATTTTCACTTCGTAGCATTCTCACTTGTCCTTTTAAGTAACTATTTAACTAATATTAAATCATAAAATCAAATACCCAATTATTCAATTTTATCCAAACCTATCAATACTCGTATCTAGAAAATACTAATCATTCACATATTATAAAAACCATCAATGGTATAAGAACTTTGTTCGTTCATTGTTTGGCGTAAATTCACTCTTTCTATAAAAGCTAATGGCTGAGAATACAACCTGCTCTACTATCTCAATGCCAATTTTTTGTGGGAAAAATTATGACTTTTGGGCTATTAAAATGAAGACATATTTTTGTTCTCAAGATTTGTGGACTATAGAATGAGGGATATATTGTCCCCAATAACACTACCATGCTAATAGCAGCCCAAAAGAAAAAGTTGAAGGAAAAAGAAAAAAATGATTCTCAAGCCTTATTTTCTCTTCCAAAAGCTAAGGCAGACGAAATATTTTCAAAAATTATGGGTGTTGCTACATCAACGAAAATTTGGGATACATTACAGAAAAAGTTTGAAGGAAATGAAAAGGTACATGCTGTCAAACTACAATCTCTAAGAAGATATTTTGAAAATATTAAGATGAAAGAAAATGAGATCGCAAAAGATTACTACTCAATAATAAAAGAAATAGTAAATCAATTGAGTGCCTATAGTGAAAACACATCCGAAAAGAAGGTTGTGAAAAAAACTCCATAAGTTGTGTGAAAAAATACTATCCAATAGTTACAGCTATTGAGGAAACAAAAGATCTAGAAACCTTAAAGACTACAAAATTAATGGGTTCTCCAAAAGCATACTAAAAATGTCAAAATAGACATGATAAGGACTCTATAGAGAGTGCCTTTCAATCTAAAGTTAATGTGCTATCTCATAAATTAAAAGAAGGTGGAACAAAATTTCAAGAATATTTTAGAAGTAGAAAAGGCTAAGAAAAATAAGGAACGAACAAAAGGGACTACCTTCCTTGTGGCATTTACAAAAAAAAAAATGTTACTTAGAGAAATACTATTGGTTCAAAGATAAATCTTAGTGTCGATATTATAAGAAAGTACAAGTCAGCAAGCTAACTTCACAGAAAAAAGGATGGTGAAAATCACATTTTATATGCTAGCTAAGCTTCTAATGATCGAGGAGAAGAAAGACACATGGTATCTAGATAGTGGTTGTAGTAATCACATGACTAAAGATGAAAGCCTCTTTTGCAATCTTAATAAAACTACAACAAAATTGAAGATTAGAAATAGAGAATACATTAAGGCTATTGGGAGAGGCACAATTTCTATCCAAACAAGGAAAAGAAAAAAGTATATAAATGATGTACTATTAGTCCCTTCCATAAACCAAAATTTGTTGAGCATGGGTCAAATGATCGAGAAAGGATATTCTCTTCACTTCGAAAGACACTCATGCACAATCTACGATGAGAAGGATAAAAATTTGTCGATAGCAAGAGTAAAAATGAGAGAAAATCGATGCTTTCTCATTCAATGGAGGTACATAAGGGAGGCAGTTAAGAAGGCACACTTGGATGGCTTATGGCACCAAATATTTGGGCACTTTAATTTCCAAGCCTTAAAGACATTGCACCATAAAAGAATGATGTGTAACTTACCAATGATAGAAGACAAAGAAGGCATATATGAAGGTTGTCTACATGGAAAGCAACATCGCCAACCTTTTCCAATAGGCAAGGCATGGAGAGCAAAGAAACCACTAGAGCTTGTTCATATAGACGTATACTGCCTAATGCACATTCCATCTTACAACCAAAATAGGTACTTCATTATCTTTATTAATGATTATACTAGAATGACATAGGTGTATTTTCTACGAGAAATATTAGAAGTCTTCAAGATATTTAAAAGTTTAAGAAATTTGTAGAGAAACAAAGTGGTCACCGCTTTATTAAAAGTGATCGTTGAAAAGAATACACCTCCAACACATTCAACAAATTTTGTGAAGATGAAAGAGTTGATCATCAACTCACTATTGGATATGTGCCACAACAAAATAAAGTATATGAACGGAAAAATAGAACAATGATGGAGATGACCCGAACAATGCTAATGATAAAAAGCCTTCCTAAAACTTTCTTAGCAGAAGTTGTATACACAGTTGTGTATCCTACGAACATATGTTCAACCAAAATAGTATCAAAGAAGACTCTTATTGAAGCTTGGAGTCGACGAAAGCCTTCAGCAAAACATCTCAAAGTCTTTGGATGCATATGCTATGCTCATGTTCCTAAAGCAAAAATGAGTAAACTAGATGAGAAAACAAAGAAAGGAATATTCTTAGGCTATAACACTCAATCATAAGGATATCATATCTATAGCTTGGAATAAAAGAAGATGATCATTAGTAACGATGTTGAGTTTGACGAAAGTGCACTATGTATGATTAGGAAAAAGAAGAAGATGAAAGAAACATAAACTTTGATATTCTCACAAGGTAACCACAAAATGTTCAAGCAGGAGAAGTCCCAAGGAGATAAGAACTTATTGATCAAGAAGAATCATCTCTGGAGTCTTCACCAAGTACAACAAGACTTTTATAAAGATTTATAAGACTTGCAACATGACTGTCGTGGTGCAAAAAGTTTAAAGAAGATTCCAAAAAAGAAGTACAGATAAAAGCTATGGAAGAAGAAATAAAGATGATTAAGAAAAATGCAATGTTGGAATTGGTCAATCTACCAAAAGGAAAAGAAATCATTGGAGTTAAGTAGGTATACAAGACCAAGCTTAACTCTAAAGGAACAATTCAAAAACATAAGGTGTGGTTAGTAGCTAAAGGATACTTTCAAAAGTTTGGAGTCAACTACAACGAGACCTTTGCTCCTATTGCACGCTTAGAATCTATTAGAGCATTAATAGCTCGTGCAACTCAAAAGAAGTGGGAGATACATCAACTAGATGTAAAGTCTACTTTCCACATTGACTTCCATCAAGAAGAGATATATGTCAAGTAACCTCAAGGGTTCATGGTACAAGGACATGAAGAAAAAGTCCTCAAAATGAATACAGCACTATAGAGACTAAAGCAAGCCTAAGAGCCTGGTATTGTAGAATTGACATTTATTTTACACAACAAGGCTTCAAGAGAAGCAAAAGCAACCCAACGTTGTTAAGAACCAAGGTCAAATACTCTCATTATTTCTCTGTATGTAGATGATCTTATCTCCATAGGTTATATTGAAACAATGATCAAATTAAAGAGTTTAAGGAAGAAACGATGAAGACATTCGAGATGACTGATTTGGGATTGATGCATTACTTCCTTGGAATTGTAATGAGACAAAGTGATGATGGAATTTTCATCTCATAGAAGAAATATACAAAGAATTTTATCAAGAATTTTAATATGAGTGGATGTAAGACCATTACAACTCCACTCGACAATAGCAAAGCCTTAAGAAAAGAAGATGGCTCGCCAAAAGCAGATAACTCACAATTTTGAAGTCTCACGGAAGTCTTCTATACCTGACCGCAAAAAGGTTAGATATAATGTATGCCATATGCCTATTATCAAGATTCATGCATTGCCCTACACAAGTTCACTATGGAGTAGCAAGGCTGATACTTAATTACCTATAGGGAATGAAAAACTACAGAATAGGGTACAAACCATCATCAAGTCCAAGGCTAGTTGGATACAATGACAATGATTGGGCAGGATCTGTCCATGACATAAGAAGCACATCTGGTTATGCTTTCACATTGGGCTTAGGAATCTTCTCTTGGGCATCAAAGAAACAAGCAACAATAGCACAATCATTGGCAGAAGCAGAGTACATTGCAACAACTCTCACTTCAAGCCAAGCAAAATGGTTAAATAAAATTCTTGAAGATATGGGAGAGTCACAAGAAGAAGCTACAAGAATATATTGTGACAGCAAGTTGGCTATAGCAATGATAAAGAATCCAGTGTTTCACAACAGAACCAAACACATAAGTATCACTTCTTTAGAGAAGCAAAAATCAACAAAGAAATTGAGCTCAAATACTGCAAGACAGAGGATGAAAAAGCTGACATTTTCTTGAAGGTACTACCTAGAGTGAAGTTTGAGTTACTACGAGAGATGATTGAAGTAACCGAAATTTACATCAAAGGGTGTTAGAAAGTGAAAAATGATGTTAATTTCTCTATGTTACTTAGAGAAAGATTGTTGGTTCAAAGATAAATCCCATTGTCGATATTATAAGAAAGTACAAGTCAGCAAGCTAACTTCACTAAAGAAAATGATGGTGAAAATCATATTTTCTATGCTAGCCAAGCTTCCAATGAGGAGAAGAAAGACACATGGTATCTAGATAGTGGTTGTAGTAATCATATGACTATAGATGAAAGCCTCTTTTGCAATCTTAATAAAACTACAACAAAATTGAAGATTAGAAATAGAGAATACATTGAGACTACTAGGAGAGGCATAATTTCTATCCAAACAAGGAAAAGAAAAAAGTATACAAATGATGTACTATTAATCCCTTCCATAAACCAAAATTTGTTGAGCGTGGGTCAAATGATCGAGAGAGGATATTCTCTTCACTTCAAAAGACACTCATGTACAATTTACGACAAGAAGGATAAAAATTTGTCGATAGCAAGAGTAAAAATGAGAGAAAATCGATGCTTTGTCATTCAATGGAGGTACATAAGCGAGGCAGTTAAGAAGGCACACTTGGATGGCTCATGGCACCAAATATTTGGGCACTTCAAAAGAATGATGTGTAACTTACCAATGATAGAAGACAAAGAAGGCATATGTGAAGGTTGTCTACATGGAAAGCAACATTGCCAACCTTTTTCGATAGGCAAGGCATGAAGAGCAAAGAAACCACAAGAGCTTGTTCATATAGACGTAAGCGGCCCAATGCACATTCCATCTTACAACCAAAATAGGTACTTCATTATCTTTATTAATGATTATACTAGAATGACATAGGTGTATTTTCTACGAGAAATATTAAAAGTCTTCAAGATATTTAAAATTTTAAGAAATTTGTGGAGAAACAAAGTGGTCACCACTCTATTAAAATTGATCGTGAAAAAGAATACACCTCCAACACATTCAAAAAAAATTTTGAAGATGAAGGAGTTGAGCATCAACTCACTATTGGAAATGTGCCACAACAAAATGGAGTATATGAACGGAAAAATAGAATAGTGATGGAGATGACCCGAACAATGCTAATAGATAAAAGGCCTTCCTAAAACTTTCTTACCAAAAGTTGTATACATAGCTGTGTATCTTACCAACATGTGTCCAACCAAAATAGTGCCAAAGAAGACTCTTATTGAAGCTTGGAGCCAAAGAAAGGCTTCAGCAAAACATCTCAAAGTCTTTGAATGCATATGCTATGCTCATGTTCCTAAAGCAAAAAGGAGTAAACTAGATGAGAAAACAAAGAAAGGAATTTTCTTAGGCTATAACACTCAATCCTAAGGATATCATATCTATAGCCTGGAATAAAAGAAGGTGATCATTAGTAATGACGTTGAATTTGACGAAAGTGCTATGTATGATTGGGAAAAAGAAGAAAATGAAAGAAACATAAACGTTGATATTCTCACAAGTTAACCACAAAATGTTCAAGCAGGAGAAGTCCCAAGGAGAAAAGAACCTATTGATCAAGAAGAATCATCTCCTGAGTCTTCACCAAGTAGGACAAGACTTTTATAAAGATTTGTAAGACTTGCAACATGACTATCGGGGAGCAAAAAATTTTAAAGAAGCTTTCAAGAAAGAAGTATAGATAAAAGCTATGGAAGAAGAAATAAAGATGATTAAGAAAAATGCAACATGGGAGTTGGACAATCTACTAAAAGGAAAAGAAATCATTGGAGTTAAGTAGGTATATAAGACCAAGCTTAACTCTAAAGGATCAATTCAAAAACATAAGGTCTGTTTAGTAGCTAAAGGATACTTTCAAAAGTTTGGAGTCGACTACAACGAGACCTTTGCTCCTATTGCACACTTAAATACTATTAGAGCATTAATAGCTCGTGCAACTCAAAAGAAGTGGGGATACATCAACTAGATGTAAAGTATGCTGTCCACAATGACTTCCTTCAAGAAGAGATAT
This sequence comes from Elaeagnus macrophylla, assembly GCA_029378325.1. NCBI lineage: Eukaryota > Viridiplantae > Streptophyta > Magnoliopsida > Rosales > Elaeagnaceae > Elaeagnus > Elaeagnus macrophylla. The sequence goes on along the minus strand of CM055640.1, from coordinate 38,003,395 downwards.
ATGTCAAGTAACCTCAAGGGTTCATGGTGCAAGGACAAGAAGAAAAAGTCTTCAAGCTTAATACAGTACTGTAGAGACTAAAGCAAGCCTAAGAGCCTGGTATTGTAGAATTGACATTCATTTTATACAACAAGGCTTCAAGAGAAGCAAAAGCAACACAACGTTGTTAATAATCAAGGTATAAATACTCTCATTATTTCTCTGTATGTAGATGATCTTATCTACATAGGTGATATTGAAACTATGATCAAATTAAAGAGTTCAAGGAAGAAATGATGAAAACATTCGAGATGACTGATTTGGGATTGATACATTACTTCCTTGGAATTGTAGTGAGACAAAGTGATGATGGCATTTCCATCCTATAGAAGAAATATACAGAGAATCTTATCAAGAAGTTTAAAATGAGTGGATGTAAGACCATTACAACTCTGCTCAACAATAGAAAAGCCTTAAGAAAAGAAGATGGCTCACCAAAAGCAAATAACTCACAATTTTGAAGTCTCACGAAAGTCTTCTGTACCTGACCGCAAAAAGGTTAGATATAATGTATGCCATATGCCTACTATCAAGATTCATGTAATACCCTACACAAGTTCACTAGGGAGTAGCAAGGTAGATACTCAATTACCTATAGGGAACGAAAAACTACGGAATAGGGTACAAACCATCATCAAGTCCAAGGCTAGTTGGATCAATGACAATGATTGGGCAAGATCTATCTATGACCTAAGAAGCACATCTTATGCTTTCACATTGGGCTTAGACATCTTCTCTTGGGCATCAAAGAAACAAGCAACAATAGCACAATTGTTGGCAAAAGCAGAGTACATTGCAACAACTCTCACTTCAAGCCAAGCAAAATGGTTAAATAAAATTCTTGAGGATATGGGAGAGTCACAAGAAGAAGCTACAAGAATATATTGTGACAACAAGTTGGCTATAATAATGATAAAGAATCTAGTGTTTCACAGCAGAACCAAAAACGTAAGTATCACTTCTTTAAAGAAGCAGAAACCAACAAAGAAATTGAGCTCAAATACTGCAAGATAGAGGATGAAAAAGCTGACATTTTCTTTAAGGCACTACCTCGAGTGAAGCTTGAGTTACTACGAGAGATGATTGAAGTAACTGAAACTTACATCAAAGCGGAGTGTTAGAAAGTGAAAAATGATGTTAATTTCTTTATAATACTCTACAAATATATTAGAATAAAATATATTTTAGAGATGTCTAGAAATGCTTGGAGATAAAGTAAAAATCAATAGATTAGGATGGATAATTCTAAACTTGGTGTCCAAGTAAATCTTGTAGAAAATTCTATAACTAATAATTAAAACAAATAGGGGCCAGGGAAGTATGTAGAACGTACTTAATCAGCTATAAATAGACATGTCTATTCATCATGTAATGTAAGTTGAGTAACCAACAAAATACAAGTTTTCTTCTAAACTCGTGTTGTTATACCTTCACTTCATAGTAATTTTACTTGTCCTCTTTTAAACAACTATATAACCAATACTAAATCATAAAAACTAAATTCTCAACTATTCAATTTTACCCAAATCTATCACTACCCATATCTAATAAATACTATTCATTCACATATTCTAAAAACCATTAGTTAATATGAGTTGATATAATGTTAGTTACAAATTGTTATAGTTTGTTATGGTTTCTTATATGTGATTGGTCGTACAGGTTATATAGCATTTTGGCCTTATATACTCATCGGTAGACAATATAGTTAATATACAGATATAGCGTTTGCTATATAAACATATCATTATAGTCATTTCATTGTAATTGAAGTCTATTATATGAAACAAGATCGATTATCTTCTTGATTACTCTCTAATAGAGTTTTGTAATACCTACCCACAAATCGAACCGAACAGATTGAGGATTTTTTAATCCAGTCAAATTCAATCATTAGTTCAAAATCACTCAAAAATTAATGAATTAGTTTGGATTTGTTGGGTTTGTCAGATGTTTGAATTTTTTACCACCCCTAGTTACAAATTACCGTCCTAGATGGACTTTAATATCAAAGTATTTTTTTAAAACGTCAGAATCAATTTTATATGTTTATTTTTAAACATGTAGATTAATTTCAAGCCAAAGATCAATATAATTTTATTGAACTTAAAATAATATAAGATTTACGTAGGGAGAATGCATATAGTATATTAAGGCTTAAGTCACATCCCTAACCATCAACATTTGTCATCACACATCTAGGGAAGCTCCAAACTTAAATATTTCTTTATTTATTTCTCACCTTTTTTGTTGTTACCCAAATGTATTCTTTTTGTTATTTTCTTAAGCTATTTTAATATCTCACTATTTTTCTTGAGGTACAGTGCCTTTTTTTTTTCAAACTTTTTATATTTTTCTCTTCCTTTTTTATTGAGATTGGATGATACTTTCTCCAAACACCAATTAGCAAAATGGAAATATTGCTAGTAGAAAATAAATCATGCTATAGGTGCGAAGGGTAAAGGTAAAGTGTAGAATAATTATTAAGGCCTGAATAAACAATTGGTTACACAAGAAATTAAATGGCTTGTAAACATTAAAACTCAAATAAGGTGACTAGGGATCCATGTATACAAGGTAGACTTGCAACGCTTCGAACAGTCTAAATATGTCCTATTTTGTTTTCCTAGCGAGACATTATCTAGGATTTCAACTTAAGAGATGATCCATAAATTTTAATGTTTGGAAGACTATAAGCAATCATCGCAATATTCAAACAATCTTTCCCAACGTGATCAAGCAAATTCTAAATCACAAAAGATTATAAGCAATCTTCACAATATTCAAATTATCTTTCTCTAGTTAACACCTCTATTCATAGGCTCATGGCATTTGTACACAAACATGAAACATCCTAATAAAAAACTCAAGCATCTAAACAACAAATGAATACATGAATATGCATTCCTCATCATGCTCAAGGCAGCGTATTTCATTGATCATTAGGTCCATACTCAACTCACCATATATACATGCATAAATCACCAACATGTTCAAGAATAACTATTTATACCTTAACTAAAACGAAAACTTCAGCCTAAAAACCTAAAAATATAAAGATACAATTATGAATAAAGAAACTTATTTTCACCCCCTACACTTGAATCACACATTATTCTCAAGCTTTTTTTTTTTAAAAAAAAAAATGAAAATTACCAAAAATACCCCTAAAATTTATAATAACCAAAATAACAGCCCAATAACATTGAACGGTGTTCAATTAGACGACATTGAAAATTGAACGGGTATAAATTACAATAGTTTAATTTGAACAGCATTCAAAGAAAAATGATGTAAAAATCATTTTTTAATGGTAAAAATATATGATTTGAACACATAGGAATCTGTTTTTGTTGTTACAAGTTTTGAGGGTGCTATTTTTGTTATTTTGTTCAAAAAAAAAAAGAATTAATAAAAGAAAAAGGTGAAGAGAACTCTCATCTATTAGTGCTTAGTCTTCATTAACTTGATATGTCCATCTGAAGCACTATTGTAGTCCCTCTTGCTTTATTGACATACAAAACTTAAAAAAAAAAAAAAAAAGTATTAGTGTAACTAAAGACCTTGGGTTGCCTCCAAGAAATGTCACATTTTTACTTCTTTGACTAGACCTTTTTTGGGCTCTTCGCACGGTGGATTATAAAAAGCTATTCCATAAACATTTAACTATTTTCATGGAAGTGGGATCATGGTGAGTCTCAAGATCCATATATTATTTTTGCTTCATTACCCTTCATCAAAATGTGGTAACTTCCAAAACAATCGTAATAACGAAAGCTACATCATAGTTAGGAATCAATTAGAGTATTCTTTAAGAACTTGCGCTACCCAAAGAAACATGGATTTAAGAACCTGGAAGATCGTCAATCCACCTAGATTCCTCATGTGAGCTCCCATTGTTTATAAAAAAAGAAGAATATAATCCTTGAGTTTCTATAATTGATTTCTACAAAGCAAAAGGAATCACCCTCAAGCCTCTTGAGTAACCACACTCTTTCTAGCTGCATCATTGGGTTCCTCTTCCACCACATGCTTGGACTCCACTTCTAATTTTACATTCTCATATACCTTCTCCTCTTCACCCAATTACTAACCATCTCTTCACTAAAAAGTACCTAGCCTTCTTCATTTGAATTATCTTTGGAATCACTTAGTAAAGCTCCTTGGAGTTGAATTGTTTTCACTAACCAAATTTGTCACTATCCAATTCACCACCTCTTTGGCATGTAACTTCTCGCAAAATGATTTCTCTACCATTAGGGGTGTTCATGACCAAAGATTTCTTAGACTTAGGTGTCTAATTGCCTTCAATTAGTTTACACCTTCATACTTTTGGTTTGGATCCTCATGTCCTTCAGTAGGGGCATGTTAGACTTGAACTAAATAGAAGGCTCCTCCAAATATGGTTTAATATATATGTTAGCTAGCTATTACTACAAAAATATTAACCTTTCGGGACAAAATATTTTGTCCTTAAACCTTGACATTTCATCTTTGAAAAGATTCAAGGAAAAAATATTTTATTACAAACTTTGTCCTTCAAACCCCAACCTTAAAAATTAATAAGGAAAAAAATTAGTTTTGTGGCTAAATCATATAACATTCAAGGACAATTTTTTTGTCCTTGTTAAGAAAATCATTTGACCTTCAAAATAGCCATAAGGCATGATAAAGGAGCTACAAGGATAAATTTTTTGTTCTTGGAATTAAAATATTTATCACAAATTTTTTTTTGTCCTTGAACTTGATTTTGTAGGACTAGATACTTTTTCATTAAATTATGGATTTTCCCCCCTAAAATGACCTTGTTGGACAATTTTTTTGTCACAAATTAAGTATTTTTTGGGACAAAATTACTTTATCCTTAAAAAAGGTAATATGATGAGGATAAATTAGTGACAAAATATTTTGTCTTATAAAGGCTAACATGTACGGACACATTTTTAACAAAATATTATGTTCTAGAAAATGGCCTTTTGGAAAGAAAAAAAAAATGTGACAAAAAAAAATTGTCCTATAACATTTAGGGACAATTTTGAAACAAAACACATTCAATATATATATATATATACACACACACACTTACATTCATGTCGAGTGTCAAAATGGAGAAATTTATTTTTGCAAATTTGAATAGAGGGAGGTTTTAAGTCTTCACAACTTCATGCACTCAAAGATACTAGTTTATCAATTATAAATTTATGATAAATTAATATATACAAAGTTATAGCATTAAGAACAACTTTAATTTAGACAAAATATTTTAAATTGATATTCCTTCCACTTGTTTATAGGTTGAATCCACTTCAAATTAATCCTGCATGTTCTAAAAGAACAATTCATGGTTAATAAAATATCATGAAATTAAAAAAATAAAATGATGTAATATCTATTTTTTAGATCAATAAGATTCAATTAATTTTTTTTTTTATTTTGTTAACATCTTAAAGTGAATGCTAATGAAGTAAACATATGAAAGCTAAATGCTTCAAGAAACCATAAAATATAATATTAAAATTATGAACGAATTAAAAAGACATAAACTTGCATAGAATTGAAAGAAAAAAAAAATACATATAGCATAGGGATAGTAATTTGACCCGATGGTTCGGGAACCCACTCGTATCAGACCCATTCGGGTCAAATCAGGTCGGGGCAAAACGGGTCGGAGCATTATCCATTTTATTTAAAATGGTTCGGTTCAATTCGATTTGGGGTAAAAATTCGTTCAATTTAGGGCACCATTCGAGTATCCGCTTATTTACTACAAGCTTTAATTACATAAAAAATTATATAAAAAAAAATTCATTTGAAAAAACAAAAAAATGGATCAACAGTTCGGTTTTTTTGACCAGCGAATATTACCCGAACTAAACTGAACCTATTTTGTTTGAAATGGTTCAATTTTATTTAAACCTCAGGTTAAAACGGGTTCGGATCTGACCTGAACCGCTCCGTTGTCATCTCTAATATAGCATGCCCAACTTTAAATCTCATTCATAATAGCTACGTATACCACAATAAAAAGAAGTTTAATCCTAGTTGCAAAATAAAAATACTAAGAACCATATATAAACAATGAAAGTTATGTGCCATGTCATATCCTTGCCATGAATAAATAATAAGCTCTTATTCATTAGAACTCTTTTATCAAATTATAAAATAAATAAATAAAAGCTCTTACCAAGGCTTGACTAGCTAGCTCACTCATTACACTACATCTTTCAAATCAAGAAATGAAAATTAATGAATCAATACATATTAGATGGCTTGCAATTCATTTTGTTAACATAGAAACAACACAAATTAGTATTAGCAATACATATACGGAACACGATATCAAGTTTTTGACACATTAACAATTTAAATTTTCTATGGAAAACAAACTATCATTTAACTAACTTAAATCAGTTTTCATGCGGATGCAACACCTTTTATAATACAGCATGCATTATGTTCACCACCACCAGCTGCAACCATTTTGTCAGGACACTTTGCGCAAAATAAATATTATCAATTGTTAAAGCAATATATTGTTCGATAGTCATAAATGCGTTTTTCATTTGTAACAAAAATTCAATGATAAAACTAATAAACTTTAACATTGCATGAAGAAAGAAGTGTAAGAGAGCCAAAGCTTTAGCTTCCACTTGCATAAAGAACAAAACACGTGAGTGCAAGGTGAGGAGTCTCCATTTATATTTTTGAAGCAAGAGAAGAATAATAATTAATACATAATATCTTTTGAACGAAACAAGAAAGAAATAAAATGAAAAGTGCATATATCATCATCCATAAGAAAATAAAGACAGTTACAAAAAACAAAGAGAAAGAAAGAGAGGAATACCACATGAGTACAAGAACAAAAATAGAACTATTTAATAAGGAAAACCTGGAATCATACCTGGCGTATTGTAAAATCATTTTTTTATTAATAACAAGAGACATCCTGGTAATATTGTGAGGAAGTTGATCAATTAATATCATCACTCTTCTATATATATATATATATATCATCACTCATTATTGGGTTACTAAAATGTCTCTCTTCAGAGATGTAAAATTTGAAAGAAAACTAAAGTTGCAGAAGTAACAGAAGATTAACGAAGAAGATGAAGATACAACGAGAAAGATGAAAATGCAGAAAACTGAGGAAGAAGACGAAGACAGAAATTTCTTATATTTCTTGAATTTCAGTAGTGAATATTACATGTATTGTATCTTTTATTTCATGAACGAACACCGTTCACTATTTATATCAGAAATGTATTGCACAAAACACAAATGATTGTATTGAGCTTACTGTACAATTGCTACACTGAATTATTACTCTAATAACAACTTTAAACGGTTAGCATAGTAAATTGGGCCTTGCTGTTACATGCTTCAGCGCCTTGCTCTGTCAACACCAATCACCAGCTGCTACCCATCGCCTTGCATGCCTAGCTGCTACATGCTTCAGCCTTGCATGCCTAACTGTTGCTCATCACATACTTCATACTCCTGAGTCATTGGTTCTACATCCCCCCTCAAACTTGGGGTCACACAAGTGACACTAAGTTTGCTTCTTAATTGACAGAACTGGGCAGTTGGCAAAGGTTTTGTCAAAATATCAGCCTTCTGCTCAAAGGAAGGCACAAACTGCACAGCAAGGAGATTGTTGAGTACCCTTTCTCGAACATAGTGGTAATCAAGTTCAATATGCTTGGTTCTTAAATGCAGCACAGGGTTGTAGGACATTGCAATAGCACTTGTATTATCACACCAGAGCACCGGTTTAGATGAGCACGGAACCTGCAACTCACTCAAAACAGATTGCATCCAAGAAATTTCAGTGGCTGCATGAGCTAGATTTCTGTATTCTGCTTCAGCACTTGAGCGTGCAACTGTAGGTTGTTTTCGGGCAGACCAAAGAACTGGATTGGCACCAAGAAAAATACAGATCCCTGAGGTTGATCTGCGAGTGTCTAAGCAAGCTGCCTAATCAGCATCTGCAAAACCATTTATTGCAAGTGATTATGAAGGTTTGTATTCGACACCAAATTCACTTGTCCCAGCAAGATACCTTAAGATACGTTTAGTAGCAGCCCAATGAGTATCTAACGGATGAGCCATAAATTGACTAACCTTATTAACAGCAAAACTGATATCAAGTCTTGTAAGAGTAACATATTGAAGGGCGCCAACAACACTTCTATAAAGAGCCGCATTCTCAAATGCAACACCTGTATCTTTGGACAATTGTACTGAAGACATCATAGGTGAACTAGCAAATTTACAATCTACCAATCCAGCTTTAATCAGCAGACTTCGAATATATTTGGTTTGTTTAAGAATAACAGAGCCATTTGTTAGAGACACTACCTCAATGCCTAAGAAAAAATGTAAGCCGCCCATATCTTTTAAAGAAAATACACTGTCAAGTATTGAAATAAAACGTTGAATTTCAACAGAGCTGGAACCAGTAATGATAATATCATCAACGTAAATCAGTACATAAATCCTGTGAGTAGTTGTGATTAAAATAAACAATGAATCATCTGCTTTGGATTTCTTAAAACCAAACTGAATAAGTGTAGCACTCAGTTTATCAAACTAGGCTCTTGGAGCCTGTTTAAGCCCATATAAAGATTTCTGAAGTTTGCATACATAATCAGGATGTTCTTCATCAACAAAACCGGCAACTTGCCTCATATACACATCCTCAGTAATGGTTCCATTTAGAAATGCATTGTTGATATCCACCTGCCTGAGAGGCCACTTATTGGAGACTGCAATGGTCAAAACCATCCTTACAGTCCCAAATTTCACAACAGGACTAAATGTTTCCATAAAGTCAAAACCAGCAACTTGAAGGAAACCTTTAGCTACAACCCGTGCCTTGAGTTTGTCAAGCTGTCCACTGGCCAATTCCTTTACCCTGAATAGCCACTTGTTGACTATAATTTTTCTTCCTGCAGGAGGTGGTACAAGTATCCATGTGTTGTTCTTCATTAAGGCATGAAACTCAGTTTGCATTGCTTTGAACCAGTCAGCATTTTTCAAGGCTTCTTTCACAGTTCTAGGCACTCTATAATTTTGAGTGGCAAAGAAGACCTTTGGTTTTCTAATTCCTGCCTTCAATCTTGTCAGCATAGGATGACAATTGATAACATTAGATTCATCTGGCAATTGATTATTGGGTACCTCAGTGAATTTATGAGCAATATCCACCCTATCATGCACCCGAGCATCACCAGAAACAGTAACCTCCTCAGTTGGATCAATATTGGCTCGTACATCACAACCATCTTCATTTACTGAATTAAGGATATATGCTTCACTAGGCATAGTAGCACTAGCTGAACTATTACTGGACATAGTTGTCTCACTCTCAATTATAGGAGCCGTATCTTCAATAGTTACTTTAGATATTATAGGTAAAACAGTTTTGTAGGGCAGTACCTCAAGATGGCCATACTGGACAGAACCATTTGCAAATGGAAAACAATTCTCATCAAAAATGACATTTCTGGAAATAACAACTTTGCCAGATGGAAGCAAACATTTGTACCCTTTATGGACATGGCTGTAGCCAATGAACACACTAGGTTGAGATTTGAAATCAAACTTATGCCTATTGTAAGGACGCAAATAAGGAAAGCATCTACAGCCAAAGGTCTTGAGCATATGATAGTCTGGTATCTGATTGTGAATAACTTCAAATGGGCTTTTTAAGTGAAGTACCGGTGTAGGTAGGCGATTCATAATATGAACTGCTGTAAAGAAAGCTTCATCCCAAAATCTAATAGGCATAGCACTTTGAGCTAGTAGTGCAAGTCCAATTTCAGTAATTTGCCTGTGTTTTCTCTCTGCTAAGCCATTCTGCTGTGCAGTATAAGGGCAGGAAATGGATCTTTGAACTCCCATAGAAGACAATATTGAATTGAGAGAGTCAAATTCCCCACCTCCATCAGACTGGAGGACTTTAATTTGTTTATTAAATTGCAGCTCAACTTGTTTTTGAAATAACAAAAAAGCTTGTTTAACACCAGCCTTTTGATGAGTGCTCGAAAAGCACTAATATTTCGTGATTAATTGTGCGTAATTGATTGATATATAGATTTATTATGATTATTATTTCGATTATTTTCATAAATCTATCCATTCGGAGTCACGGGTATATTTTAGTGCATTTCAGGTGTTTTTAGCGTCAAATGATGAAATCACGCAAAGACGGGACACCTACGGCGCTCGGATCACAAGTTACGGGCTAATCAAGACAAAATATGTAAGCCTTACATATAGTGCCATCACATATGTAAGGGGGGACGTGAACAGAAGGAAATCATTGCGCGCCGCGGCGAGAGAATTGCATGCCGCGGCGTGAGGCTCTCGGGTTGAATTCTGGAAAACAATGAAGCATCGCGCGCCGCGGCGGGAGAATTGCATGCCGCGGCGGGGAGCTCTCGGGTTTTTGCATATTTTTCAGAAATTGTGTTGCGCCGCGGCGGGGAAAATGCATGCCGCGGCGCGCCTATTCCTATGGCACATAGGATTCGTGTAAACCCTTACATCTATAAAAACCCCTTAGAGTCCCCCTTACATAGAACTCGAAATTACTTGACCAACTCATACACAACTCTTCCTCTTCTCAATTTCGCGACCCAAACACGACATTCAATCAGCTTTGAGAGCGTTGCCACACTATAACGAAGCAAGAGATACCATTCTAAGGATTCAAGGAAGCCAACGACGATCGAAGATAAAGCTTACGGAGGAGTACGTCAACCGATCCATAAGCGGTATTTAGATTTAGGTTTTCATTGTTGTTATAGAATTAATTTATCTTCTCCATTTGTTAAAGTGTATGATCGTATTTTATTTGTCTATGAATAACAATATGAACATGAGCGGCTAGTTTCATTATGGATGTTTAGTTTGTGTTGCCATGTTTGCTAGGATTGTGTATGGTGTATTTAATTGATTTATGATTGAATTACTTTTTGATTAAGAGCATGTTTAAATGTTTGATTATGAATAATCATGGGCCAATTTGGTGTTCGTAGTTAGACTGAAAAATCTGAGATTTTAGTTAGAGGAACGTCACCTTAACTCTTTTCCGAAACACTTAATCAAAGCTTCAAGTTAGTGACTTAGTCATAGCATTAATTTGATTGGCATAATTTTCTTGCGCATAATTTGATAGCTAGTTAATTTACCCCGGCCAAAGGCGGTTAATTAGTTAATCAACAAAGAAACCTACCCCGGCCAAAAGGAGTTTCGTAATTAAAAGGAAAGCCGGTAGTTTAATTCATATAGGACGTTCATCCATATCACCATACCTTTTCGATGCAAACATGGTTAACCAGGCTAAACGTCCATACATCCTCTATTGATTTGATTGAATTGATTGTTTGATTGCAATTTCGTGTGATTTTCGTATAATTGTTCCCGTTACCGAAATCAACAAACTCTTTTTACAGTTTTATTAGCATTAGGATTCTAGTTACTTAGAGTTTTAGTTTCACTAGAACTCTATTTAATTAGTGTTTTATTTTCATTAGAACTCCATTTAGATTAAAAAGCTAGTTATTTAAGACCACTGCAATTCCTTGAGAGACCGACCTTGGAAGTTGCTTATCACTTCACTACGAGTGATTCGTACACTTGCGAGTACACATTTTAACACATCAAGTTTTTGGCGCCGTTGCCGGGGAATTGGCGTTTTAGATAATTTTCTTTTTAACTTTTTAGAGTTTCTGATTTATTTATTTATTTATTTATTTTATTTATTTGTTTATTTTATTTATTTCTTTATTCAAAAAAAAAAAAAAAATCAAAAAAAATCAGAAAATCAAAAAATCAAAAAAATAGTGCTTAATTTCAAATTTCACTGCTACCTTGATCTTTGTTTGCTTTTTATTTGTGCATGCAGGGTAGGAGATCACTTAACAAGGAACTCTCTCCTTACATTGACAACATTCATAGAGTCAAACACCGATCAAAGAAACTGGACAATCAATTTCAAGAGGACGAAGTCCAACAACAATTACAAGCAGCAATGGGTGAAAACGTAGCTAGGCAAATGATGAACAAAGAGTTTGCAAGACCGATCATTGGGACCGCCACATCATGCATTCAACTTACAGAGGCGGCTAGGAATTATGAATTGAAAAATATTCATTATTCCATGCTTCCCTCCTTTTACGGTATCCCTAATGAAGATCCTTTAAATTTTATGCGTGAACTATATGCTACTGTGCAAACTTTTCCATTGCAGGGACTTAGTGAAGATCAGCTACGCATGAGGTGTTTTCCATACACTCTCAAGGATAGAGCTAAGTCTTGGCTAATGACGTTGGCACCCGGTTCTTTGGTCACATGGGACGATGTTTACAATAAATTCATGGGTAAGTTCTATTCCCATCAAAAGACATCTGATCTAAGAACAAAAATTGCTACTTTTTCGCAGATGGACGGAGAACCCTTCCACGAGGCTTGGGACAGATTCAAATTGCTGTTGATACAATGTCCACATCACCACTTCCCGTTGCAGTTACAGAATCAGTTTTTCTACGACGGATTGACACTACAATGTCAATTCACAGTTGACAACGCTGCAGGAGGAGCTATGGGTGAGAAAACAGCAGATGAAACATACGAGCTATTCGAGATGTTAGGAGCCAACTCCCAACAAAAGAGCGCTAGAGGAAGAAGAGCTGGAGTCCACGAATTAGGATCCAACAATGAAATGGCCATGCAACTTGCTGAATTGACGAAACAAGTGCAACTTCTCACAACCTCAAATGTTAATCAAATGCCAAAACACGAGGTATGTGGAGTTTGTGGTTCATATGGACATGGAGCTAATGTTTGTTCTTTTGCAGGTGATCCTTATACAGGTACTACTGAGGAGGCGAATTCAATGCAAGGGTACCAACCTAGACCTAGGAACGACCCTTATTCAAACACCTATAACCCTGGATGGAGGAATCACCCTAATTTTGGATGGAAACAGAACAATAGCCAACCATTTGTCCAAAACCAAGCTCAAGGCCAAAATGTAAACCGACAATTTCCACAAAATAAGCCAACCGTAGAGGAAACCCTAAACAATTTTATACAATCTTGTAGTGGTAGAATGGACTCTATGGAAGCATCAATCAAAAGAGTGGAAATGCAAGTGGGGCAGCTAGCGGAGCAAATGTACAAACAAGAGACGGGAAAGCTGCCTAGTCAACCTGAACAAGCAAAGGCGATCACAGTTTTTCAAAATGATGAGGAGGTACTTAATGATTTACCTGATAATTTATCTGATAATTCTAATGTTTTGTTGTCTAGTACAGGTAACTTTGAAGGTGAGGATTCAACTCTCAAAGGAGATGATGAGCTTAATACCAAACCAAATGAACTTCCCAAGAAAGAAACATCCAACATTTTTCGATTGCACAAGTCAATGGATCCATACCGACCACCAATACCACCAATAAACCAGTTTGAGGAGACAAATCAGAACTTTATCATCAAGAAGAATAGAAGCAAAGAGAATGAGATGTCAAAAATTGGTAGTCCAATAATCCAACCGCACTTACCTCTCAAAATGAAAGATCCAGGTAGTTTCCACATTAACATCACTATGGGAGATAAGAGGGTATTCGAGGCTATGCTAGACTTAGGAGCAGGTATAAACCTAATGCCATATTCAGTATACTTGCAACTAGGATTAGGAAAGCTTAAAGAAACAAGGATGACCCTTCAACTTGCGAACGGTTCTATTCAATACCCAAAAGGAATAGTGGAAAATTTATTGGTACAGGTGGACAAGTTTATTGTACCAGTGGACTTTGTGGTGCTTGAGATGGACAAAAATTTTCTTCAGGACAAGGAACATACAATTATTCTTGGTAGACCATTCATGGCCACGACCAAAACAACTATTGAGGTCCATAATAGGAAGTTATCAATGACAGTTTGTGGAGAGACTGTAACATTTGGAATTTTTCAACCCTCTCCTATTTCTTCTAACATTCAATCGCAGGATAGCATAAGTAACAGAATTGAGGCTCAAAACATTGGATGGAGAGGGAAGGACAAACTGATAAATTTAAGTCGGGATGATGCCTACAAAGAACGCATTAAGCATTCTAATTACAAAAACTCGACTGGGAGGACGAAAGCTCATTTCAAGAAAGATAAGGGAGGAGATAAACAGTACAATTACATATTTAACCCCCCTTGACACGAGATCAGTCACGTCTTGCTAAGACGTTAAACTAAGCCCTTAATGGGAGGCACCCATTCGGTATCGTATCTCTTTCGTTGTCTTTATTTCTTTTCTTTCTTTTTCATTTATTTTCTTTCATTTTTCATTTTATTTTTGATTGTTTAACTTAGTTTGATGTTTTTGTGTCTTCAATTGCCTTAGTTATAATTAAAAATTGGGTTTGAATGTGAATTGTGTGCATACACTTTGAGGTTCAATATATGTTCATACATTCTTCATCAGAGAAGCGAGGAACAGTGAACCGGAGCATAGCGAGTAACGACACAATTTCATACGAAAGGGGGGTAACTTCTTACACTTTTTCTTAATTTCTTTTGTTCTTCTTTTTACATTGAGGACAATGCAGAAAATAGGTTAGGGGTGGGAAGAATATTCCATGAGCATGAAATATGACCAATTTTAAATTTTTAACTTTGTCACTTGAATTGTTTTTAGTTAGTGTCGTGTCTACTTGATTCAATCCGAAAATCTATGATATTAACATGATTGTAATGACAATGACATATGAGAGATGTTAGATTTTTACCTAAGCAACGAAGCACATAAATGTTGGATTCATCTAATTTGAGAATTTTGTGGTACATGTGGTATGTATGCATGGTTAGTTTAACTATTCTGATTTGTGGAATGTATGCATGTTCATGATATGTTTTAAGTCTCAACAATCTCTAGAACTCATTTGAAAACACGTTGAAGCGAAATAATAGAAACAAACACCACTTAGAAAATGATTTAGGCCATCTTTGGACCGTTTGGACTTTTCATGCCTCCCCGCAATATTTTATCAATAGCACACCCTTGAACTCAACATTGACATACATTGAACTACCCTTAGTGATAAGAGTACTTAATGTAATATTTGATTTTCATGAGCAATTATGTTGTGTTTATCTTGCTTCATCACAAAAAAAAAAAAAAAAATGATGATGATTGAAACAGTAAGCAAGAATAAAAAAAAGAGAAGAAAATCAAGCAAAAGATCCAAAGGACATTTGAATTGAAGGGAGGATGGAAAAGAACACTTGGTAGAAAAAAAAAAAAAAAGGGTTGAAAATATGTTTGTGAAATAAAAGGTACTCTTATCATATGAAAACATCATTTTTGTACTTTCATGATCACACACCTAGCCACAACTTTACAAGCTTAATGAAGTCCTATTGATTCTAGGTAGTTTAGTTTCTATATTAGTGGAGATGAGTTTGAAAAATGAGCATATGGAGTTTGTAAGTGCAAAAATTCACATTCATATTTTACTTGCACATTTATGAGATATTGAAATGTAATCTATGAATATCATGCATGACACGGTCAGATAGTGTAACTAACGGGTTTGTGGTTTGATTGGTTGTTCAAAATTCGATTACCATGATGAGTTTAATGTTTGGACTGTTTTTGAGCTTAGGTGATGTTTAACTATTTCATGTATCATTCGTTATTAACAATTTTTGAGACGTATGCATGGATTGATTCAAGTATTGTTAGAGTCTTTATTAGTTTTGAGTCTTTATTTGTGTCAGTTACGATGTTTGTGGGTATCATCACTGGAAACCCTCACGAGACTATAACTCGTCCACTAGGGCCACCTAGGGGTTTAAAGGCTTGTTGCATACGCTAAATGCAACCGTGACAATCTACGGAAGTGATTTAGGTTAGGTTAGTTTATTTTCTTTGTTTTGATTTTAGTTTTTAGATCGCTTCACTTGCTAGAGACTAGCAAGAAGTTGGTTGGGGGTTGTGATGAGTGCTCGAAAAGCACTAATATTTCGTGATTAATTGTGCGTAATTGATTGATATATAGATTTATTATGATTATTATTTCGATTATTTTCATAAATCTATCCATTCGGAGTCACGGGTATATTTTAGTGCATTTCAGGTGTTTTTAGCGTCAAATGAGTCAAATGATGAAATCACGCAAAGACGGGACACCTACGGCGCTCGGATCACAAGTTACGGGCTAATCAAGACAAAATATGTAAGCCTTACATATAGTGCCATCACATATGTAAGGGGGGACGTGAACAGAAGGAAATCATTGCGCGCCGCGGCGAGAGAATTGCATGCCGCGGCGTGAGGCTCTCGGGTTGAATTCTGGAAAACAATGAAGCATCGCGCGCCGCGGCGGGAGAATTGCATGCCGCGGCGGGGAGCTCTCGGGTTTTTGCATATTTTTCAGAAATTGTGTTGCGCCGCGGCGGGGAAAATGCATGCCGCGGCGCGCCTATTCCTATGGCACATAGGATTCGTGTAAACCCTTACATCTATAAAAACCCCTTAGAGTCCCCCTTACATAGAACTCGAAATTACTTGACCAACTCATACACAACTCTTCCTCTTCTCAATTTCGCGA
Organism: Elaeagnus macrophylla; assembly: GCA_029378325.1. Lineage (NCBI taxonomy): Eukaryota > Viridiplantae > Streptophyta > Magnoliopsida > Rosales > Elaeagnaceae > Elaeagnus > Elaeagnus macrophylla. The sequence continues at coordinate 37,986,740 of CM055640.1, read as the reverse complement.
CCCAAACACGACATTCAATCAGCTTTGAGAGCGTTGCCACACTATAACGAAGCAAGAGATACCATTCTAAGGATTCAAGGAAGCCAACGACGATCGAAGATAAAGCTTACGGAGGAGTACGTCAACCGATCCATAAGCGGTATTTAGATTTAGGTTTTCATTGTTGTTATAGAATTAATTTATCTTCTCCATTTGTTAAAGTGTATGATCGTATTTTATTTGTCTATGAATAACAATATGAACATGAGCGGCTAGTTTCATTATGGATGTTTAGTTTGTGTTGCCATGTTTGCTAGGATTGTGTATGGTGTATTTAATTGATTTATGATTGAATTACTTTTTGATTAAGAGCATGTTTAAATGTTTGATTATGAATAATCATGGGCCAATTTGGTGTTCGTAGTTAGACTGAAAAATCTGAGATTTTAGTTAGAGGAACGTCACCTTAACTCTTTTCCGAAACACTTAATCAAAGCTTCAAGTTAGTGACTTAGTCATAGCATTAATTTGATTGGCATAATTTCCTTGCGCATAATTTGATAGCTAGTTAATTTACCCCGGCCAAAGGCGGTTAATTAGTTAATCAACAAAGAAACCTACCCCGGCCAAAAGGAGTTTCGTAATTAAAAGGAAAGCCGGTAGTTTAATTCATATAGGACGTTCATCCATATCACCATACCTTTTCGATGCAAACATGGTTAACCAAGCTAAACGTCCATACATCCTCTATTGATTTGATTGAATTGATTGTTTGATTGCAATTTCGTGTGATTTTCGTATAATTGTTCCCGTTACCGAAATCAACAAACTCTTTTTACAGTTTTATTAGCATTAGGATTCTAGTTACTTAGAGTTTTAGTTTCACTAGAACTCTATTTAATTAGTGTTTTATTTTCATTAGAACTCCATTTAGATTAAAAAGCTAGTTATTTAAGACCACTGCAATTCCTTGAGAGACCGACCTTGGAAGTTGCTTATCACTTCACTACGAGTGATTCGTACACTTGCGAGTACACATTTTAACACATCACCTTTTCTTTAAGAAAATAAATCCATGAGTACCTGGAGCACTCATCAGTAAATAGCACATACCACACAAAGCCATTTGAAGACAACACAGGTGAGGGACCCCAGACATCAGAGTGTATCACTTCAAGTAATGTGCTACTTTTATTCATAGAAGGTTTGAAAGGTAACTGATGGTTCTTGCCCAATTGACAAGCAGAACAAATATTATTCATAGAACTAGCAGTGATAGCGGGCTGATTACAATTTTTCAACACACAATTGATTATTCTAGCATTGGTATGCCCTAATCTATTATGCCACAACTGGAAATCAGAAACAGAGCATGAATTACTTACAATACTAGGTATATCACTTTGTGCTACATTAGCCTGCTGAGGTATGCTTGTTGAATCAAGTGAAATGCTGAATGAGTAAAGTCCTTTATCAACCTTCCCTCGCAGCAGGATTTGGCCCGAGAGTTTGTCCTTCACATAGCAATGCTCAGCATGAAATTCCAAATAAACTGAGTTGTCTCTAGTAAACTGAGATACACTCAATAAATTTTTAGCAATATGAGGAACATGCAAAATATTCTTGATAGCAAATTTTCTGCCACTTGTTTTATTAACAGTAAAGGAGTTCATACCAATATGTGCAATATTCAGTCCATCACCATTGCCAATCATGAGTTCTTGACTTCCTTCAAATTCAGTTTTCTGTGCCAAGTTGGCTGGGTCAGATGTTACATGATGTGATGCGCCTGAATCAATAAACCACGTAGGATCTGAAGTGACACTAGGAGTTGCTGATGCTGCATACATGGCAGTTGCAGATGTGTGTTGATTGTTTGCTGATATTGCAGACTGTGTAGATGGTAAAATCATTAGAGATTGTGGTGTTTGAGCAAGAGTTTGATGAGCAGATGATTGAAAATTTTGAGATGGTTGATAAGTTTGTAACTGTACAGGTGCAGGTGTTGGCAATAGGGGTGTACTATTTTGATTCATGAAGTGTGCGTAGGCAAGATTTTGTGTACTAGGTGTTGGCATTCCATATGGGTATGTACTGGGTGTAAACTTTTGAGCAGATTGATTGAGAAATTAATTATTAGGAAGGTAAGATGGAGAGTAAAACTGATTAGAGTAGTGACTGTTGGGTGAATGAGATTGGTTGTGTGACTGAGAAAAGGATTGATGAAAATGTGAAGGAGATGTATCTCTTAGTTGATTAGTAATGGGCACAAAGGTTTGATTGAATCTGTACCAACAATTTCCAGCAAAGTGTCCAGGTTTACCACAGATTTGACATTGTGGTTTATTTCCATTGTTGAATCCTCTTCCTCTACCTTTGTTTTTGTATGGATCAAAGAACTGATTTTGTATAAAAGGTGAGTGTGCAAAATTAGTGTTACCTTGCATATTATAAGCACTGTTCTGGGCAAACTGATGTGATGCATTACTGACATTATTCATTAGGCTTTTCTGACCATTTTGGGTAGATGAGAAGGCATTTTGTTGTGCAATATTTACATCGGGATTGTTATTGCAAATATCAGCAAGATTGGCATGCTGTTGATGAATTTCTCCTTTCCAATCTGCCTTCTTGCGTAAGAAGTTTATGCATGAGTTCTTGTACTGATATACCTCCTTCTTGTATAGTTGCAACTACTGAGTCATATTCACCATCCAACCCATTGCAAATTATCATAACCTGATCTTCTTCATTTACATAGGATCCAGCAGAAGTCAATTGCAGAGCCAATGTCTGAACTTTTTGCAAGAAATCACTGATCGACAGACCACCTTTCTTTAATGAATTGAGCTCTGCCTTATACTGCATAATCTTTGCTCTTGATCGAGAACCAAAAAATCCTTCAAGAATTGTCCATTTTTGATAGCTAGATTCACATCCCCCAACTTTCTTGACAAATTCTTGAGACATAGAACTAATCAACCATGAAGCAATCATTTGATCTTGTCTGAGCCAGTAGCGATATTCATTATTTATGGTTCCATCCTGACTTAATCTTGCTGGACATTGATAATTTCCAAAAACAAAACCTTCTAGTTCATAGCTTCTTAAGATTCGTAGTGCTTGTACCTTCCATTTAGTGAAGCTTTCATTATCTAATCTGATCGAAGAAATTTGGTTATGGAATGTTATAATTTCTTTTTGCTGTGCATTAGTAGCTGTTCTTTGATTTCTGTGTATTTCTTCTTCTGTATTAATATTGATATTGTCCATAGCTTTACAGTTGAGAGTGCTCTGATACCATGAAAGAAAACTAGAGTTGCAGAAGTAACAGAAGATTAACGAAGAAGATGAAGATACAACGAGGAAGATGAAAATGCAGAAAACTGAGGAAGAAGACGAAGACAGAAATTTCTTATATTTCTTGAATTTCAGTAGTGAATATTACATGTATTGTATCTTTTATTTCATGAACGAACACCGTTCACTATTTATATCAGAAATGTATTGCACAAAACACAAATGATTGTATTGAGCTTACTGTACAATTGCTACACTGAATTATTACTCTAATAACAACTTTAAACGGTTAGCATAGTAAATTGGGCCTTGCTGTTACATGCTTCAGCGCCTTGCTCTGTCAGCACCAATCACCAGCTGCTACCCATTGCCTTGCATGCCTAGCTGCTACATGCTTCAGCCTTGCATGCCTAACTGTTGCTCATCACATACTTCATACTCCTGAGTCATTGGTTCTACAAAATTAACAAAAAACAAAATTTTACTTTTTCTTACTTGGCTAGTCACAAAGTAAATGAAGAGAAGAACCTGCACATTAGAAGGGGAAAAAAAGGTGAATATAACATTCTTTGCTCTGTTATTCAAAACCTTAAATGGATAAAGAAAGCACTAAAAAATTTAGCTTATCTGAGATTATGGGTGCTACATACTGATCTTGGCCATGAAATTTGCATCACCGTTCGACACTAGAATCTCAGTAAGAGTAAAAAATAGAGAGAGTTAATAGGAAAGAAAAAGAAAAAGAACCATGGGAAATGACAAAAAGAGTATACAGAGAGGATATTGATAATGAGTTTTACAATAGAGATTCTTATTTCTTAATGTGTTTTGAATTTTTTTTATATTTATTTATTATTGTTGTATGATAATAAAAAGAAATGTTGAGCTGAAGAGGATTGAAGAAAAGCGGCAAGTGAATTATGTTATTTGTTAGAGAAAGGCAGCAAGGGAATTATTTCACTTTGTTACGGAAAGTGCCAAGAATATTTAGTTTCTCACATTATTGAAAGGCGGCTTCTTCTCACTGGTGAATTACTGAATTATGGCTTTAGATGTAAGCTTTTGCGGGAAACTTTCGCTCCACAAATGTGAAAAATATATTGAGGGAAAGTTTCCCAAAAAAATACACTTTTTTTTATTATGTATAACTTATCCAAATGAACGTACAAAATACACTTTTAGAAAAAAAAAATTAAAAATATTTTAAAGTATAAACCTACAAAATAATTAGATTATAAATTATCGGAAGGATGTTCAAATTTATTTTATCTTTTATTTTTGTGTTTTTATCGATTTATAGTAATATGTTATTTAGTTTAGTTTTGTATGTTTTGATTATTATTATTTATTTTAGACTTAAACAAGTTTTTACGTACAAAAAATTATGATATATATATTTTTGTTAGACATTTTTGTTGGTATTTGAAACTTTAACACTTTGGTTTTCATGTATCATAATACTTATGATTATTAATATTGTTTTATTTTATATTAATTAATATTTTAACATTATTTGTTGAAATAGTTATTAAATTAATTTAATTTTTTTTAGTTTAATTAGAATTTATTATATTAATATTTTAGATAAGTATACGTTGATACTTGATACAATATGTCAAATTTTTTTACATTATAAACTATAATATATGTCATTTGATATATTTAAACGGGCTAAATAGGTTAAACGAGTCAACTGATTTATTAAACATATTAAGTCACTTTCTGACTTGTTTAATAAATGAGTTAGGTCTGAGTCAAGTTATACAGGTTAAGTCATAAATGAGACGACTTGACACCCACACAATCCATTTGTTGACAGCTCTACCCAAAAGGAACCTAGCTGTCTTGATTTTGGATTGCTATCACTAGTAATCTAGATCAAAATGAGGCTGTAGGTTTCTAGTGGAAAACTCCCAAAAGCACCTGAGTAAAAATTGAACCTAAGATTGAGTCACAACTTAGTCATTGAGCCAACTTAAGAAATCAGACTTATTATCATGAGAGACCACCCCAAGATTAGTTAACTAACGCAATCAGGTTAGAACAACCAAGCTAACCATGTTGCTGATCCTAAGGTAGATGACCGTGGCTACAGTTACTTGACAAATATCTTTATATTGTGTATGTGTATTTATTTTATTTTAAAATAAATACGTAGAAAATTTTAAACTTTTTATTTTACTTCATTATTGTTTTTTAACAAACGACCCCTAATTACGAGTGTGTGAATAGTGTAATTATTCTATAAAAAAAAATTGCAAAAGTTCATCCCAAATTTCTTAACATTCAAAAGACAAATATTTGTCCTTGATATGTTTCAAAATATTTGCCCCAATATTTTATTTTTTTAGAGACAAAATTTATGTCCTTGACATAATGCAAAATATCGTTCCAAATTTTTGTATTTTCAAGGACAAAATGAGTTGAGGCAATTTTTTGGAATGAAGTTTCAACCAATTATTTAAAGACAAATGAAATATTTGTCCCTATTAAGTATTTTGTGATGAAAATTTTGTCACAAAATTTGTCCTTAATAATATTTACTCCTCAAACTTTTGTTCAACAATATTAGGGATGAGTTACAAACTTTTGTGCCTAAAGATGCTACTTTAAGTGACAATTTTTTGTTTATCGTAAAATATCATCTTTAATATCCATTTTTCTTGTAGTATGTAGAAGAGTCACCTTCTTGATTGTAGCTCTATAATAGTAAGGTTCCTCCTTGAATGTTGATATTGATAAGAGAATATGATGGTTCTAGATTGGTGTAGTGATTATAATAAGTGTGCCCCCTACATACAATTCATTAGCATTCTGTGGAGACTTTGCTCATAAGAGGATGCTTGGTTATGAGTTTGGTACTTTCTTATCTTTTTAAAATATAAACTTTAGTCCATTTTCTTTAAAATAGTACACTTTAGCTTTTCTAAATGTACACCTAAATTCAATTTCTCAAAAAAAAAAATGTTAATTTCTTAGCACATGATTCTCATATGATTTTTTAAAGTGTTAGTTTTTGAATTAAAATTTTTTTACTAAAAGAATTAAAAAAAAAATCGATTTTTGATATAAAAAATGGACAAAAAAATTAATTTTTTTTGTCTCATAGTTTATTTTTTTAATTTTTTTTTAAAAAATTAAAAGTTCAAAATTACTTCCTTAAAATGTCACATAAGGATCATGTGCTAAGAAATTGAATTTTTTTTTTTTTTTGAGAAATTGAACTTAGTGTACATTTTGAAAAGCTAAAAATCCTAGAGTGTATCACTAAAAAAAATTGACTGAAATGTACCTTTTATAAAGATAAAGGACTTATGAAACACCAAACTCTTTGATTACCTCATCTTCTTTCAATTCCTTCATCATGGTCCTCATCTTTGAAAGCATTTGGTTAAAATGAATATCCATTACCTATTAAGTAAAACTCAAAATAAAATAAAAACATATAATAAAAAATAAGGCTTAGCTATTCCATTGATTTCAAATTTTAATTAAATTTACACTTAAGTTCTTAAGTTTTTAAAATTTTACACATAGGTCCTTAAATTTTTAAATTTTATTAGACCTTAAACTTTTAAAAATTCATACATCTTAGATAATAAAATACATGTTTTTAAATTAAAATTTTAGAATTTATGTATGAATTTTTAAAAATCTAAGAACTAAAGTATTGAATCTAAATAGTGATCTATGTATAAAATTTTAAAAATGTAATGACTTAAATATATATTTAATTAAAATTTTAAAACTAATAATATAATATATATATACATATAAGACAGCCTCAAGAACAAGCAGCCACCGTCTAACAACATATCAATAATTAAATAATGTCAATTTTTGACGACAATGTTAAAAACTCGATACAGTTGAGTGCACGAAGATTTATGTAATAAGCTTTTAGAATCGAGTTCGAATCCCAAAATAGGTTATCTGACGTGGACGAGTTCTTAGTGATTCTAGCCCTTAGTAATTGTAAAGTCCTGGCCCAATGAAGAAAAGGGACTGGGTTCGCTATCAGAGGTGTTATAGGTGTATGGAGAATCTTGTGGATGTTATATAGACTTTGTGAATCGTATTGTAAATAATCAGTTCATTTCCTTGGTTGAGAGCGTATACAGAATAGAGAAAGAGAGAACTAGATCTCCGTAGAAGTGTACTGAGAATCTTCATTATAGTATTCCTTAACAGCATTGATTAGTGGAGAGTTGGAAATGTAATTTCCATCGGTTGGGCTTGTTAATGCCAAATCATGCATGTAAAAAACACATTGTACGTGATCTTGATGCCTTTTTACATCTTTTGATTTTATATTTTCGTTTGTTGAGTTCTTGAATTATATTCTGTGAAGACATTAGAAAATAATTTTGGGTATTATTGTGTTGATAAATGCTAAATGCAAATAAATTTATACGCATATTAATTATTAGAGAAACTTTCTCAACCGATAGTTTAGGCAATAAATAAGAGTGTTCATATTCAAATGATAGTAAGTTAGACATTGATTGTAGAAAATAATTTGGGATATTATTGTGTTGAAAAATGCTAAATATAAATCAATTTATACGCACATTAATTATTAGAGAAACTCTCTTAATTCGTAGTTTAGGTAATAAATATGATTGCCCATATTCAAATGATCGTAAGTTTGACATTGATTGAGACAATAATCCCCCACCCAACAGTCAAAATGGATACTTATTGATTGATAAAATAAATTATGGGAGAAACTTTTATAAACGATACAAGTTCATGTACAAGTGTCAATCTCTAACACGATACAAATAAAAAATTTAGTCATAATCGATCAATAATTTTTTACGATCATAAAGGTCACATTAATTCATACTATTTTATATAAACAACACAAACAAATGAAGTAATTTTTTATGTGTCAACTAACATAATAATACGACACAGTTAATGCTAAAAAATAATACAATAACATGACATGAGCACGGTTAATGGACACAATTTGCCACCCCTAAGCTCATGGATGACGTAAAAAAATCTTTCATTAATTATTTTACATGGATGTATTTACTTGCATATAAAGAGCCTCATTTATGTATGTAATAATATATTATTGAGCACACGGAAGTATAAATGGTCAATGCATAAATGATAAGTAAATTATGAATAAAAGTTGTCCTACCCACGGTAATTGGATTAATAAGAATTTGAATACTGAACTATGATTACTTTAAACTGTTTAGAGTAAAGAAATCTGATAGGTAAAAATAATAAAAATATAATATTTACAATAAATGATTCAACAAACTAACACTAAATTAATTTAGTATAAAAGAGTCATAGAAATCTACTCTACCTCAATTTTATATAATCTCAAGCAATTAATGATATGATACTTGATTAAATACCTTATACTAGCATGTATTCCTCTCTCAAGTAAACTACATGTTATATAATAATTAACTTAATCATACTCTCATAATAATTAGGTTACATATTATTCATTAAGATCGCATTAATGGATTACATATACAATAATCATATATCTCTACCTAGAAACTATGTATGCTATTTAATGAAGACAAACAATCAAACAATCTTCTCAAAGCTATTTAATTATCTCTATAGTATAATTATTGATAAGATAATTAATTATATAAAAATCAAATTAAATAAAATATCTAATATCAGGAATCACAAAGGAATGAAAAATAAATGAATTCATTGCCAAAAAAAAAAAAAGAGTTTAAGAAAATCCTAATAGCAAATTTAGTTATTTATAATCATATTCAATTAAATACAAAAATAGTGAGAAAATATAAGAGTGAAAATAAATACAAAGGAAGAGAAGAGATACAATTAATCTCTTGGCTTGCCTTCAATCTTCTATTAGACTTTTGAATTACTTTTTTCTAAATCTGTTACCTCTTTCTCTAATAATTTTGATTAGTTGTAGAAAAGCGTTAAATTAATTGTTTAACTTTCTAAAGGTTTTATTTATAGGTTAAGACCGACTTAACCTAGCCCATTAACCATCTTATGCTATCCAACAGTCAAAATTTATAAAAGGAGTGAAAACGAATCTAATGTGGTAATTTACAATATAAAAAAAAAAAAAAAAACTCGCATCGCAAGGTAATAAGTGCCCACTACGGCACAGAGCTCTCATATTGCTAGTAAAGGATGTGGGTTACGGCATAATCTTTTTCTTGCCACGACACAAGTGTCTCGAGTTTTCTTGTATTTCCAACAAATTGTGGTTCACTACGACACACTAATAATAGGTACTACAAATTCGTATGTATTTAAAAAATTTATTCTTATTTGATTTTACTATTAATTTCGAATATAATGGTAAACATTTAATTAGTAGCAAGAAAGATGTTGGAATGTTCATTCATCTCATCCTTCAAGAATAAGTTAGAATGCTCATTTTCTTTTTACATATTTATTTGATCATTATTATTTTCTCTTATATTTCTTTTTTAAAAGTTAAAAAAGTTTTTTTTTTTTTTTTTAATTTTGTTTAATTTATAATTTTATACTTAATTTAATTATATTGCTAAAATAAATAAATAACATTGTTTTATTTAATTCGAATTTTATTAACATTTTGGTTTTTATTCTGCACACCAATAACATCTTAAAATAAATCAATTGACATTAGACAGCTTGTTGAGCCTAGAACTCAACAATATATATCCCCTTAAACCTTTCGATTGAAAATGTGTAGTTTTATTGTCCATTATTTATTGGTTATCATATATAAGTCTCACTAATTTATTTTTTACAGTAATTAATAAAATATTTTTTATTATAATTAAGAATGTATTCAAAAAGGAAAAGTAATAAAGATACAAAGAGCTTTTCAATCAATGCACAAACACACACAATTTGACTCAAGAGAAGCAACGAAACTCCATTATCTACTCCAATTTTCACAAAACCCCACCAACAAAAAACTTTTGCCTAAAGTTAAAAATCCAAAAATATCAAATACTTGGTACAAATTAATATTAGTACTCTGGAGACACAAACCTATCTTTAGTACGTAATTACATTATATAAGCTTTGGTACCAGCTGTTTAGCATCTGATTTCTGAGTGGTAGCCTTAACTAAAGCTTGTATAATATCTCTAGCATCCAGGGCTAGGTTTTGAGACATAGTAGTGGCTTCCATTGCGAATAAATTGTCACAAGAAACTGTGGCCTGCAAAACCTGTAGATCCATTTCTTCAAACACTTGTAAAACTGAAACCAAAGTGTCTTCACCCTTTTTACATTTCAACTTTACATGAAAACCTTTCTCAGTCTTCTCTACCTTCACTTCCTATACATCGTCAATCACACCAATAAATTAAATACAAAATAAACAAAATTAAAAAGAGGAAATTAAATTAAATAATGATGGATGTTGGAGATATGTGTATAGACCATATTAGGTACGTGGGGATACTGAGTCAGACTCATTTGGTTTAGGTACTCTTCTCTTGTAGCCATGAGGTTTGCAAACTCTCTTTTAACAGCTTCAAGTTTCAGTTTCAGCATGTAAGTGTACAGAAAAGCATTGTTTATGATTGTACTCCTTTTCACCTTCAACCCCAAAACATAATAAAATCAGAGAATATATATATATATATAATATATATAAAGCAAAAAAACAAAATAATAATAATAAAGAGAGAGAAATTGTTTGGCAACTGATGTGTACAGATTTGAAGTTGCTTGGAAAGTTTCGGAGAATTTGAAGTTTTCTTCGCAAGGCTATCCTTCTGGTTGAAGCCATTTTGTGCGTTTTGAGTGGATGGTATTGGTGTATGCGAAGTGGTAAGGTTGGGTTGGTTGATGAATCAATTATTGGGAGGTGGGTAAAATTAAGGAAGGAGTAAAGAAGAATATATAAGGGAAGAGAAATGCTAATTTTGCACACAAACAATTTATGCGGTGAAATCTGTCAAAATTATTTTAGAAATTATTGAGCACTTATATATTAAGATAATATCTTTTTATTAGTCTTATTATATTTACTAATAATATTATATTATATTATTTATTATATTTTTTATAAATTTATAATAAATAAAAATTTAAAAAAAATAATAAATAAGTGATTATTTAAAAAAAAAATTGTCATGTATTATTATATAAGTAGTTTGAGTGAAAAATAAGTATAAATTTATGTAATTTTAATAACCTTTATATAAGAGAATATGAATTATGAAAAAAAAAAAAAAAAAGAGAGAATATGAAGTAAGTATATATTTTTGTTGTTGTTACAATAAAAATATATAAATTTATTATTATATTTTTATAATTAATTATATATTAGTGTTATTTGTATTGATAAAAATATTATTAATAAAAATAATTATAATAATAATATCTTGGTTGCGACAATACTTGGGCACTTATGTAGCTAAAAGATAAATGATAATAAGACTGATGTATACTAGCTCACTTTTTATATATATTATGTTATGCATTAAATTATTTTTATATAAATTTAAAAAATAATTTTTTTAAATAATATTAATATGCGGTAAGATAAGAAATATCGATATAGAAGTGGGTGAAAATTTATTTTTGGGTGGCTTGGCTCTTTATGGCATGGAAAGAGGAATAAATGACAAGTGGGATTAATGTTGGGATCTTGGAATGCGAATTAAGCAGCCATTCTCTTGTCTTGTTTCACTATTAAGACTAATTAAAATATATATATACGACAAAATATAGATGGATGTTTGTTCATGTTACGATAATTAATATGAGGTGGGAATTTTCTAGGGGATATCAGATTTGTTTCTTATAAAAGTAAAAAAAAAAAAAAGCCTAAAAGACCGAAAAAGTTACCACAATATATATAGTACTGTCATTTCATATGATCTAACAATTTTAAATATATTAATATTCAAAAATTTCACATCACTGAAGTCATTATATGAATATATCTATTGTTTAGTGAATAATTTATAAAGGACCAATTTTCTTCTTTTTTTTATTTTTTTATTTTTTTATAATAAGGACTGGATCCCTTAGGTGAATATTATTGAGTATTTATAGATAAGATTACATGCAATGTTCTTAGGCTCACTACTACAAATTTACCTTTATAAGACGGTCACTGGCCGTCATATAAGTCTTATAGGACGGCCAGTGGTCGTCCTATAAAGTCCCGTCCTAAAAGAATAAAAAAAATAGGACGTTCACGGAGCGTCTTATAAAAAATTTTTATAGGACGGCCAGTATAAAATTCTTTTAAGACGGTCAGTCTTTTAGGACGGCCATAAAAATAAAAAAAAATAAAAAAAAATAAAAAATCAATTTCTTTTAGGGCGGTCAGTAGCCGTCCTATAAAATTCTTTTAGGACGGCTACTGACCGCCCTAAAAGAAATTGGTTTTTTTTTTTTTTTTTTTTTTTTTTTTTCTGTGTTCGTTCAGTACTGAAATTTATATATAACATGTATAAATTAATTTTATTCTAGAAACACGATTTCAGAATAAATTTCATTCCAAAAATATCCATAATTTACATCACATATACATATATATGGTTCAAAAAAAATTGGCGCGGCTTTCAATTTTTCTTTTCCCGCTTTAGTTTTTCAATTCCCTCTTTCTTTTTAGGACTCAACCTGATAATCAAAATTTAACCCATAGATTCACAATAAGAAACTAACAAGCCAAATATCATTAATACTCTCATAACAGAAATGCAAAGAAAATGGCCAAAGATGGGGGAAAAAATGGCAAACGAAAATCAAGAAAAGGGAATGATCAGAGTGAGCAAAAGGAAACAAAGAAATCAAATGTCTAACTATTTAAAGAAAAAAATAATTATTAAAGTCGAGCAAAATACAAATATCAACCCAAAGTGGAGAATAAAATAAATAATAAGTGCAGAATAAATAATCAAAGTCTTCACATGCTACCAGATCTGCTAGCAAAAATAAATTATTGTTAGTGGTGATATTGAAGGGGATGGGGATAAGGATGAGTATCCTGGTGAGAAAGAGGAGGAGAGGAAGGAGTGGTCAGAAAGAGGAGGAGAGGAAGGAGTGGTGAGAAAGAGGAGGATGAGGGATTGAAATTTTTTTAACTTAAAATGAGTTAGGTTCACTTGCGAGGAGAAAGATATATAAGTAAAAAAAATTACACTCGTTCTTATAAATTCTTTTAGGACGAACACAGAAAAAAAAAAAAAAAAAAAAAAAAATTCTTTTATAGGACGGCTACTGGCCGCCCTAAAAGAATTTTTTTTTTATTTTTATTTTTTTTATCCAGTATTGAAACTATATAGGACGGCTAATAGCCGTCTTATATAGTAACATATAGGACGGCTATAAAAGAATTTTTTTTAAGACGGCTAATAGCCGTCCTATAAAGTTCCGCCTAATTTTTTCCGTAATAGCCGTCCTATATTTCTTATAGGACGGCCATATACTTGAGACCGTCCTATTTGTTTCTCACTCTAAATTATAAGCCGTCCTATATTGCCCAAATTGTAGTAGTGGCTATTGGTAAGACGAGGACTGACAAAATAAGAGAATTGAAAAAAAAAATTATATGACTTAGATTCATTAATAATGTGAAAAAAAATTTCATTAATAGACGTTCACCTGACTTATATCATTTTTTTTTTTTTTTGAAAGCAACCCATGCCCTAAGAAAGAGCAAAAAAATGTTGGGCGTGTATGAATGAATAAGTTTATAGGAACCAACTATTTTAGTCAATTACTGGCTTATAGATGTTGTTGGTCATTAATTTTTCTAAAAATTAAAATTATTAAAAGAATGATCAATATTACTATTATATATTTATTATTAACCTACAAGTATCAATTTTATGCACTATACTAACTAAATATTTGCAATTAATAATTGAAATTGTTAGGCTTTAAACATTAAAATTTTAACTCTAATATTATACTTTAATATTATGTTAAAAGTTATTCATCATCAATTATCTCTAAATTATTAAAAAAAAAGATGAAAAATTACTAAAAAGAGCACCCATAAAACTTATAGAAACAAAACTAACACCCCAATAATATTGAACGTTCAATATTCAATTTGAACGTTTAATATTGAATAGGTTTAAATTATCGTCGTTCAATTCTAATTGGATGGGTGTTCAAAGAAAAATAACATATTAGTAATTTTTTTAATTGTAAAAATATAATTTGAACACAAGGAGTGTTAGTTTTGTTATTAAAATTTTTAAGGTGCGTTAATTTTGTTATTTTAAAAAAAAAAAATAATAATATTATTACTTTTACATATCAGCGGGTTTTATGTCGACAGGGCATTCCAGGTATTATCATCGAGCACATAACATAGGTCGTCCTTTGAGCGTGGTGATTAGATAGTACTTGATCACACCAACATATATAGGTCATCTTTGAGTGAAGTGATATAGATCCTACTTGATCATAATAACATAGATCGTACTTGACCATATTAACATGGTTAATTTTTTGAGCATGGTGATCGTATGTAAAATTTGAAAATGAAAAGCAAGGGTTGTACGAAGACTGAACAGGTATCACATGTGTAAGTTTCATCAAGTCGGTAGCATGTATATGTGTGCATCAGGCAGAAAAGGTGCGCGTCTCTTTCTTTTAATTTGCTTAATTTGCATTCGAAGCCTGAAAAACACTTGCAATATCTTTCACTTATATTAAATGGTTTTTTTATCAATTATAAATATAAAATAAACAATTAATACATTATTATTATTATAAAATTAAATAAAATTAAATTTTCCTATAACTATCATGAAACAAAAGCTTTTTAATTAAAAAAAATAAAATAAAATAAATAAATAAAACAGGGGAAATTAATGATGAGCGATGTAGGTACCAAGTTAGTTTACAAAATGATAAGATTCACATGGGAATTATGGACGTGGGATTTCATGGGGTCAGATGTGGAAGGAGGATGATATGTGTGAGTGTGTCAGAGTCAGAGTCAGAGTCAGAGTCAGAATCAGGATCAGGAGCTGACATATGATTTCAGTAGTAGTGAGTCTGCTGAGACAGTCAATGAGCTTAGCTAGCTAGGGGCATTCTCTATATAATTTTTGCAGGGAGTTTCACGGGGCTCTCGTTTGGTTTCGATTTGTCTCCCCTTTGGAGCTTTACTTACCATCAAAATACTTTACTCAGTGGCTACGTACCTAGCTACAGTCCGTATAGCTCACATGTTCTGACACTTTCGCTACTTGTCTGTTTTATTCTTTATCCTTCATTTCCCACTATCTTGCTTTCTTCCTATGCTTACAAATTAACAACTCATTCCCCACTTCACTTTCTTCTTCTTCTTATTCTTATTCTTAATGGTAATTGATGAAAAACAATAATAATAATAATAATAATAATAATAATATCATCTGAGTCCATTTTGGGAACAATTAAACAGAAAAAGTAATACATAGAGGGGCTAAATTGTAATTTTTGCTCCTTTTTCTTATTATAGTAATTATAATAAAATTAAACTAAATATTGATCTCAAAGAAAAAGAATCTAAACTAAAAGAGAGAAGGATAAACGTATGTTTCGGTCAAACTTTTTCAAAAGTTTTAACTATTGACAAATGTATTAATAATATTCCTTAACATCTAATACACTAATTAGTGTGAGAATAATATTTTAGGTACAAACTTGAAATTTAACAAATAGCATGCATGTATGTGAATATGGTAATCTGCTTTAATATAATATTAAATGTGTTGTCACCAACTATCTCAATCGTGACCAACACACTCTAACATTCTCTTATATATCCTCGGTCTCTTCAAATCACCAAGATCTTATTGTAATTGATATGATGAAGAGGAAAATGTTCTTGAATTATATTGCTTTTTCCTCATCAATGGTTCATTCATGTCTTATTTAGCTCTAAAGTGGGCGATGAAATTGATTTGGGAATACTCCTTGTTTTTTCTTTAGTGAATTTTCTTAAGAGGGAATTGGTGACTGACATGGTTTAATTATATTATTGGAAGAACGCTGAAACGTTCCTTTTCTTTCTATTGAAAAGTTATGTTTTGAATGTTTAAAAACAAGATTGACCTTTTCATTGTATGTTGATTTTGGGTGTTAATTTGACTGCTGAAGACATTAATTTCGTTCTGAATTGGCTGAGCTCTAGCTGGTTTTGGGTTTTTTTATTTGCTAAGACTTGATCAATATCGGGTTTAGTTACGCTCAAATTCAATCTTAATTTGTGTCCGAAAAATTCAAGCATGACTAATTTACATAAAAAAGTATAGGCATAAAAATAATACTTTTAAAATTTATAATAACAAAAATAATGTCATTCAAAATAAATTACGACAATTTAGGTTTGTTCAATATTAAACGTTCTGATAATTATTCAAATCTAATATTTAAGAGAGATACAAGAGAAGAGAGAAGAGAGAAGGAAGAAGGAAGAAGGAAGAAGAAAAAAAAAGGCTAGGGTTTTATTAGAAAAAAGTGTTTGTAAATGTTACAACTTTTAAAGGAAAAATAAATAAGAAAAGAAAAATACTAAAATAACCTTATAATAAAATATTAATTACTCTAATATCCTCCCTCAAACTCATGATGTGGCTGCAAGAAGCATTGAGAATTTACCAACTAGAAAACAAAAGCGTGAAATAGTATGTGACTTGGTAAAGAAGTTTGTAATCTGCAAAGAAGAAGGAACAAAAGGCAAGACAATGGTGCCTTGCTTAAGGTGATGCCGAGTAAAATGACAATCGATCTTGATATGCTTGGTGCGTTCATAAAAAAATGAGTTGTGAGCAATTTGGATAGCACTCTGGTTGTCACAATACATAGAGGTGGGATAAGAAATAAAAACACCCATATCTACAAGTAGCCAATGTAACCAAACAATCTCTTTGGTAGTAGATTCCATAGCACGATACTCTGCCTCAGTAGAAGATTGAAAAACAACAGTTTGCTTCTTGCTCTTCCAAAAAATAAGAGAATCACCAAAAAAAAATACAAAAATCAGTGAAGAACTTGCTATCTGTGGGATCACGACCATAATCAGCATCATAGTATGCACACAGCTCTAAAGAAGAGGTGGATGAAAATAAGAGACTCCGAAAAATAGTGCCCTGATGATACCGCAAAATACGTAGAACGACTGTCCAATGAATAGTAGTAGGAGAAGCAACAAACTAATTAACAATATGAACAGCATAAGCAATGTCTGGACGAGTAATAGTAAGGTAGACCAAGCTGCCAACAATAGTTCGATATAAGGTAGGATCTTACAAAGAAGTGCCATCAGAAGGAGAATACTGAACATTGTGCTCACAAAGGGTATCAACAATTTTAGTATCAATAAGGCGAGCCTGCTCAAGAGTGTCAGCAATATACTTAGATTGAGAGTGAAAATAACCTTTTGGAGAGAATGCAACTTTAATACCCAAAAAATACCGTAGAAAACCTAAATCTTTCATTTTAAATTGACAGGCTAATTTAGATTTTAGCAATATAATCCCATCAACATCATCACCAGTAATAATCATATCACCAACATATAAAGATAGTAAAATATGACCTATAGTGGAATGC